>CM031943.1:34317762-34377762 GCA_018749465.1 Paracanthobrama guichenoti
CAAGATTCAGGAGTTTTATTTGTCACATACACAGTTATATACAGAATATACAACCGGCAGTGAAATGTAAACAGGTCCGCTCCATGGACAGTGCAAATTCACAGTTAAAAACTTATAAATTACATAGAAATAGAATAAAGGAAATTATATATATATATATATAGAATATATATATATATATATATATATATATATATACTGTAGAATTATAAATAATCAAGTCAAGTAGAATAAAAAAAAAAATAAAATAAAATAAAATAAAATAAAGAAGTGGAATAAAATAATTGGAGTAAACTGTGCAGTGAGTAAACTGTAGACTTATAAATATGTGGTTAACAAATGTATAAGAGTATAATGTGCAAACAGGTTTATAACAGGTTGTTACACAGTAACAACGAGAACAGAAAGTGCAGTGCAATGACAGTGTATATGTTTATCCTGAAGTGAAGTCACGTGATGTTAAGTGACTGAGTTCAGGAGTCTGATGGCCTGGGGAAGAAGCTCCTCCTGAGTCTCTCAGTTTTGGCCATCAGGCTTCAGGAAGCGCTACCAGATGGCAGCAGCGTGAAATGAGGGTTTGCAGGGTGATTAGAGTCCTTGATGATCTTGGTAGCTCTACCTTTGCAGCGTTTGGTGTAGACGTCCTGCAGAGGCGGAGAGCTGACCCTGAGATACGCTCGGATAAGCGCACTACTCTTTGCAGGGCTTTGCGGTCATGACTGGTGCTGTTCCCATACCACGCTGTGATGCACTGAGTTAAAACACTTTCTATCGCCCCTAAATAGAAAGTTTTCAGGATAGCTGGTGAAACCCTGAATTTCCTCAGCTGGCGCAGGTGGTACAGTCTTTGCCTGGCTTTTTTCACCTGTGTCTGAATGTGAGCAGTCCAGGTCAGGTCCTCGGAGATGTTTACTCCCAGGTACTTGAAGCTGCTTACTCTCTCTACTGGTGACCCGCTGATCATGTTCCCCCACATTCTTTGCACCTGGTTTCTAATATTGCATTACTGAAAGAGAATATTCATTTACACAAACAATAAGAAAAAAAAATTTTGGGTTGCTGTGTTCAGTCACATACACCCTGCTGAAGTCCTGACGCACAATATTACAAGTGATGTGTAACACAGAGTGTGGGATAAGCAGGCAGGGAAGCGAATCTAAGTGCAGGAACATTTAATGCCAATACTAGAAAACACAAGGAACTCATAATACCACATACATACTTACAATGACTGATAAATCACGAGTGGAAAACTAAGGACTATAAATACACAGGAAGACTAGCTAAACAAGGTAACAAGGGGTGTGGCAGACAGGAAACACCTGGTGAACTTAAATCAACATGAAGAACTATACAAAAAAAAACTACAATGCAAAACACACAACAGAAAAATTACGTAAAAATCCACAAACATACAGAGAATATGTGACACGGTGAATGGTTTACACTTTAGATTAGGGGATGCAAAATGTTGTAAATGACTTGTAGACACATGCACGCAATGTAAAAAAGATAAGAAAGATGTACAAATGATACATTACCAATAAATAACCAATAAATTACCCTTCTTAAAGAATGGATGTTTGTGCTTTTGAACACAGACCAGCTTATACTGATCGTTTACTAATGGTCTGTTCATCATTTGTTCAAGATTAACCATTGTTTATTGAGATGATACTAAAACAAGTTTGACATAATGAACACACTTCAATGATTCATCCATGATAAATAGTGTCTCAATTACTAACTCATCAACCATCTGCTACTGATCTGTTTGATTTATTTCATGATTTACACTTTTTTTAAAGATAACTTACAGCGCATTTGTATATCGTTAGCATACTTATTAATAAGTTATATTTATATAGTCATATTTTGTATATGATTAGTTCATCATTAAATAATAATTAATAAATGACTTATAACTGAATTTACAAAACATTTATAAAATGTTAGCATATCACCTATTAATCATTTATGAACATATAGCCATGTTTTGTAAATGATTAGTTCATCATTAAATAATAATTAACAAATGACTTAATGAATTAACAAAACATTTATAAACTGTTAGCATACCACTTAATAATTATTTAGGAACGTATAGTCATGTTTTGTAAATGATCAACAACCATCTCCAGCAGCACGACGCTCCTTTGTGCTGAAGTTTGGAACAGCGTGGAAAATGAAAACGTTGATCAAATCAGCAGGTAAGGCTGTCATATAATTGATGAAGGTGAATCTGGTTTGGCCTCTTTAAATCTTTGTGATGACGTCATAAGTCATGTGACAAAGCTAACATGGATGATGTAGGGAAAAGCCTGGTACAAACTGTGGTTTTGGTCTATACGGCTAATTTTGCCCTTCATGGCAACTGTGTGGGGGGTGATTTTTTTTTATAACTCATTTGTTTACATTATATTAAGCCTTAAAGTTCTGCATAATTAAGGGCGTGGCCACTTTGAGTGATAGGTGGATAGCCGTTTGTCTGCTGTCTGTTAGTCATCTCGTCACCTCAGCTCTAGCCACGTCCCGCCTCTTTGCCCATTGTCAGTTATCCGGGAGTGACGCACAGTGACGCGTTGCCAAGATGGCAACCACCACTGTAGGGGTCTCATATGCAGCAGGCCAAAAGGTATTATATTGGACACAGCTGCCATGAGCCCCAGCAGTCTTTGAAACTGCTTCACAGTGATGCTATGGTCTAGCTTCATTCTGGAGACCATCGCCCGTGTGGACTCGATACACATGCCTGCATCGTAGTCGAATCCCATACGACTCCCAAGAATGTGGTTCTCCGAGAAGGCGTCAACATGCTCTTTTTCGTGTTGAGTCTCAACCCCAAGCACTGAATGTAGCTAAGGACGACATCTCGATGCCGAACTGCCATTTCTCGCGACTGTGCCAATATGAGCTAGTCGTCGATGTAGTTCAGTACACGGATGCCCAGGAGTCTCAGTGGAGCCAGAGATGCATCCATCTACTTGGTGAACGTGCGAGGGGAAAGAGACAGACAGAACGGAAGAACTCGATATTGGAACGCTTTGCCCCCGAAAGTAAACCTCAGGAACTTCCTGTGACATGGAAGGATGGATATGTGGAAGTGTGTGTCCTTTAGATCTATCGTGACAAACCAGTCCTCGGATCTGATGTGATCTGACTCACGATGGTAGAGCATCTTGTGAGCATCTTGAATCTGAATCTCCTCAGAGAACGATTCAAGTGCCACAGATCTAAAATTGGACCCACCATCCTTCTTGGGAACTGTATTTTTGAAAGTCAGTTTGGTGAGGGCGATTACATTTTTGAGTGAACAATTTCTTTATTGCATTGAAATTAGACACAATTCACTAAAAATAGACAGAACACAATACATCTTAATAATGCTGCTCAAAGTAATGACAAATCTATTTAAGTTCAAAACAATGTTATTATAGGTTAGTAAAAGTCCTGGAAGGCACTTGCCATGTAAAACAAATAGGAATGTTTGATTTCAACTATGAGTGTCTGTAGGATCCAGACTGCATAAACACACAAATAACACAAGCTCAACAACGATTACGCCGCTACTGGGTCTTAACATCCCTAAAAAACTCTGACCATTTCATGCTTTGAATGATCTCAATGAGGCCTTGGCTGATGCGGTAGGTGCTGTTCTTATCGAAGCGGCCCTGCCCTAAGTGATGTGTTAAGTAAATCCTGTCAAACCATTTGTCATTACAGTCTGAATTGACTGAAACAATAATGCGATCTGCGTTGCTCTCACGCACATTGGGGTCGTAGTTCTTAGTGACATGATGAGACATTGTGCCCGGATAGTGCAGGTTGCCCAGTTCATAGTACAGTAGGACGCTATCAGGAAGAATCTGTTCCTTGTTATGGAATGGATGGAAACCAAAGTCTTTATGTTCTGGGTCGCATTGTACTGCAATCATATTGCCGTCATCATCAATCTCAACACATTTATGAGCAAACCACCACAGCAGACTGAGGCCATGTCTGGGAAGCGGCTGACCATATCCGGTCTCTCTCAGATGGGACAGTTCATTCAGTGTTCTCACTCGGACCATTCTCTTGTCTAAAAACAGACAGAAAAATGTGATAAATGGTACTGGACTACAGTGTAAAAATTACAATTGACTTTATCTGGAACATACTATATATAGCCTATTACGTGTGTATTTCACAACATAATTTAACATAATATAATACAAGTGGACACAGTAGGTTTCATTTCTCTTTAAACACACACCCAGAGTGCAGCCCATCTGGGATACAGATTGCTCTTCTAGGATATCGATGCACAAAAAGCACTGTGTGGCGTTGTTTAATTAAAGCGTATTTAAATGGCACCAGCGTAAAGTTTAAAATCATCCTATAATGTAATTAAAGTCTTATTAATAAAAAGCAATACAAATAACAAATCAGACAAACTGAACATAGAATATACTGTACCTTGTTCACGCGCTGTGAGAAGATCTGCGTCTGTGCAGCTCGCGCTCTCCTTTTATTCTTCTTCTTGTGTATGTTATGGGCGGTGAAAAACACACGTACAGAAACTAATTCTGGACTTTCAGGGATTATTATCAAGGGAGGATCATATTTTTTGCTGTTGTTGTTACTGAAGGAGTGTTTACTTTCTGTATCTGCAGAAGAACAGAACTGGAAAGTGAAACTAAAGCAGACTCACAGTCTATTGATGAGAGATGAGGAAAAACATATTAGTATATTCATAAAGGCATGGGTCATTCTTTATTTGTGGTGGCAAGTGGTGTCCTCTACTTTACAACAGCTGAAATAAACTTTAAATGCCAATAAATTATAAAATATTTTCATGTTTGTATTCTGTAGGATAAACACAAGTTGTGCACTATTAATAGATACATTTTTGTTTTAAAATACATATTTAATTGAGTTTGAGAGATTCAAAACAAAATATGCATGTCCCCGCCATACCTCAGAGAGGTATCATGGAATGTAATTGCAACAATATAACATTTTTAACACAAATAAAGTGGTTATATTGTGAATACAATTGTACAAATTTAATTGTACAATTGTATTACATTGTTTTAAAAAAATACATATTTTGTGATATCTAAGAAAATAAGTAGTGTCCCCCAAATTCATGTCTGCGGTGTTACAACAATGGATGTCTCCCCTTTAAGAAAAGGGGGAAATCTATTTGGACCGCTTCCTGTGTGTAAAGGTCATTGCAGGTTCTGGTTGATCTGAGGGGTGCATGGTGAGGACATTCTTTCTTATTCATTTCCTTAAAGTTGGCTAAATTTCTGACAATTTCATGTGTCGCACTTTATTAGTGTCTATGTGGTGTCATGTTGATAACTTGCAGTTTTTACGTATTTTAATCAAAATTTTGATAAATACTAACTTTATTAATATTTCCAAAATGTCTGTGGTGTTATTGTCTGTGGTGTTGCTGTCTAGTGTTGCTGTCTGTGGTGTTACTGTCTGGTGTTCCTGTCTGTGGTGTTGCTGTCTGTGGTGTTGCTGTCTGTGGTGTTGCTGTCTGTGGTGTTACTGTCTAGTGTTGCTGTCTGTGGTGTTGCTGTCTGTGGTGTTACTGTTTGTGGTGTTGCTGTCTGTGGTGTTACTGTCTGTGGTGTTGCTGTCTGTGGTGTTGCTGTCTAGTGTTGCTGTCTGTGGTGTTACTGTCTGGTGTTACTGTCTAGTGTTGCTGTCTGTGGTGTTGCTGTCTGTGGTGTTACTGTTTGTGGTGTTGCTGTCTGTGGTGTTACTGTCTGTGGTGTTGCTGCCTGTGGTGTTGCTGTCTAGTGTTGCTGTCTGTGGTGTTACTGTCTGGTGTTGCTGTCTGTGGTGTTGCTGTCTGTGGTGTTGCTGTATGTGGTGTTCCTGTCTGTGGTGTTGCTGTCTGTGGTGTTACTGTCTGTGGTGTTGCTGTCTGGTGTTGCTGTCTGTGGTGTTACTGTCTGTGGTGTTGCTGTCTGTGGTGTTGCTGTCTGTGGTGTTGCTGTCTGTGGTGTTACTGTCTGTGTTGCTGTCTGTGGTGTTGCTGTCTGTGTCTGTGGTGTTACTGGCTGTGGTGTTGCTGTCTGTGGTGTTGCTGTCTAGTGTTGCTGTCTGTGGTGTTGCTGTCTGTGGTGTTGCTGTCTAGTGTTGCTGTCTGTGGTGTTACTGTCTGGTATTACTGTCTGTGGTGTTACTGTCTGTGGTGTTGCTGTCTGTGGTGTTACTGTCTGTGGTGTTACTGTCTGTGGTGTTGCTGTATGTGGTGTTGCTGTCTGTGGTGTTACTGTCTGTGGTGTTGCTGTCTGTGGTGTTACTGTCTGTGGTGTTGCTGTCTGTGGTGTTGCTGTCTAGTGTTGCTGTCTGTGGTGTTACTGTCTGGTGTTACTGTCTGTGGTGTTGCTGTATGTGGTGTTCCTGTCTGTGGTGTTGCTGTCTGTGGTGTTGCTGTCTGTGGTGTTGCTGTCTGTGGTGTTGCTGTCTAGTGTTGCTGTCTGTGGTGTTACTGTCTGGTGTTGCTGTCTGTGGTTTTGCTGTCTGTGGTGTTACTGTCTGTGGTGTTACTGTCTGTGGTGTTGCTGTATGTGGTGTTACTGTCTGTGGTGTTGCTGTCTGTGGCGTTGCTGTCTGTGGTGTTACTATCTGTGGTGTTGCTGTCTAGTGTTGCTGTCTGTGGTGTTACTGTCTGGTGTTCCTGTCTGTGGTGTTGCTGTCTGTGGTGTTGCTGTCTAGTGTTGCTGTCTGTGGTGTTGCTGTCTAGTGTTGCTGTCTGTGGTGTTGCTGTCTGTGGTGTTACTGTCTGTGGTGTTGCTGTCTGTGGTGTTACTGTCTGTGGTGTTGCTGTCTGTGGTGTTGCTGTCTAGTGTTGCTGTCTGTGGTGTTACTGTCTGGTGTTACTGTCTGTGGTGTTGCTGTCTGTGGTGTTGCTGTATGTGGTGTTCCTGTCTGTGGTGTTGCTGTCTGTGGTGTTACTGTCTGTGGTGTTACTGTCTGATGTTACTGTCTGTGGTGTTGCTGTCTAGTGTTGCTGTCTGTGGTGTTGCTGTCTGTGGTGTTACTGTCTGGTGTTACTGTCTGTGGTGTTGCTGTCTGTGGTGTTGCTGTCTGTGGTGTTGCTGTCTGTGGTGTTGCTGTCTGGTGTTGCTGTCTGTGGTGTTGCTGTCTGTGGTGTTACTGTCTGTGTTGCTGTCTGTGGTGTTGCTGTCTGTGTCTGTGGTGTTACTGGCTGTGGTGTTGCTGTCTAGTGTTGCTGCCTGTGGTGTTGCTGTCTGTGGTGTTGCTGTCTAGTGTTGCTGTCTGTGGTGTTACTGTCTGATGTTACTGTCTGTGGTGTTGCTGTCTAGTGTTGCTGTCTGTGGTGTTGCTGTCTGTGGTGTTACTGTCTGTGGTGTTACTGTCTGTGGTGTTGCTGTCTAGTGTTGCTGTCTGTGGTGTTGCTGTCTGTGGTGTTACTGTCTGTGGTGTCGCTGTCTAGTGTTGCTGTCTGTGGTGTTGCTGTCTGTGGTGTTACTGTCTGTGTCTGTGGTGTTACTGTCTGTGGTGTTGCTGTCTGTGTCTGTGGTGTTGCTGTATGTGGTGTTGCTGCCTGTGGTGTTACTGTCTGTGGTGTTTCTGTCTGTGTCTGTGGTGTTACTGTCTGTGGTGTTGCTGTCTGTGTCTGTGGTGTTACTGTCTGTGGTGTTACTGTCTGTGGTGTTGCTGTCTGTGTCTGTGGTGTTACTGTCTGTGGTGTTGCTGTCTGTGTCTGTGGTGTTGCTGTCTGTGGTGTTGCTGTCTGTGTCTGTGGTGTTACTGTCTGTGGTGTTACTGTCTGTGGTGTTGCTGTCTGTGGTGTTGCTGTCTGTGGTGTTACTGTCTGTGGTGTTGCTGTCTGTGTCTGTGGTGTTACTGTCTGTGGTGTTGCTGTCTGTGTCTGTGGTGTTACTGTCTGTGGTGTTGCTGTCTGTGGTGTTACTGTCTGTTACTGTCTGTGGTGTTACTGTCTGTGGTGTTATTGTCTGTGGTGTTGCTGTATGTGGTGTTACTGTCTGTGGTGTTGCTGTCTGTGGTGTTGCTGTCTAGTGTTGCTGTCTGTGGTGTTACTGTCTGTGGTGTTACTGTCTGTGGTGTTGCTGTCTTTCCTGCTAACACCTCAGACTCTGTAGTAACTCCACAAACCTTTTATGCAATATTACATCTGTGGTGTTACTTCAAAATGTAGGCCTATCTGAAATTTGTTTCCTTCAGAGCCATTTAATCTTATAATTTAATGTTTTGAAACTGTAAAGTGGATTTAATCTTTTAGAATAAAGACTATAAAGGTAGCACCGACCATTTTTCCTGTCTTTTTATGTTTATCCAATAAAAAAACAAAAAAACAATTCTTCTTTGGCAAAATAGGGTCAAGATGAACAATTAAACATTTCTTTAAAAAAAAATTACATTTAAATGATCAATTAAACTGAGTCCTTAAAGTAATTTATTTATTAATTAATTGTTACCTAAAGTTGCCTGCTCATTTTAGAACAAACCAAAATGTAACTTCAAATATTGGTAACACCACAGACATAAGTGGTTGTTTCACCAGTGTTTGATTAAAATTATTTAAAAATCAAAATATTATTAAGCTTCAATTTGAATGGATATAGCATATTAAATTTTAAATGCATAGCAATACATTTTATCAAAAGAAAACAAACAAGCATTTTTACAATTTCTGCCTCTCATTTGCCACCCCAATTGAAGAATGGCCTGCATAGTGTCATGCAATTTAACTAATATTAGATATTAAAAACTGTTTACAAGCCATAGCTAGCCTATATAGGTTTATTTTTGAAAGTCAATTTCTGTATCAGACACTTAAAGCTGTGACTACAAATGTACATTTTCAACTGTTATTGTCCAGGAAAATAATGCAGTTTATTTATTGGCCTTTTGTGACAGCATGCCCCAAGAGTAAAGAGCAGTTTTGACCAGTCCACACAGTGAGCAGAGGTTAAATAGTAAATGCGTGTATTTGTGCATGGACTCAATCAGAGTCAGTGGTGAATAAATAACAAGAACCGTTATTCCAGTTGAACAGTGACACATGGAAGCAGGGAATAAAAAATAAATAAATCGACTTTTTTCTCTCTCAGAATTGTGAGATATAAACTCGCAAGTTAGATAAAAAGCAATTGCTATGTTTTTTATTATTTTTTAAAGCTCCCGTCATCAGTAAGAGGTCAGCTGACTATGTAGGAAACAGAAACTGAAGCGGACACACAGCAGTGGGCGTGTCTAAGATAATATTAGCAAACGCACTCTGGACACAGGAACTTATTATTTTACACTTTGTCATTACAGTAAATATGTCCAGGCTTATTGGGCATTGACTGTAAAATAAATAAATAAATAAATTTTCCATCATCCCAAGTGGTTTAGACAAATAACATATTGTATTTTAAAGCATGTTGTAAGATGGAGACCTATTAGATATGTTTAAGTATTATCTAACATAAACTTATCCTGATGATTTTAAATGCATGTATTCCCATCTCAGAAGTCTTGAACCTCACCAATGTCTAATAAATTGAAAAATTATTTTGACACCAACTATTGAACGGATATCCGATTGTTGTTTAAAAAGGTTTTAAAAAACTTTTTCATGTATGTATATATATATACTGCAAATATGTTTAATTAACTCTTTAATCTCTTTAAACAATCTTTGGCACTGATTGCATCATTTTTATGGCATGATGATAATGCATGTTTGCTGATGTCACGCTAGTTAATGTGGAAAGAGAAACTAATGGAGTAACACATTTACATCAAAGCTTAAACTGCAAAATGTCTCCCTTATTCAGATTTCATATTCTATATGAAATAATATTAAATTATACTTCATGAAATGTTAAAAATTAAATATATTCTTGACACATGGCAAAGTTTAGTTCAAAATCACACAGACACAAGCCTCTGAATATTTATTTATCATTGCAATGAAGCATTAAAAAGTATCAGTGATATATATCTGCATATCTTAATCCATAGAACATTATATAGCAAAAAGATTTGCATTAATTTATTTAGTAGACGATCTGATCTAAATAAACATGATTTAAAGGAGACTGCAACACGCAGCTCCAAAATTAGCTAAAAAAAAAAAAGTGGATAAAAACTATATTTTCATTTTTGAAAGCAAGCCAATAATAATGAGCACAGTGGCACACATCAGCAGAGTGCAGCATGTTGCACAGACATCCCTAAAGGATGAATGTGACCTTTGACTCTGGTCCCTCTCCACTGACTGAGCTGCTGATGGAAACTGTGAGGGTCTGCGGTGCTGTTCTATAGTAACCTGATAAGAATCATTCAAAGTTTTCCAGAGGAATTTTTTTCTGCTTAACCTTCTAATGAACTTCATGAGTTCAGTGCTAATGCAGTAAGTGTGATTCCGGTCAAAGTTCACCTGATCTGAGTGCTGTGTCACATAAATCCTGTTGAATTGTGGAGTGGATCTGCCTGATTTAAATAAAACAATGATGCGATCAGTGTTGCTGTCATCATCTGAATAGCCGCTGTCATCCTCAGTGACATATTCAGGCAGAGAGTTGGTGGTGTTCAGGTTGCCCACCTCATAGTATGGGAGATTAGAGTGAGGAAGAAGTCCATCAGCATTATAGAATCGGTGGAAGCCAAAGGCTCCGTTTGCAGGGTTGAGCTGAGCAATCATACGATTATTGGAGTCAATATACACACATTTACGAGCAAACCACCACAGCAAGTTCAGACCGTGTCTGGGAGGCGGCTGACCAAACCTGGACTCTCTCAGACCAGACAAATTATACAGGGTTCTCACCATGTTACTGACAAAAAAACAAAAAAAAAGTAAAGAACAGGATTAGTTTTACTTCAATACTGCACTTATTTATTTTCACAGCCAGTCAGTTTTTGTGAACTAACAAGTGGACGCGGTAGGTTTCGTTTCTCTGTAAACACACACCCACAGCGCAGCCCATCTATGATACAGATCAAAAGCAGAGAGAATAGGCTATCCAAGTAAAACTATTTACTAAGTCCGAGCTTTAAAAAAAGGACAGGTGTAAAGTTTAAAATGGTTCTATATATTATAAGAAGCAAACAAACTGAACACAGCATGCTGTACCTTGTTCACACGCTGTGAGAAGATCAGCGTCTGTGCAGCTCATGAGCTCACGTTCTTCTTGTGTGTGTGTGTGTGTGTGTGTGTGTGTGTGTGTGTGTGTGTGTGTGAGAACCTAAAATTGAATAAGAATGCAAGTCTTTTTAAATAGCCTACTAATGTAAACTTTAACAGAAATTAAAACATTAGCTGTTTGATCCTGCCTTTAGTACTTAGTACTTTAGTACAACAGATGGTTTTTGTTGTTACTTTCTACAGCTGCAGAAGAACAGATGAATAGCTGGGAAGGCGAAACCAAAGCAGACTGACAGTAGCGTGGGTGTTTAAGATGAGAAAAACTCTTCGAATATCCATAACGGCATATTGTCATGCAATTTAACTAATATTACATTGAAAATAGAAATTGGTGTTTAAAATTGCTACAGTGTCGACATATGTCACACTATTTTACTCTCAGTCAGTCAGTCTCTGTATAAGACACTTAAAGCTGTGACTACAAAAAGTTACATTTACAACTGTTAGTGTCCAGGAAAATGATACAATTAATTTAACACAAATTGGCTTGAGTAAAGAGGATATCAGTTCACAGTGAGCAGAGGTTAAACAGAATCAGTAATTCAGGGTAAAATATGAGTCTGGGTGAATAAATAATAAGCACATTAGTTCTCCCATAGTTGAACAGGAAAGGATTGAGAGGTCAGCTGACTATGTAGGAAACAGAAACTGAAGCAGACAGACCGCAGTGGGCGTGTCTAAGATAATATTAGCAAACACACTCTGACACACACACTGGACAAAGGAACTATAGTTTGACTAATTTTTTTAATGTCCAGGTTTACTTGTGTTTCACAAATGAAAAACCAAAAAAAAAAAAAAAAACAGGCTCAGGCGGGGGACACAGTTCTCCTCTGGACAATGAGCGAACAGTATGATTATGATTCAGGCAGCATTACAGGTCAGAAGTCAGATTGGATCTTAGTGTACCCATCACAGAAAACTTTCTGCATTTTTAATAATACATTGTTTAGTATGCTATGTTTTTTTTAATTACGAGGACTCAGGACAACGTCCTTATAAACCACCTGAAGTTAGGTACACGCGCACGTGCACACGCACACGCACACGCACACACAAACAGGTCCCATTAGTTTGGTTTAAAATGTACATTTGTCTTTGCTTGTTCCTCAGACAGACAATACAAATATTTATATTATAATCACAAATAAAATGAGAGTAGTTTAATGGCAAGCAGCTCTTTATATTTAAAGAATGGCACACCAGGAGTCATGGTTAGACGCCGTCTGGTAATGACTGCGGTTCTTCTGGAGTGCTGGAGAGCTGGGACAGATACTGATCTCGACTCTTGTTCTTGGTGATCTGGAGGAGGCCCTGACTCACACGGAAGGTGCTGTTGAATTGTTTCATGTCGCTGTGTCAGTCACATACACCCTGTTGACATTGGCATCCAGACGCACAATATGCAATCCTTGTTGTTACTGTCAAGAATATCGTGGCTGTAATTGGCCCTGACATAATTTAGAAGCTTGTCTGTTCCTGGATAGTTCAGGTTGCCCACCTCATAGTATGGGAGATTCTGAATGGGCAAAATGTGATCCTCTTCTTCAACTCTGTTTTGGTATTTGTGAAAGGCCAAATTAGACAATAGCAACAATGAGCAACAGTAAAATCAAGACCCAAATCAGCACACAGTAGCACTTCTCTGTGTGTGGCCTTTCTTCAGCATGGTCTTCGTTAAATATGTCTATGGACACATGTTCATAAGGATTCACAGGTGGATTTGGAAGGATGGGTTCTCTGAGGAATTCCTGACGGCTCAAATTTTTAATGTCCTGCATGAGTTCAATGCTAATGCAGTAAGTGTGATTCTGGTCAAATTTTGATTGATCTGAGTGCTGTGTCACAAAAATGCTGTCAAATCTGTTCCAGCTCGAGTTAAAGGAAACAATGATGCGATCTTTGTTGCTGTTGTCTGAATGTCCTGTGTAATTCTCAGTGACATAACGTGGCAGTGAGTGAGTAATGTGCAGGTTGCCCACCTCATAGTATGGTAGGTTAGTGTAAGGAAGAAGTCTCTCCCTATTATAGAATCGGTGGAAGCCAAAAGCTTCATTTTCAGGGTTGCAGAGTGCAATCATACGACCATTGGAGTCAAACTGAACACATTCATGAACAAACCACCACAGCAAGTTCAGACCGTGTCTGGGAGGCGGCCGACCAAACCTGGACTCTTTCAGATCGGACAATTCATTGAGGGTCTTCATGATGTTTCCTGACAATTCTGCTGGAAAAACACAGTGCACTTGTAATGCAATAAATGTTATAATATTATATTTAATATAAAATATGTAATTACTGAAAAACTGCAAAATGTAAAACCAAGAAGGAACATAAATCATTTTGTCATCATTCATTTAAAGCTACAGTTCATTACTTTTTTTGGTCAAAATGATCGAAAATATATATTTTTTTAAAAGAACGTAACCAGCCAGTGTTAAAAACGATCTCCTTACCTGCCCGATTCACAATGGTTAGCTTGTAATAATGTGTTATAATTTGAGTGGTACTGGTAGCTTTCCGTGGGAAATACGAGCTTCCGCCGTTCGTCTTTGCGTCATTACGTCACATCTGTATACACAAAGCAGTCCGGGCTAGTAGGCTATACCGCGTGTGTGGATGCTGCAGGTGGCGGATCATTTGTGGCCTCTTATCTATAGCAGCAGCTGGAATGTAACAGCAACTTGTCATTTTAATGACGGCTTGTAATTCAGAAAGTACAAAACATAATCGTTGACAACTGGTGCGTTGATAGACAACCCACACAAACTCCTCAAAACATTAGATTCTTCCGCGCTGGGGAGCCGTGCCCATGCACAACCCATGTAAAGAAGGTAAGCTGAAGTTGAAATTCGAATTTCACATATCAGAAATATTCATTCCCAGGATATGAATTCTTGATATCAAGAAATGAATTTCAACTAGTAAAAACATATTTTTGATATCAATAATTAAGTGGTTACTAGTGCAAATGCATATTCTTGATGCAATTCTCAACAGTTGAATTGCTACTATTAAAAATGTTCATTTTTTTATATCAATAATCCGATTGTCACTAGTGACAATGTTAATGTCTAATATCATGAATGTGATTTGTTACTAAGAAAGCCATTTTAGATGTCTGAAATTATCTTGATATCAGGAATTTAATTCTTAATATCAACAATTAAATTCTTGATATCAGAAATGCTGACTGTTGACATCAACAGCTGAGTTTGAATGGCAGCCTATGGTGACATTTCACTAGTGAAAATACAGTTTTTACTAGTTGAAATTCAATTCTTGATATCAAGAATTCATATCCTGGGAATGAATAAAAGTCAAAACGGCTTGCCATACAAATGTTTTTTTCTTCTTATCAACAATTGAACTGCTACTAGTATACATTTTTTTCAATATCAATAATTTGAGTGATCAATGTTAATTTCTGATATCATGAATGTGATTGTTACTAGTAAGAAAGCCTTTTTAGATCTGAAATTACTCCCCTAATATTACTCCTTGAAATACATTTTCAGATATCAGAAATAACAAATGTAACATGTTGAAATACATTTACAGATATCAAGATAAGATGACATTTCAGTTGAACACACACACACACACACACACACACACACACACACACACACACAGACACGTGTATATATATAAACACATTAAAAATGATATGCCTTACCTTGTAGTGCCTTACCTTACTTATATTTTTGGCACTGACTGCCTCATTTATGACATGACAGCAATGCTTATGTGCTCATGTCACTGCACTCATGACAGGAACAACTCTATAGTAACTAACAAACATTAGTTGTCCTACAGGTCGTACGTCTGTTTCTGTTTTGACAAACAGAAACTCATAATGTGGAAAGTGAAACTTATGCAGAAACACATTAGGGACTGTAAGGCAGATGCCAGGACATCTGGGCCAAGAGACGATGACTTCCTGAGAAACAAAGAACTTTCCTAAGAATTAACATTTGAACACTCCTGCATAAATGACAGCCCCATCTGAGACACTCACACCTCACCCTCACACTCTGCCTATCACCGTCTGTACTTGTCTTTTCTCCCCCTCCATGAAAACCCATACAAAACCTATATAATGTTAAGTGTGTACAATGAGAAACTATATGTCTTTAATATCATTTGAAATGTCTCAGTGCGTCTGCTAAAATGGTCTCATTGTATATGTAAATAAGTGCCCTCCTTCACAGATGTTGAGAACCCATTCAAACACAAATTCTGATTGCCCATTTGTGATCCCCTGAATAAGGGCCAAAATCTAATTATAATTATAGTGACCTCCATTTGGTGAGTCATTGAATGGTCTGGTATTTAAGGAGATGTTTCAGAAAGGGTCAGGGCTGGAGCTTTTATATCGGTCAGCCCGTAACGCTGAGTGTCTGCTAGACGCTCAGCGTTATGTAATTTTAAGAAGTCAGGTATCCATATTTCATTCTTTACTTCAGAGTATTTGATGTTATGTATGGACTATCTTTGAATTGATTATGTAATTGGCATTATACATTTACCTAAATTGTTACATTTTGATCTATTCTGATTTACGGTTCTGATTACAGATTATGAACGGGTATCATTTCAACAAAGGATTAAACAGAATAATTAAATGGTAACTATTAAATATAAATGACCAAATAACCAATTGGCATTTTAACCTAAATTCAAAATTATGATGAAATGGAGTCAGATAAAGATAAATTGGAATTAAATCCTTTTGCCCAGCTGAAAGCACCGAACGCGCAAGAGACCTTTAACCGCGGATTGTTAGCCTCCATTGGAATGATTTTAGCAGGCCTTACAGAACTGTTCATGACATGATTTACATTAAAGCGACTTTATGATAAACTATAATGACTCACTCATAATCAGATTTCACATTATAGTTGTACCTTATGTCTCGCTAAATATTCATTTATATCATTGTAATAAATCATAAAGAGAATCAAGTGATAAACATGGAAAGCTCAACACCATATCTTGCATTTATAAAATGAGCATATATTTATATTTAAACATACTTATCATAGATTATATTCATTTAGCATCCAAATAAGCCATCTGTCCAAATGGAGATAAGCTGCAATACACCACTTCATAATTAAAAACAAACAAACAGCATGAAAACTATGTCTGTGTACGAAATCACCCCTTATACCCTCATTCACTATTCCCTGCATTACTGCACTAATATAGTCCACTTGAGGGAGTGAATGAAAACGAGTGAGTGAATTCAGACACTGAGTGCGCCGGAAGAGCTGCCGCTTTTGCGTAGTTTGTGCTTTCTGTTTAATAATCATTTGAATCTTAGCAAACTGACAGCTCCAGTGATGAAAAGATTTATCTTGAATTCTGTCATGGAAACTAGCATGTATAAACCTTAATTAAACAATTTAATAATCAATTAAAAAGCTTTTTATAATTTATACTTGTGGCCTATGATATTATGCTATACCCACATTGGACCAGCGGTTTGGAAAATGGATGGATGATTCAGCTGCAGGCACCATTAGCAGGGCTGCCAATAGCTCCATTTACAGCGTTGCAGAAAACAATTATATGTCCATTGGAGTCATTTTGAGCACGAACAAACCACCACAGCAAGTTCAGCCCGTGTCTGGGAGGAGGCTGACCAAACCTGGACTCTCTCAGATCAGATAAATTATACAGGGTTCTCATCATATTCTTGACAATTCTGCTGAAATAAATGTAAAGAACAGGACTGGTTTTACTCTAACAATGGTTTGATTCTAATTTGATTCTAATTCATAATTTATGTTTTTAAATAAATAAAAACGTCTCTCAACAGGGACAATCCAATGCTCTCACCGTGTCTCTGATAATTCTGCTTTTGAAAAAGATTGTTGTTTCCAGCAGTTCCTTGCATGCCGAGGTGCTTGGTTTTATACACCTGTGGCCATGGAAGTGATTGAAACATCTGAATTCAACAATTTGGATGGGTGTCCCAATACTTTTGGCAATATACTCACCTAAAGATTATTAGAAAGACCTGTTCAATTTCTCATTAATGCAATTATCTAATCAACCAATCACATGGCAGTTGCTTCAATGCATTTATGGGTGTGGTCCTGGTCAAGACAATCTCCTGAACTCCAAACTGAATGTCAGAATGGGAAAGAAAGGTGATTTAAGCAATTTTGAGCGTGGCATGGTTGTTGGTGCCAGACGGGCCGGTCTGAGTATTTCACAATCTGTTCAGTTACTGGGATTTTCATGCACAACCATTTCTAGGGTTTACAAAGAATGGTGTGAAAAGGGAAAAACATCCAGTATGCGGCAGTCCTGTGGGTGAAAATGCCTTGTTGATGCTAGAGGTCAGAGGAGAATGGGCCGACTGATTCAAGCTGATAGAAGAGCAACTTTGACTGAAATAACCACTCGTTGCAACCGAGGTATGCAGCAAAGCATTTGTGAAGCCACAACATGCTCAACCTTGAGGCGGATGGGCTACAACATCAGAAGATCCCACCGGGTACCACTCATCTCCACTACAAATAGGAAAAAGAGGCTACAATTTGCACGAGCTCACCAAAATTGGACAGTTGAAGACTGGAAAAATGTTGCCTGGTCTGATGAGTCTCGATTTCTGTTGAGACATTCAGATGGTAGAGTCAGAATTTGGCGTAAACAGAATGAGAACATGGATCCATCATGCCTTGTTATCACTGTGCAGGCTGGTGGTGGTGGTGTAATGGTGTGGGGGATGTTTTCTTGGCACACTTAAGGCCCCTTAGTGCCAATTGGGCATCGTTTAAATGCCACGGCCTACCTGAACTTTGTTTCTGACCATGTCCATCCCTTTATGACCACCATGTACCCATTCTCTGATGGCTACTTCCAGCAGGATAATGCACCATGTCACAAAGCTCAAATCATTTCAAATTGGTTTCTTGAACATGACAATGAGTTCACTGTACTAAAATGGCCCCCACAGTCACCAGATCTCAACCCAATAGAGCATCTTTGGGATGTGGTGGACCGGGAGCTTCGTGCCCTGGATGTGCATCCCACAAATCTCCATCAACTGCAAGATGCTATCCTATCAATATAGGACAACATTTCTAAAGAATGCTTTCAGCACCTTGTTGAATCAATGCCACGTAGAATTAAGGCAGTTCTGAAGGTGAAAGGGGGTCAAACACAGTATTAGTATGGTGTTCCTAATAATCCTTTAGGTGAGTGTATAGTGTATTACATACTAGAAAAAAAACAATTCAAAGTATGAGTTTCCAAATTAATTTTATTTCAAACCAAGCCAGATAAATCACATATTTAATAGAAATGCAAAGAAACCACTTAATCAAAATTTTTGATTATAACAGGAGACATAACGTGACATGACTAGTGATCGACCGATATTGATTTTTTTATAACCGATACCAATACCGATTATTTGCATGTTTATGTGCCGATAATCGATATATAGAACAGATATTTATTTATTGTGTTATTTCTGCTTTTTACAATTATAGCAACAGCACTGAAATGAACAACTGAACTGAACTTTTTAAACACTGTAATTTTTTAAATTTCACTCCCTTACATACGGAAAAAAGATACTTCTACATCAATAAATAGTGAATACAGTGCAAAGTCTTTTTAACATTAATGCTGTTGCATCTTTTTATTTATTACTACAGCATATTAACAACAGGCTAAATACATTTACAAAGTCTAATGCTTTCAAAGGAGAAACCTAAATAAATCACAGGTGAGTCTATCAACTACCCATAACTATAAGCATAAATATAAGCATTAGTTTTAAACTACAGTTTTAAAAAGTGTATGTGTTTAATAGACTAAAGAGAGAATATTCTATGGAATATGCAAACATTGTCAAAAATAAATAAAGAACTATTTATAGTTAACTAATCATAGCTATTACAGAGTCCATTTCATCTGGCACGCTATCAGAATGAATGTTTTTGTCTGTCTAGAATATGAAATACCTGACAGAGTAGGCTACATTACACAGAGTGTCTCTCGCGGAGATAGGCCTAACAATTCATTTCGATGTTTATTATATAAATAAAGTTACATACGGTGACTATAGCCTGTATGCTGGAACAATCACCCGAAGCGACTTAACGACATGAGCATTAACTGAGAGAGAAAAATAAATTTGGCGCTTTTATTTCCAACATGCTCTTATTCATGGCTGTTTTATTTAATTCATGTAAAGTTACATCTTCATTGTGACATGATGGATTATCTGACTCCGTGAGTTTGTCTCTATTTTTAGCGCCAAGTTTAAACTACATAACTACATAGTAGCATCTCATAACATTTCATATCTCATTTATGCAGTGCTGGCTGTTATGTTAAATATAACGTTTATTAATTAAGGGATGCAAGTTATGTTACCTTTGAAAACCGTTGTTGACTCATCTCCCCTCAGACGCAGTCCTTTAATGGCGGGCATGTACACAATCCAATATTACAAACCCGATACCCGATTATGGGAAAATGCTAAAATATCGGGAGACCGATATATCGGACGATCAAGACATCACATAACATAATAGTGACAGGAGAAGTGAGGCTTTTTGAAACTTTGATTCTACTGAACCAATCGCTTCACGCAATGGTTCTTCAAGTGCTCAAAACTCTGCACGATCTCGACATCTGCTGTTTTAAGTCATGCAGGTGCAGTCTAATCAACTTTAAATTTAAATTATAAAAATGACTCGAAATTTACTTACAGTCACACATTTAATACATTTAATGCCACCCCCATCCTCACACAACTGACATTTCAAAACAGTAGGGTGTAGCGAAACCTCATTTGCTGAAATCATGACTTGGGCAAGTACGTGACCCAATAATGAATATTTTAATCAGTTCAAGGTATAAGAGAGTATAAAAACTCTTTATATTTAAAGAATGGCACACCAAGAGTTGTTTTTAGACGGCGCCTGATGATGACTCTGTAATCTGACAGATACTGATCTGATGCTGGGACAGACACTGATCTCGACTCTTGTTCTTGATGATCTGGAGGAGGCCCTGACTCGCACGGAAGGTTTTGCCGCTGTCGAATAGTTTCGTGTCGCTGTGTTACACCCTGTTGAAACTGCCATTACACTGCTTCCATTACAGATTTGCGCAAAACTATAAAAAACTATTGCGAAATGATTTAACCAATTAACCAATGTTATGTGACTAAAACATTTTTTTTTCCTCTCGTGACAAGTCATTACAAAAATCATGGCGACGGATGTTGGTGTCATGGTTAGGTTCTGTTTTGAGTTTGTTTGGTCATGTTATGGTTTGTTATTTTCAGTCACATGTGTTCCTTTGTTCAGTGCCATTCAGTTGTCATGGTAATTAATTTGATCTGCACAGGTGTTCATCATTATTTCCCTCATTTGCTTGGTAATTAAATTGCAGTCTTTTCAATGTTCATTTGTGCGTTCACGCTAATGCTTTGGTTGTGTTTCTTAATCTTTGTTATTTGGCTTTCATCTGTTTGCTGCGTGACAGTTGGTAGGTTTACGTATATTGCAGTCACCGCACTAGCCAATATTTTTTTTGTTATAAACAAAATTTTTATAAATTTTTGTTATTTTTTTGTTATAGGTAGGCGTTTTATCTAAGCATTGAAGTCTGTGTAAAGACAATTCAGAGTTTTGTTTCTGAACATGTTATAAATGTATTGCTGAAACCTGTTACAAAGACTGTGAATGCTGTTATCTCTGTGACCGATTCTCTCTCAGATTGAAGAAATGCTCTCTGCTGAGCGGCAGTAACCTCCTGATCAGCAGCATCACGGATGACAATTCGGGTAGCTACACCTGCGGTGCTCAGAACAAACACCAGAACATCACAGCGTCCTGCAAGCTCTCGGTGCTCGGTGAGTTCACTTCATCAGAAACCGGCGGCTGATTGCATGTTTTGGTGTTTAGCTGAATTATCCCTATATATAGGATGGTGTTCGGTTGGTTTAGTCCAGGTATCTTTATACAACAAGCCAAATAAGAAGCGTTCAGTGATTTAAGCTTTCAGTGGAGCGAACAAATGAAGGCTGTGTTGTGATTGTTGAGTGATCGATTAGAGTTTATCATGTACATGCATTGACTTTGACATCAGTGACATGAGACTGCTGGAAGGAATCTCATTTGCTGAAATCACATGACTTGGGCAAGTACGTGATCTGATTCACTAATGTATATTTTAATATACATATATACAATAATCATGGATAAAATGAGAGCCGTTTAAAGAATGGTGATCTGGAGGAGGCCCTGACTCACACGAAGGTTTTGCTTCTGTCGAATCGTTTCGTGTCGCTGTGTTCAGTCACATACACCCTGTTGAAGCTCCCATTGGCATCCAGACGCACAATAATGCGATCCTTGTTACTGTAATATTATAGCTGTAATTGTCTCTGACATAATTTGGGAGCTTGTCTGTTCCTGGATAGTTCAGGTCGCCCACCTCATAGTATGGAGGATTTTAAAAGGGCACAATGTAATCCTCTTAAATCTGGTTTTGGTACTTGTGAAAAAGTCTCCATTATTAGGCCTGAACACGGGTACAATTTCACCATAGCTTAAGTCAATGTAGTCATGAGCAAACCAGTACAACAGGTTCAGGTCAGTATCTCAGCTGGGGCAGTTCATTCAGGGTGCTCACCATGATGGGTTCCTGTGCGAAATAAAGTACCAATGATGAAATATTTCATATATTACAAGGAGCCAGTAATTAAAGAACTTCTCTATAGTAACACTAGTTGTCCTACAGGTTGTACTGTATGTGTGTTTGAACAGAAGCTCATCAGTGTGGAAAAAGAAACTGATGCAGGAACACATTAGAGCAGATGGGACACTTCATGAATTCTGTAATGTCTTGCTCATATTCAGATTTCATATGAAATATTTAATACCATTATACATTATTCCCATTGAAACATTATAATTCAAGATTGACAAGTTTACATTGTTAAATTAAAACAATGAAATCACACAAACACAAGTCAATGGTTTTTGAAGTTGTAATACTACACAAGGCAAATACATTTTCTGTTTGTATGTCAAAGAAGAAGCACAACAAATATCAGACTAAATTACTATAAAACGGGTCATAACCACTGAAGACACTGATTGGAGTGTCACCCAATATTCAGAGTAATCTCAACATTAAGACTTAAGAATAGTTTTACATTTGGTCCTTCTAAATCATGAATAATTATTTGCATCATTGCAACGAACCATTAAAGAGTGCAGTGATTAAACATGCAATGCTCAACATTGCATTTTATTCTGATATGATAAACACGTGAATGTATTTAATTTCTTTCATTCCTATAATCAACTGACCTAAAGGAAACAAACTGCAACATGCAGCTTCAAAATAGTTAGAATAACAAACAGAAGTGGATGAAAACCTTTAATTGAAAAATTTAATTTTAAACAATAAAAAGACAATTGCAACAATAATGAGCAACAGTAAAATCAAGACCCAAATCAGCACACAGTAGCACTTCTTACTCAGACAGGTTTCACTCTGCACTGACTGAAGTGTGTGTGACGGTCTTGCTTGGATATGGCCTCCGTTAAATATGTCTATGGATACATGTTCATAAGGATTCACGGGTGATTTTGGAAGGATTTTCTCTGGATTTTCTCTGAGGAATTCCTGACGGCTCAAATTTTTAATGTCCTGCATGAGTTCAATGCTAATGCAGTAAGTGTGATTCTGGTCAAAATGAACTTTATCTGAGTGCTGTGTCACAAAAATGCTGTCAAATCTGTTCCAGCTCGAGTTAAAGGAAACAATGATGCGATCTTTGTTGCTGTTGTCTGAATGTCCTGTGTAATTCTCAGTGACATAACGTGGCAGTGAGTGAGTAATGTGCAGGTTGCCCACCTCATAGTATGGTAGGTTAGTGTAAGGAAGAAGTCTCTCCCTATTATAGAATCGGTGGAAGCCAAAGGCTCCGTTTGCAGGGCTGAACTGAGCAACCATACGACCATTGGAGTCAAACTGAACACATTCATGAACAAACCACCACAGCAAGATCAAACCGTGTCTGGGAGGCGGCCGACCAAACCTGGACTCTTTCAGATCGGACAAATCATTTAGGGTCCTCATCATGTTTCCTGACAATTCTGCTGGAAAAAAAAAATAGTGCACTTGTAATGCAATAAATGTTATATTATGTTTTGTAAAGCCAAGAAGGAACATAAATCAGTTTCATTATCATTCAGGACTTCATTTAAATCAGTTAATTTTATCATTTGTTATGTAAATTCCCTGGGACCTCATTTATAAAGTGTGCATATGCTATAAAATCCATGCCAATAATCTTATTTATTAAAACACTCTTTGACGTGGAAAAGTGTTTAGCGCCACATCAGGGTCTGCGTAGATGACAAATAAGACAACGAATTTTGGTGGAAGAATTCAAAAATTGTTTACCTGCTCCTCTTGCTACCTTTATGTAACCGGGTGAAGACCCACCCGTCTATGCCCAATAGGGGCAGTAGGCCCACTCAAGTTATTCAATTAAATGAATATATGGGCACTGGTGAAGTACACGGTCTTTTTATTATTATTATTTTAAAATCAATTCCTAAAAAAAAATACTCAATCAATCAATCAATGAACAAAATCAAAAAGACAAAATCTAATACAAATAGCAGCAATGAGGGGACCTGATGGATTCACTTAGACCAAAGTCTTAGACTGGGAGTAACGGCCTCAGCTAATTCTAGTACAACCATAAAAGCCTAGTTCCCCACAGCCACACGTGCAATATGATTTACAACCATCACACAAGTCAACTAATAGTGATATCACTGCATCACACCGCTCTCTAGTAGCTGAGATATTGTCTTGTCCAGTACAAGAAAACAAAACCAAATAAACTATACAATATTCACCTAACAAAATCAGCCCAAATGGAAAAAAAAAAAAAACCTATACAAACCAAAAATCAACCAAAACAAAACACAACTGTACACAAACTTTAAATACTGGGAAAAACAGTGGTCTAATACATGATAAACATGAACATACAACATACAAAACATAAACCGGGGGAAAAAGCCAAACAATACGAGATGCACAACTCCCAATTATCAACAGCACTTTCAAATGATTTGGTAACCGGTTTGTTACTACAACAAAACATACACACTCAAAACCAAACAATACTCTGCTTGTTGCACATAAATCAAACGACCTGCCTGAGTATCATCATCATCAACATGAACAAGAAAGCAGCAGACGATATAAGACGTACACTCTGTGTGCAGCAGCTTTCCACGCTCACACCAAACAAACCATGTGTGTGTCTCACACAGCATCATGCCATGCACACTTTAGCTCGTTTGGACGGAAATTGTAAGACACATTTTGCAATGACGTCACCTAAAAAACAAACAAACTACAAACTCACTACACACACACCCCCACTTTAAAAATCCCGTCCCGGTGAATACCTCATTAATACTCTCACAGCTTCACTAGGACCCAACCCCTAAGATGCAGGTTAAGGTAATCAAAATGGGTTTGAGTTACATCCAGCAGTGGGACCTTTAATGGTCCTTTAATTATATGACCTAAAGTACTTGAGTGGGAAACAGTGACTTCCACCACCAATCCATCACTTTCCTAAAACTCAGACTCCTCCTCCTCCTCCTCTATTCCTTCACTGTTCTCCAGCCCTCTCTCATCCACTGGGGCCATGCTGACATGTGAGGTAGGGACCAGCTTTAACTCAAATCTATGAAGGACCTGCGCCATCTCGACATCGCACTTCATAAACATTACACCGGCCATCCTTACTTTCCACAACTTCAAACATCTTAGAAGCCCATGCATCTTGGATCTTATTCCCTCCCAAAGGGTGACTCCTACAATAAACTAACATGCCTGGGACAAGTATGGATGCATCATTCGCTGACATCATTCCCTGATAAGAGGCCCTCTCCTCCAAATGTCTCCATGCACTGTCATAAACTAAGGACAAATGTTCTTTATGCTAGAGAATCCAGACTCTTGCACTCCCACCTAGCTGCACCCAAGAGAAAATCAATCTGTGGCTTCTGACCAAACATAGTTCATAAGGGGAGTGCTGTGCTGACTGATGAACGTTGGTATTATACGCAAAAAAACAAAAAAAAAGAGGGTACAAGGTGAGGGCTGGGAGGATTCAGCCTCCTCGCGCCCCTCAGGAACCTGATGATCAGGTCATGCTTTCCCACAGACTTACCATCTACTGCATTGTGATGTATGGTGATAGCAGCAACACTTTCAGGGTGGAGGAAGACCCTCTCTCCAACCCTTCCTGCAGCAAAGAAAGCACAGTTCTGATTGGGCACTTCCAGGGGTCTTCTTGGTGAGAAGAACACCACTCATTGAACAGGTCCCTTGGTCAGCGAGTAAAACAACTGCCAGTGACAGGTCTACCAAAGTGTGTTCAAATCAGCTGGACCGTCTGGGGGTGGAGACTCCATTCTTCCGGTAGTGCGGGTTGTCATGAGAGCTCGCTGGCTGCACCATTGAATGTGAATGGAGCAAAGCGACCTCAGAGGCTTCTGACTCCAGAGTGGGAGATGGTGGGTGAGTTGCGACATGCATCGGGAGTATAGACCACCCTGATGGTTGATGTATGCAAAGGCCGCAGTGTCTAGCAGCGATCTGAAGTGGCATAGGGCAAGACATACTGCTAGTAACTAGAGGCAATTTAAGTGTCACTGCATGGCACCCCAGCCAGTGGTGGAGGCATCTGTTGAATCAACATGCCTGGACACTTGTTCTAGGGGAACTCTTGCGTGTAGAAACACAAGGGCTGACAACAGGCTGGTGTGATTGCCACCTGGTGTGTACCGCGTACACACTGAAACAATTTCAGTGGAACCACCATCCTGCCCTTGAATGAATTTGGGCAGTTCAGCACTGACTGAGCATGCTCATTCATGAGACGTGCTGTCATGTTGACTGAGTTCCACTCCATATGAGAAAGGAGATTCTCTGCACAGAGAAGAGCTTGCTCTTTTCCCAGTTGAGGTGCTTGAGCACCAAGCACCTGTTCACACAACTGCTCCCACGACTGGGCCAGGATGAGCCAGTTGTCGAGGTAGTTGAGAATGCGAACACCGAGCTCCCTCAGAGGAGTTCTCAGCGACCTTCGTGAAGACACAAGAGGACAGGGACAGCCCGAAGAGGAGGACTTTGTACTGATGCCCGTCCCGCAAACATAAAGCATAGGAACAGTGTGTTGAGGGAGAATTGAGACATGAAAGTACTCATCCTTCAGGTCGATCGCTGCAAACAAATCTTGGGGACGAATGCATTCAAAAATGCGTCTCTGTGTTAGCATCTTGAACATGAGCTTGTGAAGGGCCCGATTCAAGACATGCAGGTCCAAGACTGGCCATAACTCACACATTTCTTAATAAAGTAGGCGGGACCAGCTTCTCCTTCGCCAGTAGGACTGCGATCTCTGCACGCAGGATGGGAGCATCTTTGTCTGGCACTGAGGTGAACCGGACGCCGCTGAACCTAAGGGGACGCTGGGCAAACTGAATTGCATAGCCAAGTATAGTCCAAATGAGTCAGCAAGACAGACTGGGAAGCACGATCCAGACTTCCAGATGCCGTACAAGTGGGGTCAGAGGGACTACCAATGTACCTGCAGTGGGACAGCTTAGGTGGAGGCTGCTGCTGAGGCCATGCTGGAGCGGAGGTGGAAGCCGATGAGCAGGCCGGGGCAGTATGTGCTTGATAGCCTCCATGTGCTTTTGTGTTGCCGAGAACTTCTGGGTTCTCAGAACAAACAAAGTTCTCGATTCCGCCGCCAAAGAGGCCGTCACACCAACACTCTCTGGAGAGCTTTTTCCAGATTTGTAGAACACTCGTAGTAGATGACTGCAGGTCAGAATCAACGAAACGCTTGACTCCAAAGCAAAAGCTTAAATGACCACATGCTGCATGCTTCCTTATATACCCACTTTGCGGGTGTGGTTTGCGATGCAAATCTCGCTCGCCAATGTCCATTGGCTTGTTTTGTTTACACTCAAAGGAAATTGGTCTCTCAGGCGTGATCCCAATTTGTCAGTCACCTTATGTAATGCCGAACGTGACTGACTGATAGGGAACTATAATTCTTGATATCTGTAATTGTAGTCAAAGTCAAAGTCAGCTTTATTGTCAATTCTGCCATACATACTGTACATACATACAGAGAATTGAAATTCTATGACTCTCAGACCCTAGGTGCCTAACAACAACAAAACAATAACAACAAAAGTTTAACAGTAACAACAACAAAAGAAAGATTAAAAAAAGATGGATAAGGTGAATTATGGAGGTAAAGTGGCGATGGCAAATAGTGCAAACAATAATAACAATAGTGCAATTTCAGATTTAAGTCAGTGCAGGTATAAAATTATAAGAGTGAATGCAAAAAGAGTCTGTAAGAGAGGAGACCAATTCCTCAGAGAGTATAATGAGGTAGATGAAAGGAGGAGAACTGAGGGGGTGATTCACAGATCAGGTGAGTGGGGCAGAAGAGGGGAGAGTCAGCAGAGTCGGGAGGGAGTTCAATGCCCTGACAGCTTGGGGAATGAAGCTGTCCTTCAGTCTGCTGGTCCTTGCCTGGAGACTGCGTAGCCTCCTCCCTGATGGCAGCAGACTGAAGAGGCTGTGCGATGGGTGGGTGGGGTCTCTCGCAATGATGAGGGCTTTGCAGGAGAGGCGGGAGTTATAAATGTCCTGGAGGGGTGGGAGAGAGACAACAACGATCTTCTCAGCTGCTCTCACTATGCGCTGAAGTGCTTTACGGCAGGATGCGTTGCAGGCGCCGTACCACACAGTGATGCAGCTGGTCAGAATGCTCTCGATGGTGCCTCTGTAGAAGGTGCGCATGATGGGGGCTGGGGCTCCGGCTCTTCTCAGCTTACAGAGAAAGTAGAGTCGCTGCTGTGCTTTCTTGGTCAGTGCTGTGGTGTTGGCGGTCCAGGAGAGGTCTTCTGCGATATGTACACCCAGAAATTTGGTGCTCCTCACCCTTTCCACGGTCGCACCGTTGATGGTCAGAGGAGCGTGCTGGGTGTGCATTCTCCTGAAGTCAACAACAATCTCCTTCGTCTTCTCCACGTTCAGAGAGAGACTGTTGTCGCCACACCACCTGGCCAGGCGGCTCACCTCGCTCCTGAAGTTTGTCTCATCATCGTTGCTAATGAGACCAACTACGGTCGTGTCGTCCGCAAACTTGATGAAGAGATTGCTGTTGTGTATGGGTGTGCAGTCATGTGTCAGCAGAGTGAAAAGGAGGGGGCTCAACACACATCCCTGAGGGGCTCCAGTGTTCATAATGATGGAGCTGGATGACTTACTGTATTTTCACTAGTTAAATGTCATTATAGACTGCAATTCAGATTCAATTGTTGACATCAATAATTGATTTCTTACTAGTTGAAATTTCAATTTCACATATCAGAAATACAATTCTTACTAGTACAAATTCTCATTTTGATATCAATAATTACTTACCATGACATGATTTACATTAAAGCGACTTTATGATAAACTATAATGACTCACTCATAATCAGATTTCACATTATAGTTGTACCTTATGTCTCCTAAATATTCATTTATATCATTGTAATAAATCATAAAGAGAATCAAGTGATAAACATGGAAAGCTCAACACCATATCTTGCATTTATAAAATGAGCATATATTTATATTTAAACATACTTATCATAGATTATATTCATTTAGCATCCAAATAAGCCATCTGTCCAAATGGAGATAAGCTGCAATACACCACTTCATAATTAAAAACAAACAAACAGCATGAAAACTATGTCTGTGTACGAAATCACCCTTATACCCTCATTCACTATTCCCTGCATTACTGCACTAATATAGTCCACTTGAGGGAGTGAATGAAAACGAGTGAGTGAATTCAGACACTGAGTGCGCCGGAAGAGCTGCTGCTTTTGCGTAGTTTGTGCTTTCTGTTTAATAATCATTTGAATCTTAGCAAACTGACAGCTCCAGTAATGATGAAAAGATTTATCTTGAATTCTGTCATGGAAACTAGCATGTATAAACCTTAATTAAACAATTTAATAATCAATTAAAAAGCTTTTTATAATTTATACTTGTGGCCTATGATATTATGCTATACCCACATTGGACCAGCGGTTTGGAAAATGGATGGATGATTCAGCTGCAGGCGCCATTAGCAGGGCTGCCAATAGCTCCATTTACAGCGTTGCAGAAAACAATTATATGTCCATTGGAGTCATTTTGAGCACGAACAAACCACCACAGCAAGTTCAGCCCGTGTCTGGGAGGAGGCTGACCAAACCTGGACTCTCTCAGATCAGATAAATTATACAGGGTTCTCATCATATTCTTGACAATTCTGCTGAAATAAATGTAAAGAACAGGACTGGTTTTACTCTAACAATGGTGCACTTGTAATGCAAAGAAAGATATTTTTAACATCAAACATAGGAAAAAATGCAAAAGAAGGAACACAGGTTAAAGCAGCTAATTTCCTTATCGGTGAGCTCATAACTAACATATTTGCATCCATTTAGACTTTCTCTCAAAATCAGCAGAATAAAATGTGTTGGGTCCTAGTCTATGACCACAGTCAGACACTGATCACTTACACAGAAATATATATGCATCAGTACAAAGACTAAACCTCTAATAATCTTGTAGTCTGTTGAGTGAGTGAGCGAGTGAGAGAGTTAGAGTAAAATTGTAAGTAAAAACAAAGTACGGCTGCTATTACAGCTAATTTGATTCTAATTCATAATTTATGTTTTTAAATAAATAACGTCTCTCTCAAAAGGGATTATTCAATGCTCTCACCGTGTCTCTGATAATTCTGCTTTTGAAAAAGATTGTATCCAGCAGCTCCTTGCATGTAGCAGCTTCCACAGTGTCTTGTGTGAAGTCAAAGTCACTATATAGACGCTCCTAATCTGGTTTTGTAACTAGAAAGCAATAACAATCTGCAATATGAACGCATAAAATGAATCCACCCTTCCCTGCAGAAGTGATGGGAGCATTCATACTCTGATAATGCCATTGAGGGTGGAGCAAATCTCTGCAAACAGAAACTGATGCTGCTCCATGCCAGATAAATGCATGAGCAGAAGAACTCTGACAGGCTAATGTGAGTTAAGTGGAATTAGTTTGGTTAGCATTTTAATATTTTCTGTTTGTTGCTTCCCTTTTAATCATATTATTTGTTCCATCAGAAATACTCAATAAAGAATGAAAATTCTGTCAACCAGCCCCAGTCTCCCTCATTGGGGCTAGCCTATAACTGTATCATTGTAGGTATAACTGTTTTCAAGGGCATCTTATATTACATATAAAAATGACTTGAGATTTACTTACAGCCACACATTTAATACATTTAATGCCACCCCCATCCTCACACAACTGACATTTCAAAACAGTAGGGTGTAACGAAACCTCATTTGCTGAAATCGCATGACTTGGGCAAGTGTGTGATCCAATTCACTCACTCGATTCACTAATGTATATTTTAATCAGGTCAAGGTATAAGATTTAAAAAATATATATATATATATACAATAATCATGGATAAAATGAGAGCCGTTTAAAGAATGGTGATCTGGAGGAGGCCCTGACTCACACGGAAGGTTTTGCTTCTGTCGAATCGTTTCGTGTCGCTGTGTTCAGTCACATACACCCTGTTGAAGCTCCCATTGGCATCCAGACGCACAATAATGCGATCCTTGTTACTGTAATATTATAGCTGTAATTGTCTCTGACATAATTTGGGAGCTTGTCTGTTCCTGGATAGTTCAGGTCGCCCACCTCATAGTATGGAGGATTTTAAAAGGGCACAATGTAATCCTCTTAAATCTGGTTTTGGTACTTGTGAAAAAGTCTCCATTATTAGGCCTGAACACGGGTACAATTTCACCATAGCTTAAGTCAATGTAGTCATGAGCAAACCAGTACAACAGGTTCAGGTCAGTATCTCAGCTGGGGCAGTTCATTCAGGGTGCTCACCATGATGGGTTCCTGTGCGAAATAAAGTACCAATGATGAAATATTTCATATATTACAAGGAGCCAGTAATTAAAGAACTTCTCTATAGTAACACTAGTTGTCCTACAGGTTGTACTGTATGTGTGTTTGAACAGAAGCTCATCAGTGTGGAAAAAGAAACTGATGCAGGAACACATTAGAGCAGATGGGACACTTCATGAATTCTGTAATGTCTTGCTCATATTCAGATTTCATATGAAATATTTAATACCATTATACATTATTCCCATTGAAACATTATAATTCAAGATTGACAAGTTTACATTGTTAAATTAAAACAATGACATCACACAAACACAAGTCAATGGTTTTTGAAGTTGTAATACTACACAAGGCAAATACATTTTCTGTTTGTATGTCAAAGAAGAAGCACAACAAATATCAGACTAAATTACTATAAAACGGGTCATAACCACTGAAGACACTGATTGGAGTGTCACCCAATATTCAGAGTAATCTCAACATTAAGACTTAAGAATAGTTTTACATTTGGTCCTTCTAAATCATGAATAATTATTTGCATCATTGCAACGAACCATTAAAGAGTGCAGTGATTAAACATGCAATGCTCAACATTGCATTTTATTCTGATATGATAAACACGTGAATGTATTTAATTTCTTTCATTCCTATAATCAACTGACCCAAAGGAAACAAACTGCAACATGCAGCTTCAAAATAGTTAGAATAACAAACAGAAGTGGATGAAAACTATTTAATTTTAAACAATGAAAGGACAATAGCAACAACAATGAGCAACAGTAAAATCAAGACCCAAATCAGCACACAGTAGCACTTCTTACTCAGACAGGTTTCACTCTGCACTGACTGAAGTGTGTGTGGCCTTTCTTCAGCATGGTCTTCGTTAAATATGTCTATGGACACATGTTCATAAGGATTCACAGGTGGATTTGGAAGGATGGGTTCTCGGAGGAATTCCTGACGGCTCAAATTTTTAATGTCCTGCATGAGTTCAATGCTAATGCAGTAAGTGTGATTCTGGTCAAAATGAACTTTATCTGAGTGCTGTGTCACATAAATGCTTTCAAATCTGTTCCACCTCGAGTTAAAGGAAACAATGATGCGATCTTTGTTGCTGTTGTCTACATATCCTGTGTAATTCACAGTGACATAACGTGGCAGTGAGCCAGTGGTGTTCAGGTTGCCCACCTCATAGTAGCAGAGTTTAGAGTAAGGAAGAAGTCGGTCCCAATTATAGAATCGGTGGAAGCCAAAGGCTCCGTTTGCAGGGTTGCAGAGTGCAATCATACAACCATTGGAGTCAATCTGAACACATTCATGAACAAACCACCACAGCAAGATCAAACCGTGTCTGGGAGGCGGCCGACCAAACCTGGACTCTCTCAGATCAGACAAATTATACAGGGTTCTCACCATGTTTCCTGACAAATCTGCTGAAAGAAAAGTGCACTTGTAATACAATAAATGTTATAATATTATATTTTTCAATATAAACAATCTATACAATTACAGAAAAACAGCCAAATGTAAAACCAAGAAGGAATGTAACTCAGTTTGTCATCATTCAGGACTTCATTTAAATCAGTTAATTTCATCATTAGTTCAGCATTATGATTAAGCATGCCTGAAATGTGAATTGCACAAAGTGTAGCACCTCAGATGCTTCTAACTCCATAGGAGGAGATGGCAGGTGAGTTGCGACATGCAACAGACATCAACTTTCCTTGTCCTTTCCAATTGTCCTTACGGACCAATACATGGCCCAGTGCAAGACGTACTGCTAACAACTCGAGGCAATTGATGTACAAATGAAGTTGGGTGAAGTTGGCTCCAAAAAACCCTGAAACTGCCTGCCTGTTGTACGTGGCCCACCCAGCCCGCGGTGGAGGCATCCGTGAAGACAACAGCTTGCCAGGGCACTCCTGACCTTAGAAACGAAGGGGTCCGTCCACGGGCTGAAGATTTGGTGACAGGCTGGGGTGATTGTCACCCAGTGTGTGCCGTGTTACCACGCCCATCTCAGGACTCGGCCGTGACTCATATGAAGCAAACCCAGCAATGTTACTGCAACTGCAGCTGCCATATGCACAACATAAACAATTTCAGTGGGGCCGCTGTCCTGCTTTTGAACAAAGTCCCAACTGGCCGATGTGACTGAGCACCATGTCCCTCCATGTCCCGGTTTGCACAACTGCTCTCATGAATGGGCCAGTATAAGCCAGTCGTCGATATAGTTGAGATTGTGTACACTGTGTTCTCTCAGGGGAACAAGGGCCAACTCCGCGACACGGGGAGACAGGGATAGCCTGAAGGGGAGGACCTTGTACTGATATGCTCGACCCTCGCACGCAAAACATAGTAACGGCCTGTGCCGAGGGAGAATTGAGACATGAAAGTACGCATCCTTTAGATCGATCACTACGAAACAATTTCAGGGATGGATGCATTCGAAAATGCGTTTTCGCATTTTGAAAAAATTCACAGGTTCAAGATTTGCTGTAACCCACCTCTTTTCTTGGGAACAATGAAATAGGGGCTGTAGAACCCTGCCTTCATATCGGCTGGAGGGACCAGCTTGATCGCGTCCTTCGCCAGTAGGACCGCAATCTCTGCCTGTAAGACAGGAGCGTCACTGTTCCGCACAGAAAGGAACTGGATGCCCCTGAACTTGGGGAGCACCGGACGAACTGATGGCATAGCCGAATCTGATGGTATGAATGAGCCAGCGGGACAGGCTAGGGAGTGCTAGCCAGGCCCCAAGAAACCATACCAACAGGGTCAAAGGAACCTCAGATGTACCCACAGTGGGGTACCGTGAAGGAACACAGTAGGGTGATCCTCTGCTCATCTTGACTTCTGAGAGACACTGCCACTCTGAGAGGCTCTTTTTATACCCAATCATGTTGCCGATTGATCTAATAAGTTGCAGATTGGTCCTCCAGCTGTTCCTTATATGTACATTTAACTTTTCCGGCCTCTTATTGCTACCTGTCCCAACTTTTTTGGAATGTGTAGCTCTCATGAAAACCAAAATGATCCAATATTTGGCATGACATTTCAAAATGTCTCACTTTCAACATTTGATATGTTATCTATATGCTATTGTGAATAAAATATAAGTTTATGAGATTTGTAAATTATTGCATTCCTTTTTTATTCACAATTTCTACAGTGTCCCAACTTTCGGGTTTATAGCTGAATAAAACTTTTGTGCACATTTTATACAAGTTTTTAAAGTTTATATATATATAAACTTCAGTTAACTTTAATTAGCTTATTTGATTGAGTTTTCAGCTCAGTTCACAACCAACATATTTAAATCACTTTTTCTCAAAATTAGAATAAATCCTAGACTATGACCAAACACATCTACAGACACTGATCACTTACACAGAAATATAAATCACTGCATCAGTAAAAAGACTAAACCTCTAAAAATCCTGTAGTCTGTTGAGTGAGATAAACGGTTAATCTGTGAGTTGGAGTAAAATAAAAACGTCTCTCTCAAAAGGGATTATTCAATGCTCTCACCGTGTCTCTGATAATTCTGCTTTTGAAAAAGATTGTATCCAGCAGCTCCTTGCATGTAGCAGCTTCCACAGTGTCTTGTGTGAGGTCAAAGTCACTATATAGACGCTCCTAATCTGGTTTTGTAACTAGAAAGCAATAACAATCTGCAATATAAATGTAAATGAATCCACCTGACCCCGCAGAAGTGACGGGAGTGTTCATACGCTGATAATGCCATTGAGGGTGGAGCAAAGCTCTGCAAACAGAAACTGATGCTGCTCCATGCCAGATAAATGCATGAGCAGAAGAACTATGGGTAAGTTGATCCAAGTCAGTGGGTAAATTACACCATCTGGGTGTAAATTGACCAATCTGAATCAATCCCATGTGAAATTTTAAATATAGTTACCTTATAATTATCTTTAACTAATTTAAAGGAATAGTTCACCCAAAAATGATTTACTCCCCCTCACCTCATCCTAGGTGTACATGACCTCCTTCTCTCAGCCAAACAAATCAGAGTTATATTAAAAAATGTCCTGGCTCTTCCAAGCTTTATAATGCCTAGAAGTGCATCCATCCATTATAAAACTAATCCACACGGCTCTGGCGGTTAATAAAGGCTTTCTGATGTAAATGGAGTTGTGTAAGAAAAATAGGTAACACTTTAGAATAATGGTCATTAGTTAACATCAGTTAATGTATTAACTAACATGAACTAACCATGAGCAGTTCATTTGTTACTGTATTTGTTCATCTTAGTTCATAAAAATACAGCTGTTCATGGTTTGTTCATGTTAGTTCACAGTGCATTAACTAATGTTAACAAGATTTTAATAATGCATTAGTAAATGTTGAAATGAACAAAGATAAATAAATGCTTTAAGTGCAGTTCATTATTAGTTAATGTTAAATAGAGACCATTATTCTAAAGTGTTACCGAAAAATATCCATATTTAACATGTTATAAAGTAAAATATCTAGCTCCCGCCAGACCGCCTTCCATATATATAATTGCATTATAATGGATGGATGCCCTTTTTTTGTGCTTCAAATTTTGGGCTCCCATTCACTGCCATTATAAAGTAGTGAATGGTTTAATGAGATTTAAAGAGTAAATCTTGCTGTAAGGGTGGATCGCCTACAGCGGTTCTGACTGCAGGGTTGCCGAATGACTAAAGAAACGTTATCAGCAAGATGATAGAAAACTGTACATTTCTTGTCTTTACCACCCACTGCAGCTTACACCAACGACGGAAATAAGCGCAGTTACAATAGCTAAACATGTGGGAGAGCGTTGCTATAATGTGACTATATTGTATTGCAATAGGTAACACTTCAAAGTCAATACCAAATCAAAACTAGTTAGCACATCATTTGTAATTGAAAGAATTTAATGACAAAATCTAGTTATGGTTACACTTAAAATAGTTACAAAATAAATGTATGAGATGATGAAAACTTATACCATTAATCCAGCATGAATGTTACCTGAGGGATAGAAAGGATAGTGAGGAGAGAGAGAGAGGGAGAGAGAGAGAGAGAGAGAGAGAGAGAGAGAGAGAGAGAGAGAGAGAGAGAGAGAGAGAGAGAGAGAGAGAGAGAGAGAGAGAGAGAGAGAGAGAGAGAGAGAGAGACAGACAGACAGACAGACAGACAGACAGACAAAGAAGAGAAGAGCGCAAAGAAGAGAAGAGCGCAAAGAGAAGGCCCCCAAGAAGAGAGAGCCAGAGAATAAAAGACAGAGCAACAGTTACAATCTTCTTTTATCTATTCCTTGACCATGTGACTGAAACCCTAATGTGAGACATTCAAACTGACCAATCAGACCAAACTTCCCCCCACGGTGTTACAGGTGTGACACACATTTGGCCTACAGGCCTTCAGCATTTCTGTTTCTTTAGGAATTCCAAATGGCCCTTCTGGTGGGGGTTGAAAACAGTAAAGCAAATGTCTTTGTTCATTTTCAAAAATCAAATATCTTTGATTATTTTCATTTCCTTCGGTCCCCCCTTGGCACCATTGGCCACGATCATTGAGTCCAAAGTTGGCACAGTCCACAAGACATGCTTTCTGTTGTGTGTAGATGTCATCTTCAGACTTCTCGTCCACACTTGTTGCAAAAGCAGCTGGTCAGTCTTCAGTCTTTGTTCTCATCTCAGTCCTGCATGAGAAGGCTCTATCAAATGGTGTTGCACCAATCATTGATATGCAAAGCGTCCATTGAATCCTTCACACCTCGAGAACAGTCACTGAAGGTAAGAGCAAACGCTTGTCACAGGACACAGGATGTGAACTTGTGCAGCGGGGATCCTGTGATTAAAAGAACATATAGCACAACACAGAACAAAAGCATACATGATATTTGTCATTGGTCAGAAGTTTGATGTGGTCAGATTAAAATAGTCTCTGGCAATAAGCCATTTAATCGATGTACTTAAAGTGGTCAAGGTTGAGAATAAAAGAAGATCTCACAAGCTCTTACATTGTTTCTGGAAACATTAAAAATAAATTGCATTATAACAAAACAACAATCATTGTTGGCTTTAATCCCCCTTTTCATGAAGAGTATCAGCAAAATATTCAGTGTAACCAAATACAGAGATTCAATTCCATAGATGTCCAAAAACATTGTTGCAAGTCAACTGGACAAAATACAAAGACTCAGAAATCAAATAAGTTCAAAATCAAATGCATTGTTACAATACAATGATAAAATAAATGTTTGCACTTAGGTAAGAATGAGAAATGCATAAATTCACGTAAATTTTGATATTTAACTTGGTGAGACACATAATAACTAACTGATTTAGTAAATCTGAAGAAAGACAAAAACAATAACTGGAAGAAATTCACAGTTATAATACAGTCTAGATGTAAAGACTTAAATCAAAATAGAATACATTTTGTGAGGCTGATGTAGATGTAGATTTTGTCTGTGAAGATCAAATCTATGTGGCTGCATTTAGCCGTGGCTATGTGTAAATCATGCCCCAAACACGGTGAGGAGGTTTTACAATTGTGATGCAAATTTGGTCCTGTTGTAACAGGAAGCCAGCATGAGAATGTGAGTGAGGTGTGGTTGGCTCAAACCAGTGTTTTTGTTAGGGAGAATGATAAAGTGCAAAGGTCAGAGTTACCGAATCCTGCTGTGATGAAAGCATTTTCATGGTTAATGCAGTTGTAAATTACACTGTAGCCACATGGCAATTCTGTGCTCCTGTACATGGTTTTACTGCAGCTATATGGAAAATAGCAGAGTTTTCCACTCAGGAGACAAACAAATTCAGCATAGAAACACATGAAACTGGAAATGGCTAAACAATTCCAGTATTAAAGTTATTCCAATTTTCACAAGATACATGGCCTAGAATGCAAAGCATCAACAACCTTTATCCTAAGTGTTTCATACAACACTTACAGTAAAGCAATCATGTGTTTTAAAGAATAAACTTAACTAGTGTAGCGTATGGACGGTGCTCATAAATGATCAACGGACCAATACTTTGATTAGTTATAATGACTCAAACAAGACCGGCGCCGTGAAGTCTACAGACCGACAGGTTAACTATTATAAATAACAGCCCCCACTCTCACACATACCAAAGGACATCCGAATAGATTATATGACTTTTAACTTAGTTATGTTTCATTTTAGGTGTGTTGTGGTCCCTGTACGTATGCATGCTTTTTGTTATAACCACTTTAGATGTGTTTTGATAGGTTAGAAACTTATAGCCAGTGAATGCGTAAGGAAGAATGACGTCAATCCTCGCCGTTCCTTTAACTCTTAAGTTAAACTCCCCATGCTTGGTCTCGAAATCTTTGTCTCGCAATTTGTTGGCCAGCTAGGTGCGTTGTGTGGTACTATGATGCATCAGACTCTTTCTTTCATGCCAAAACCCCAAAGTCTGCGTACCAAAACCCCCAAGTCTGCTTATCTAAGAGAGCCATAAAACATGTTAATGAGGCGAGACCCAAGACAAAGGGAGATTTCCCGCTTCTGAGTTCCTTCGCTCTGATTGGCTGTTTCCGACAAAAGAGGCGTGCCCCGCCACGGCCCTTTAAGACGGGCCACATACGCTTCTCCTGTCTCTTGTCTTCTCTCTTCATTTTGCTTCCTGTTGCCACCTCTTTTGGCTTTCCTCTTCCTCTTCGCCATCTTCCAACGGATCTCATCACACAAAGGAACCAAAGTTGAATTTCCCGCGGACTCCAAGGACCCACCCCTGCAAGACTGAAACACGGACCGGATCGCGGAATTCCCCTAAACGCACAAACTCACGACCAAGGAAACATATGCAAGTATCCCTTAAGCTGTCGTTATAAAGTTTTGAGCTTATACCAATAAGCTGGACTGATTCCTTGCTTGTGCTCATAGGTTGTGTCGATAGTATCACCATTGCCTTGTCTCTCTCTCTCTCTCTCTCTCTCTCTCTCTCTCTCTCTCTCTCTCTCACACTCTCTCCCTCTCTCTCCTTCCTTCTTTCAGTTAATTTGTGTATGTTTGTTTATTGTTTGTTGATTTTATTAAAACATATATATTCACACGTGATTGCGCTTGAGTTGCTCATACATAGGTCACTTTTACGGTGAACCGACCCTGTTACAAATTAAAAGAAAGATATTTCTCCTGGCCAGAGAAACGTCGTTTTAAGAGTTATTATAAGGAGATATTTGGTGGACAATTATCCGTCCTTTGAACTCAATTCTAGAATCAAAGAAATTTCTAAAAGTTGAATCAAGCCCTAGATATTAATAATTGTTATAATCCGTTTTAATCAATTGTTAATATCAAAATTCCCCTCTGTGCCAATTTATGCATATTTGATCGTAACACGATTAAACGCATGCATAAATCCCGCACCATTTCCCCTGGGGCTCGATATTCGCTACACTAGTCTATGTGTATATATTAACACAAACAACTATAATGTGTGTTCAATGCGCACAATGTGTTTAGTACAATTACAAATTTGAAAATGCAAACAGGATCATTGCAATTTAAATGTTTCACTATTAAACTCACTGCTATGAGGCTGCTAGTCCACTAGCCAATAAGGTTAATAGCCGAAGGCCTTGCATGAACACTGCGGTTAACTCACTAAGAGTTTTACCTGCAAATGAGCGCTGATCTTTACCCTTAGAAAGTGATTTCCTAGTTTTCTGAAAATAAGGTGGAGGTCGACCTTTACCCAGTGACCAGCATCTCTCCTCTGAATGGCCTATTTTCTGACAGGAACTGTGAAACCTGTTCTCTTTGCCATAGGATTGAATGCTATGTTCTCCTGGAGTTTGAGGATATTCATGACTCTCTAATGCTTGTACACCATGCGTACTGGTACATGACTCTGCGCTATTACGGTACTGCATCACCTTAAGAACTGAAATGGGCACACTTTCTTGAGTTGCACATGCATTTTCTGAACTAAACGTTTCAGATTCATTAGAGCAAGTCAGCTCATCTAAGAAGTGAACATGCTTTTTAGTCCCATCGCTGTTAAGCGTTTTGGGAGACATGAACTTTTTAGCATTTAGCTTAGCCTTGAGATCTGCAATGGTCTCCTTGTGATTTTACACTTTTCAGTCAGGGCTAACTGCTCAGCTAGTGATTTATCTAGCTGCGCTTGAAGATCTTGAATCTTTGCCTCAGACTTTTCTGCAGCTTATACCAACAACGGAAATAAGCGCAGTTACAATAGCTAAACGTGGGAGAGCGTTGCTATAATGTGACTATATTGTATTGCAATAGGTTACACTTCAAAGTCAATACCAAATCAAAACTAGTTAGCACATCATTTGTAATTGAAAGAATTTAATGGCAAAATCTAGTTATGGTTACACTTAAAATAGTTACAAAATAAATGTATGAGATGATGAAAACTTATACCATTAATCGTACCCAGCATGAATGTTACCTGAGGGATAGAAAGAGAGAGAGGGGGAGAGAGAGACAAAGAAGAGAAGAGAGCAAAGAAGAGAAGAGCCAAAGAGAAGGCCCCCAAGAAGAGAGAGCCAGAGAATAAAAGACAGAGCAACAGTTACAATCTTCTTTTATCTATTCCTTGACCATGTGACTGAAACCCTAATGTGAGACATTCAAACTGACCAATCAGACCAGACTTCCCCACGGTGTTACAGGTGTGACACACATTTGGCCTACAGGCCTTCAGCATTTCTGTTTCTTTAGGAATTCCAAATGGCCCTTCTGGTGGGGGTTGAAAACAGTAAAGCAAATGTCTTTGTTCATTTTCAAAAATCAAATATCTTTGATTATTTTCATTTCCTTCAGTCCCCCCTTGGCACCATTGGCCACGATCATTGAGTCCAAAGTTGGCACAGTCCACAAGACATGCTTTCTGTTGTGTGTAGATGTCATCTTCAGACTTCTCGTCCACACTTGTTGCAAAAGCAGCTGGTCAGTCTTCAGTCTTTGTTCTCATCTCAGTCCTGCATGAGAAGGCTCTATCAAATGGTGTTGCACCAATCATTGATATGCAAAACGTCCATTGAATCCTTCACACCTCGAGAACAGTCACTGAAGGTAAGAGCAAACGCTTGTCACAGGACACAGGATGTGAACTTGTGCAGCGGGGATCCTGTGATTAAAAGAACATATAGCACAACACAGAACAAAAGCATACATGATATTTGTCATTGGTCAGAAGTTTGATGTGGTCAGATTAAAATAGTCTCTGGCAATAAGCCATTTAATCGATGTACTTAAAGTGGTCAAGGTTGAGAATAAAAGAAGATCTCACAAGCTCTTACATTGTTTCTGGAAACATTAAAAATAAATTGCATTATAACAAAACAACAATCATTGTTGGCTTTAATCCCCCTTTTCATGAAGAGTATCAGCAAAATATTCAGTGTAACCAAATACAGAGATTCAATTCCATAGATGTCCAAAAACATTGTTGCAAGTCAACTGGACAAAATACAAAGACTCAGAAATCAAATAAGTTCAAAATCAAATGCATTGTTACAATACAATGATAAAATAAATGTTTGCACTTAGGTAAGAATGAGAAATGCATAAATTCACGTAAATTTTGATATTTAACTTGGTGAGACACATAATAACTAACTGATTTAGTAAATCTGAAGAAAGACAAAAACAATAACTGGAAGAAATTCACAGTTATAATACAGTCTAGATGTAAAGACTTAAATCAAATAGAATACATTTTGTGAGGCTGATGTAGATGTAGATTTTGTCTGTGAAGATCAAATCTATGTGGCTGCATTTAGCCGTGGCTATGTGTAAATCATGCCCCAAACACGGTGAGGAGGTTTTACAATTGTGTTGCAAATTTGGTCCTGTTGTAACAGGAAGCCAGCATGAGAATGTGAGTGAGGTGTGGTTGGCTCAAACCAGTGTTTTTGTTAGGGAGAATGATAAAGTGCAAAGGTCAGAGTTACTGAATCCTGCTGTGATGAAAGCATTTTCATGGTTAATGCAGTTGTAAATTACACTGTAGCCACATGGCAATTCTGTGCTCCTGTACATGGTTTTACTGCAGCTATATGGAAAATAGCAGTTTCCACTCAGGAGACAAACAAATTCAGCATAGAAACACATGAAACTGGAAATGGCTAAACAATTCCAGTATTAAAGTTATTCCAATTTTCACAAGATACATGGCCTAGAATGCAAAGCATCAACAACCTTTATCCTAAGTGTTTCATACAACACTTACAGTAAAGCAATCATGTGTTTTAAAGAATAAACTTAACTAGTGTAGCGTATGGGACGGTGCTCATAAATGATCAACGGACCAATACTTTGATTAGTTATAATGACTCAAACAAGACCGGCGCCGTGAAGTCTACAGACCGACAGGTTAACTATTATAAATAACAGCCCCACTCTCACACATACCAAAGGACATCCGAATAGATTATATGACTTTTAACTTAGTTATGTTTCATTTTAGGTGTGTTGTGGTCCCTGTATGTATGCATGCTTTTTGTTATAACCACTTTAGATGTGTTTTGATAGGTTAGAAACTTATAGCCAGTGAATGCGTAAGGAAGAATAGCGTCAATCCTCGCGCGTTCCTTTAACTCTTAAGTTAAACTCCCCATGCTTGGTCTCGAAATCTTTGTCTCGCAATTTGTTGGCCAGCTAGGTGCGTTGTGTGGTACTATGATGCATCAGACTCTTTCTTTCATGCCAAAACCCCAAAGTCTGCGTACCAAAACCCCCAAGTCTGCTTATCTAAGAGAGCCATAAAACATGTTAATGAGGCGAGACCCAAGACAAAGGGAGATTTCCCGCTTCTGAGTTCCTTCGCTCTGATTGGCTGTTTCCGACAAAAGAGGCGTGCCCCGCCACGGCCCTTTAAGACGGGCCACATACGCTTCTCCTGTCTCTTGTCTTCTCTCTTCATTTTGCTTCCTGTTGCCACCTCTTTTGGCTTTCCTCTTCCTCTTCGCCATCTTCCAACGGATCTCATCACACAAAGGAACCAAAGTTGAATTTCCCGCGGACTCCAAGGACCCACCCCTGCAAGACTGAAACACGGACCGGATCGCGGAATTCCCCTAAACGCACAAACTCACGACCAAGGAAACATATGCAAGTATCCCTTAAGCTGTCGTTATAAAGTTTTGAGCTTATACCAATAAGCTGGACTGATTCCTTGCTTGTGCTCATAGGTTGTGTCGATAGTATCACCGTTGCCTTGTCTTCTCTCTCTCTCTCTCTCTCTCTCTCTCTCACACTCTCTCCTCTCTCTCCTTCCTTCTTTCAGTTAATTTGTGTATGTTTGTTTATTGTTTGTTGATTTTATTAAAACATATATATTCACACGTGATTGCGCTTGAGTTGCTCATACATAGGTCACTTTACGGTGAACCGACCCTGTTACAAATTAAAAGAAAGATATTTCTCCTGGCCAGAGAAAGCGTCGTTTTAAGAGTTATTATAAGGGAGATATTTGGTGGACAATTATCCGTCCTTTGAACTCAATTCTAGAATCAAAGAAATTTCTAAAAGTTGAATCAAGCCCTAGATATTAATAATTGTTATAATCCGTTTTAATCAATTGTTAATATCAAAATTTCTCTGTGCCAATTTATGCATATTTGATCGTAACACGATTAAACGCATGCATAAATCCCGCACCATTCCCCTGGGGCTCGATATTCGCTACACTAGTCTATGTGTATATATTAACACAAACAACTATAATGTGTGTTCAATGCGCACAATGTGTTTAGTACAATTACAAATTTGAAAATGCAAACAGGATCATTGCAATTTAAATGTTTCACTATTAAACTCACTGCTATGAGGCTGCTAGTCCACTAGCCAATAAGGTTAATAGCCGAAGGCCTTGCATGAACACTGCGGTTAACTCACTAAGAGTTTTACCTGCAAATGAGCGCTGATCTTTACCCTTAGAAAGTGATTTCCTAGTTTTCTGAAAATAAGGTGGAGGTCGACCTTTACCCAGTGACCAGCATCTCTCCTCTGAATGGCCTATTTTCTGACAGGAACTGTGAAACCTGTTCTCTTTGCCATAGGATTGAATGCTATGTTCTCCTGGAGTTTGAGGATATTCATGACTCTCTAATGCTTGTACACCATGCGTACTGGTACATGACTCTGCGCTATTACGGTACTGCATCACCTTAAGAACTGAAATGGGCACACTTTCTTGAGTTGCACATGCATTTTCTGAACTAAACGTTTCAGATTCATTAGAGCAAGTCAGCTCATCTAAGAAGTGAACATGCTTTTTAGTCCCATCACTGTTAAGCGTTTTGGGAGACATGAACTTTTTAGCATTTAGCTTAGCCTTGAGATCTGCAATGGTCTCCTTGTGATTTTTACACTTTTCAGTCAGGGCTAACTGCTCAGCTAGTAATTTATCTAGCTGCGCTTGAAGATCTTGAATCTTTGCCTCAGACTTTTCTGCAGCTTATACCAACAACGGAAATAAGCGCAGTTACAATAGCTAAACGTGGGAGAGCGTTGCTATAATGTGACTATATTGTATTGCAATAGGTAACACTTCAAAGTCAATACCAAATCAAAACTAGTTAGCACATCATTTGTAATTGAAAGAATTTAATGACAAAATCTAGTTATGGTTACACTTAAAATAGTTACAAAATAAATGTATGAGATGATGAAAACTTATACCATTAATCGTACCCAGCATGAATGTTACCTGAGGGATAGAAAGAGAGAGAGGGGGAGAGAGAGACAAAGAAGAGAAGAGAGCAAAGAAGAGAAGAGCCAAAGAGAAGGCCCCCAAGAAGAGAGAGCCAGAGAATAAAAGACAGAGCAACAGTTACAATCTTCTTTTATCTATTCCTTGACCATGTGACTGAAACCCTAATGTGAGACATTCAAACTGACCAATCAGACCAGACTTCCCCACGGTGTTACAGGTGTGACACACATTTGGCCTACAGGCCTTCAGCATTTCTGTTTCTTTAGGAATTCCAAATGGCCCTTCTGGTGGGGTTGAAAACAGTAAAGCAAATGTCTTTGTTCATTTTCAAAATCAAATATCTTTGATTATTTTCATTTCCTTCAGTCCCCCCTTGGCACCATTGGCCACGATCATTGAGTCCAAAGTTGGCACAGTCCACAAGACATGCTTTCTGTTGTGTGTAGATGTCATCTTCAGACTTCTCGTCCACACTTGTTGCAAAAGCAGCTGGTCAGTCTTCAGTCTTTGTTCTCATCTCAGTCCTGCATGAGAAGGCTCTATCAAATGGTGTTGCACCAATCATTGATATGCAAAACGTCCATTGAATCCTTCACACCTCGAGAACAGTCACTGAAGGTAAGAGCAAACGCTTGTCACAGGACACAGGATGTGAACTTGTGCAGCGGGGATCCTGTGATTAAAAGAACATATAGCACAACACAGAACAAAAGCATACATGATATTTGTCATTGGTCAGAAGTTTGATGTGGTCAGATTAAAATAGTCTCTGGCAATAAGCCATTTAATCGATGTACTTAAAGTGGTCAAGGTTGAGAATAAAAGAAGATCTCACAAGCTCTTACATTGTTTCTGGAAACATTAAAAATAAATTGCATTATAACAAAACAACAATCATTGTTGGCTTTAATCCCCCTTTTCATGAAGAGTATCAGCAAAATATTCAGTGTAACCAAATACAGAAATTCAATTCCATAGATGTCCAAAAACATTGTTGCAAGTCAACTGGACAAAATACAAAGACTCAGAAATCAAATAAGTTCAAAATCAAATGCATTGTTACAATACAATGATAAAATAAATGTTTGCACTTAGGTAAGAATGAGAAATGCATAAATTCACGTAAATTTTGATATTTAACTTGGTGAGACACATAATAACTAACTGATTTAGTAAATCTGAAGAAAGACAAAAACAATAACTGGAAGAAATTCACAGTTATAATACAGTCTAGATGTAAAGACTTAAATCAAATAGAATACATTTTGTGAGGCTGATGTAGATGTAGATTTTGTCTGTGAAGATCAAATCTATGTGGCTGCATTTAGCCGTGGCTATGTGTAAATCATGCCCCAAACACGGTGAGGAGGTTTTACAATTGTGTTGCAAATTTGGTCCTGTTGTAACAGGAAGCCAGCATGAGAATGTGAGTGAGGTGTGGTTGGCTCAAACCAGTGTTTTTGTTAGGGAGAATGATAAAGTGCAAAGGTCAGAGTTACTGAATCCTGCTGTGATGAAAGCATTTTCATGGTTAATGCAGTTGTAAATTACACTGTAGCCACATGGCAATTCTGTGCTCCTGTACATGGTTTTACTGCAGCTATATGGAAAATAGCAGTTTCCACTCAGGAGACAAACAAATTCAGCATAGAAACACATGAAACTGGAAATGGCTAAACAATTCCAGTATTAAAGTTATTCCAATTTTCACAAGATACATGGCCTAGAATGCAAAGCATCAACAACCTTTATCCTAAGTGTTTCATACAACACTTACAGTAAAGCAATCATGTGTTTTAAAGAATAAACTTAACTAGTGTAGCGTATGGACGGTGCTCATAAATGATCAACGGACCAATGCTTTGATTAGTTATAATGACTCAAACAAGACCGCGCCGTGAAGTCTACAGACCGACAGGTTAACTATTATAAATAACAGCCCCCACTCTCACACATACCAAAGGACATCCGAATAGATTATATGACTTTTAACTTAGTTATGTTTCATTTTAGGTGTGTTGTGGTCCCTGTATGTATGCATGCTTTTGTTATAACCACTTTAGATGTGTTTTGATAGGTTAGAAACTTATAGCCAGTGAATGCGTAAGGAAGAATGGCGTCAATCCTCGCCGTTCCTTTAACTCTTAAGTTAAACTCCCCATGCTTGGTCTCGAAATCTTTGTCTCGCAATTTGTTGGCCAGCTAGGTGCGTTGTGTGGTACTATGATGCATCAGACTCTTTCTTTCATGCCAAAACCCCAAAGTCTGCGTACCAAAACCCCCAAGTCTGCTTATCTAAGAGAGCCATAAAACATGTTAATGAGGCGAGACCCAAGACAAAGGGAGATTTCCCGCTTCTGAGTTCCTTCGCTCTGATTGGCTGTTTCCGACAAAAGAGCGTGCCCGCCACGGCCCTTTAAGGCGGGCCACATACGCTTCTCCTGTCTCTTGTCTTCTCTCTTCATTTTGCTTCCTGTTGCCACCTCTTTTGGCTTTCCTCTTCCTCTTCGCCATCTTCCAACGGATCTCATCACACAAAGGAACCAAAGTTGAATTTCCCGCGGACTCCAAGGACCCACCCTGCAAGACTGAAACACGGACCGGATCGCGGAATTCCCCTAAACGCACAAACTCACGACCAAGGAAACATATGCAAGTATCCCTTAAGCTGTCGTTATAAAGTTTTGAGCTTATACCAATAAGCTGGACTGATTCCTTGCTTGTGCTCATAGGTTGTGTCGATAGTATCACCGTTGCCTTGTCTCTCTCTCTCTCTCTCTCTCTCTCTCTCTCTCTCTCTCTCCTCTCTCTCCTTCCTTCTTTCAGTTAATTTGTGTATGTTTGTTTATTGTTTGTTGATTTTATTAAAACATATATATTCACACGTGATTGCGCTTGAGTTGCTCATACATAGGTCACTTTTACGGTGAACCGACCCTGTTACAAATTAAAAGAAAGATATTTCTCCTGGCCAGAGAAACGTCGTTTTAAGAGTTATTATAAGGGAGATATTTGGTGGACAATTATCCGTCCTTTGAACTCAATTCTAGAATCAAAGAAATTTCTAAAAGTTGAATCAAGCCCTAGATATTAATAATTGTTATAATCCGTTTTAATCAATTGTTAATATCAAAATTCCCCTCTGTGCCAATTTATGCATATTTGATCGTAACACGATTAAACGCATGCATAAATCCCGCACCATTTCCCCTGGGGCTCGATATTCGCTACACTAGTCTATGTGTATATATTAACACAAACAACTATAATGTGTGTTCAATGCGCACAATGTGTTTAGTACAATTACAAATTTGAAAATGCAAACAGGATCATTGCAATTTAAATGTTTCACTATTAAACTCACTGCTATGAGGCTGCTAGTCCACTAGCCAATAAGGTTAATAGCCGAAGGCCTTGCATGAACACTGCGGTTAACTCACTAAGAGTTTTACCTGCAAATGAGCGCTGATCTTTACCCTTAGAAAGTGATTTCCTAGTTTTCTGAAAATAAGGTGGAGGTCGACCTTTACCCAGTGACCAGCATCTCTCCTCTGAATGGCCTATTTTCTGACAGGAACTGTGAAACCTGTTCTCTTTGCCATAGGATTGAATGCTATGTTCTCCTGGAGTTTGAGGATTTTCATGACTCTCTAATGCTTGTACACCATGCGTACTGGTACATGACTCTGCGCTATTACGGTACTGCATCACCTTAAGAACTGAAATGGGCACACTTTCTTGAGTTGCACATGCATTTTCTGAACTAAACGTTTCAGATTCATTAGAGCAAGTCAGCTCATCTAAGAAGTGAACATGCTTTTTAGTCCCATCGCTGTTAAGCGTTTTGGGAGACATGAACTTTTTAGCATTTAGCTTAGCCTTGAGATCTGCAATGGTCTCCTTGTGATTTTTACACTTTTCAGTCAGGGCTAACTGCTCAGCTAGTGATTTATCTAGCTGCGCTTGAAGATCTTGAATCTTTGCCTCAGACTTTTCTGCAGCTTATACCAACAACGGAAATAAGCGCAGTTACAATAGCTAAACGTGGGAGAGCGTTGCTATAATGTGACTATATTGTATTGCAATAGGTTACACTTCAAAGTCAATACCAAATCAAAACTAGTTAGCACATCATTTGTAATTGAAAGAATTTAATGGCAAAATCTAGTTATGGTTACACTTAAAATAGTTACAAAATAAATGTATGAGATGATGAAAACTTATACCATTAATCGTACCCAGCATGAATGTTACCTGAGGATAGAAAGAGAGAGAGGGGGAGAGAGAGACAAAGAAGAGAAGAGAGCAAAGAAGAGAAGAGCCAAAGAGAAGGCCCCCAAGAAGAGAGAGCCAGAGAATAAAAGACAGAGCAACAGTTACAATCTTCTTTTATCTATTCCTTGACCATGTGACTGAAACCCTAATGTGAGACATTCAAACTGACCAATCAGACCAGACTTCCCCCACGGTGTTACAGGTGTGACACACATTTGGCCTACAGGCCTTCAGCATTTCTGTTTCTTTAGGAATTCCAAATGGCCCTTCTGGTGGGGGTTGAAAACAGTAAAGCAAATGTCTTTGTTCATTTTCAAAAATCAAATATCTTTGATTATTTTCATTTCCTTCAGTCCCCCCTTGGCACCATTGGCCACGATCATTGAGTCCAAAGTTGGCACAGTCCACAAGACATGCTTTCTGTTGTGTGTAGATGTCATCTTCAGACTTCTCGTCCACACTTGTTGCAAAAGCAGCTGGTCAGTCTTCAGTCTTTGTTCTCATCTCAGTCCTGCATGAGAAGGCTCTATCAAATGGTGTTGCACCAATCATTGATATGCAAAACGTCCATTGAATCCTTCACACCTCGAGAACAGTCACTGAAGGTAAGAGCAAACGCTTGTCACAGGACACAGGATGTGAACTTGTGCAGCGGGGATCCTGTGATTAAAAGAACATATAGCACAACACAGAACAAAAGCATACATGATATTTGTCATTGGTCAGAAGTTTGATGTGGTCAGATTAAAATAGTCTCTGGCAATAAGCCATTTAATCGATGTACTTAAAGTGGTCAAGGTTGAGAATAAAAGAAGATCTCACAAGCTCTTACATTGTTTCTGGAAACATTAAAAATAAATTGCATTATAACAAAACAACAATCATTGTTGGCTTTAATCCCCCTTTTCATGAAGAGTATCAGCAAAATATTCAGTGTAACCAAATACAGAGATTCAATTCCATAGATGTCCAAAAACATTGTTGCAAGTCAACTGGACAAAATACAAAGACTCAGAAATCAAATAAGTTCAAAATCAAATGCATTGTTACAATACAATGATAAAATAAATGTTTGCACTTAGGTAAGAATGAGAAATGCATAAATTCACGTAAATTTTGATATTTAACTTGGTGAGACACATAATAACTAACTGATTTAGTAAATCTGAAGAAAGACAAAAACAATAACTGGAAGAAATTCACAGTTATAATACAGTCTAGATGTAAAGACTTAAATCAAATAGAATACATTTTGTGAGGCTGATGTAGATGTAGATTTTGTCTGTGAAGATCAAATCTATGTGGCTGCATTTAGCCGTGGCTATGTGTAAATCATGCCCCAAACACGGTGAGGAGGTTTTACAATTGTGTTGCAAATTTGGTCCTGTTGTAACAGGAAGCCAGCATGAGAATGTGAGTGAGGTGTGGTTGGCTCAAACCAGTGTTTTTGTTAGGGAGAATGATAAAGTGCAAAGGTCAGAGTTACCGAATCCTGCTGTGATGAAAGCATTTTCATGGTTAATGCAGTTGTAAATTACACTGTAGCCACATGGCAATTCTGTGCTCCTGTACATGGTTTTACTGCAGCTATATGGAAAATAGCAGTTTCCACTCAGGAGACAAACAAATTCAGCATAGAAACACATGAAACTGGAAATGGCTAAACAATTCCAGTATTAAAGTTATTCCAATTTTCACAAGATACATGGCCTAGAATGCAAAGCATCAACAACCTTTATCCTAAGTGTTTCAAACAACACTTACAGTAAAGCAATCATGTGTTTTAAAGAATAAACTTAACTAGTGTAGCGTATGGACGGTGCTCATAAATGATCAACGGACCAATACTTTGATTAGTTATAATGACTCAAACAAGACCGGCGCCGTGAAGTCTACAGACCGACAGGTTAACTATTATAAATAACAGCCCCCACTCTCACACATACCAAAGGACATCCGAATAGATTATATGACTTTTAACTTAGTTATGTTTCATTTTAGGTGTGTTGTGGTCCCTGTATGTATGCATGCTTTTTGTTATAACCACTTTAGATGTGTTTTGATAGGTTAGAAACTTATAGCCAGTGAATGCGTAAGGAAGAATGACGTCAATCCTCGCCGTTCCTTTAACTCTTAAGTTAAACTCCCCATGCTTGGTCTCGAAATCTTTGTCTCGCAATTTGTTGGCCAGCTAGGTGCGTTGTGTGGTACTATGATGCATCAGACTCTTTCTTTCATGCCAAAACCCCAAAGTCTGCGTGCACCAAAACCCCCAAGTCTGCTTATCTAAGAGAGCCATAAAACATGTTAATGAGGCGAGACCCAAGACAAAGGGAGATTTCCCGCTTCTGAGTTCCTTCGCTCTGATTGGCTGTTTCCGACAAAAGAGGCGTGCCCCGCCACGGCCCTTTAAGACAGGCCACATACGCTTCTCCTGTCTCTTGTCTTCTCTCTTCATTTTGCTTCCTGTTGCCACCTCTTTTGGCTTTCCTCTTCCTCTTCGCCATCTTCCAACGGATCTCATCACACAAAGGAACCAAAGTTGAATTTCCCGCGGACTCCAAGGACCCACCCTGCAAGACTGAAACACGGACCGGATCGCGAAATTCCCTAAACGCACAAACTCACGACCAAGGAAACATATGCAAGTATCCCTTAAGCTGTCGTTATAAAGTTTTGAGCTTATACCAATAAGCTGGACTGATTCCTTGCTTGTGCTCATAGGTTGTGTCGATAGTATCACCGTTGCCTTGTCTCTCTCTCTCTCTCTCTCTCTCTCTCTCTCTCTCTCTCTCTCACACTCTCTCCCTCTCTCTCCTTCCTTCTTTCAGTTAATTTGTGTATGTTTGTTTATTGTTTGTTGATTTTATTAAAACATATATATTCACACGTGATTGCGCTTGAGTTGCTCATACATAGGTCACTTTTACGGTGAACCGACCCTGTTACAAATTAAAAGAAAGATATTTCTCCTGGCCAGAGAAACGTCGTTTTAAGAGTTATTATAAGGGAGATATTTGGTGGACAATTATCCGTCCTTTGAACTCAATTCTAGAATCAAAGAAATTTCTAAAAGTTGAATCAAGCCCTAGATATTAATAATTGTTATAATCCGTTTTAATCAATTGTTAATATCAAAATTCCCCTCTGTGCCAATTTATGCATATTTGATCGTAACACGATTAAACGCATGCATAAATCCCGCACCATTTCCCCTGGGCTCGATATTCGCTACACTAGTCTATGTGTATATATTAACACAAACAACTATAATGTGTGTTCAATGCGCACAATGTGTTTAGTACAATTACAAATTTGAAAATGCAAACAGGATCATTGCAATTTAAATGTTTCACTATTAAACTCACTGCTATGAGGCTGCTAGTCCACTAGCCAATAAGGTTAATAGCCGAAGGCCTTGCATGAACACTGCGGTTAACTCACTAAGAGTTTTACCTGCAAATGAGCGCTGATCTTTACCCTTAGAAAGTGATTTCCTAGTTTTCTGAAAATAAGGTGGAGGTCGACCTTTACCCAGTGACCAGCATCTCTCCTCTGAATGGCCTATTTTCTGACAGGAACTGTGAAACCTGTTCTCTTTGCCATAGGATTGAATGCTATGTTCTCCTGGAGTTTGAGGATATTCATGACTCTCTAATGCTTGTACACCATGCGTACTGGTACATGACTCTGCGCTATTACGGTACTGCATCACCTTAAGAACTGAAATGGGCACACTTTCTTGAGTTGCACATGCATTTTCTGAACTAAACGTTTCAGATTCATTAGAGCAAGTCAGCTCATCTAAGAAGTGAACATGCTTTTTAGTCCCATCACTGTTAAGCGTTTTGGGAGACATGAACTTTTTAGCATTTAGCTTAGCCTTGAGATCTGCAATGGTCTCCTTGTGATTTTTACACTTTTCAGTCAGGGCTAACTGCTCAGCTAGTAATTTATCTAGCTGCGCTTGAAGATCTTGAATCTTTGCCTCAGACTTTTCTGCAGCTTATACCAACAACGGAAATAAGCGCAGTTACAATAGCTAAACGTGGGAGAGCGTTGCTATAATGTGACTATATTGTATTGCAATAGGTAACACTTCAAAGTCAATACCAAATCAAAACTAGTTAGCACATCATTTGTAATTGAAAGAATTTAATGACAAAATCTAGTTATGGTTACACTTAAAATAGTTACAAAATAAATGTATGAGATGATGAAAACTTATACCATTAATCGTACCCAGCATGAATGTTACCTGAGGGATAGAAAGAGAGAGAGGGGGAGAGAGAGACAAAGAAGAGAAGAGAGCAAAGAAGAGAAGAGCCAAAGAGAAGGCCCCCAAGAAGAGAGAGCCAGAGAATAAAAGACAGAGCAACAGTTACAATCTTCTTTTATCTATTCCTTGACCATGTGACTGAAACCCTAATGTGAGACATTCAAACTGACCAATCAGACCAGACTTCCCCCACGGTGTTACAGGTGTGACACACATTTGGCCTACAGGCCTTCAGCATTTCTGTTTCTTTAGGAATTCCAAATGGCCCTTCTGGTGGGGGTTGAAAACAGTAAAGCAAATGTCTTTGTTCATTTTCAAAAATCAAATATCTTTGATTATTTTCATTTCCTTCAGTCCCCCCTTGGCACCATTGGCCACGATCATTGAGTCCAAAGTTGGCACAGTCCACAAGACATGCTTTCTGTTGTGTGTAGATGTCATCTTCAGACTTCTCGTCCACACTTGTTGCAAAAGCAGCTGGTCAGTCTTCAGTCTTTGTTCTCATCTCAGTCCTGCATGAGAAGGCTCTATCAAATGGTGTTGCACCAATCATTGATATGCAAAAGCGTCCATTGAATCCTTCACACCTCGAGAACAGTCACTGAAGGTAAGAGCAAACGCTTGTCACAGGACACAGGATGTGAACTTGTGCAGCGGGGATCCTGTGATTAAAAGAACATATAGCACAACACAGAACAAAAGCATACATGATATTTGTCATTGGTCAGAAGTTTGATGTGGTCAGATTAAAATAGTCTCTGGCAATAAGCCATTTAATCGATGTACTTAAAGTGGTCAAGGTTGAGAATAAAAGAAGATCTCACAAGCTCTTACATTGTTTCTGGAAACATTAAAAATAAATTGCATTATAACAAAACAACAATCATTGTTGGCTTTAATCCCCCTTTTCATGAAGAGTATCAGCAAAATATTCAGTGTAACCAAATACAGAAATTCAATTCCATAGATGTCCAAAAACATTGTTGCAAGTCAACTGGACAAAATACAAAGACTCAGAAATCAAATAAGTTCAAAATCAAATGCATTGTTACAATACAATGATAAAATAAATGTTTGCACTTAGGTAAGAATGAGAAATGCATAAATTCACGTAAATTTTGATATTTAACTTGGTGAGACACATAATAACTAACTGATTTAGTAAATCTGAAGAAAGACAAAAACAATAACTGGAAGAAATTCACAGTTATAATACAGTCTAGATGTAAAGACTTAAATCAAATAGAATACATTTTGTGAGGCTGATGTAGATGTAGATTTTGTCTGTGAAGATCAAATCTATGTGGCTGCATTTAGCCGTGGCTATGTGTAAATCATGCCCCAAACACGGTGAGGAGGTTTTACAATTGTGTTGCAAATTTGGTCCTGTTGTAACAGGAAGCCAGCATGAGAATGTGAGTGAGGTGTGGTTGGCTCAAACCAGTGTTTTTGTTAGGGAGAATGATAAAGTGCAAAGGTCAGAGTTACCGAATCCTGCTGTGATGAAAGCATTTTCATGGTTAATGCAGTTGTAAATTACACTGTAGCCACATGGCAATTCTGTGCTCCTGTACATGGTTTTACTGCAGCTATATGGAAAATAGCAGTTTCCACTCAGGAGACAAACAAATTCAGCATAGAAACACATGAAACTGGAAATGGCTAAACAATTCCAGTATTAAAGTTATTCCAATTTTCACAAGATACATGGCCTAGAATGCAAAGCATCAACAACCTTTATCCTAAGTGTTTCATACAACACTTACAGTAAAGCAATCATGTGTTTTAAAGAATAAACTTAACTAGTGTAGCGTATGGACGGTGCTCATAAATGATCAACGGACCAATACTTTGATTAGTTATAATGACTCAAACAAGACCGGTAGCGTGAAGTCTACAGACCGACAGGTTAACTATTATAAATAACAGCCCCCACTCTCACACATACCAAAGGACATCCGAATAGATTATATGACTTTTAACTTAGTTATGTTTCATTTTAGGTGTGTTGTGGTCCCTGTATGTATGCATGCTTTTTGTTATAACCACTTTAGATGTGTTTTGATAGGTTAGAAACTTATAGCCAGTGAATGCGTAAGGAAGAATGACGTCAATCCTCGCTGCGTTCCTTTAACTCTTAAGTTAAACTCCCCATGCTTGGTCTCGAAATCTTTGTCTCTGCAATTTGTTGGCCAGCTAGGTGCGTTGTGTGGTACTATGATGCATCAGACTCTTTCTTTCATGCCAAAACCCCAAAGTCTGCGTACCAAAACCCCCAAGTCTGCTTATCTAAGAGAGCCATAAAACATGTTAATGAGGCGAGACCCAAGACAAAGGGAGATTTCCCGCTTCTGAGTTCCTTCGCTCTGATTGGCTGTTTCCGACAAAAGAGGCGTGCCCCGCCACGGCCCTTTAAGACGGGCCACATACGCTTCTCCTGTCTCTTGTCTTCTCTCTTCATTTTGCTTCCTGTTGCCACCTCTTTTGGCTTTCCTCTTCCTCTTCCTCTTCGCCATCTTCCAACGGATCTCATCACACAAAGGAACCAAAGTTGAATTTCCCGCGGACTCCAAGGACCCACCCCTGCAAGACTGAAACACGGACCGGATCGCGGAATTCCCTAAACGCACAAACTCACGACCAAGGAAACATATGCAAGTATCCCTTAAGCTGTCGTTATAAAGTTTTGAGCTTATACCAATAAGCTGGACTGATTCCTTGCTTGTGCTCATAGGTTGTGTCGATAGTATCACCGTTGCCTTGTCTCTCTCTCTCTCTCTCTCTCTCTCTCTCTCTCACACTCTCTCCTCTCTCTCCTTCCTTCTTTCAGTTAATTTGTGTATGTTTGTTTATTGTTTGTTGATTTTATTAAAACATATATATTCACACGTGATTGCGCTTGAGTTGCTCATACATAGGTCACTTTTACGGTGAACCGACCCTGTTACAAATTAAAAGAAAGATATTTCTCCTGGCCAGAGAAACGTCTGCTTTAAGAGTTATTATAAGGGAGATATTTGGTGGACAATTATCCGTCCTTTGAACTCAATTCTAGAATCAAAGAAATTTCTAAAAGTTGAATCAAGCCCTAGATATTAATAATTGTTATAATCCGTTTTAATCAATTGTTAATATCAAAATTCCTCTGTGCCAATTTATGCATATTTGATCGTAACACGATTAAACGCATGCATAAATCCCGCACCATTTCCCCTGGGGCTCGATATTCGCTACACTAGTCTATGTGTATATATTAACACAAACAACTATAATGTGTGTTCAATGCGCACAATGTGTTTAGTACAATTACAAATTTGAAAATGCAAACAGGATCATTGCAATTTAAATGTTTCACTATTAAACTCACTGCTATGAGGCTGCTAGTCCACTAGCCAATAAGGTTAATAGCCGAAGGCCTTGCATGAACACTGCGGTTAACTCACTAAGAGTTTTACCTGCAAATGAGCGCTGATCTTTACCCTTAGAAAGTGATTTCCTAGTTTTCTGAAAATAAGGTGGAGGTCGACCTTTACCCAGTGACCAGCATCTCTCCTCTGAATGGCCTATTTTCTGACAGGAACTGTGAAACCTGTTCTCTTTGCCATAGGATTGAATGCTATGTTCTCCTGGAGTTTGAGGATATTCATGACTCTCTAATGCTTGTACACCATGCGTACTGGTACATGACTCTGCGCTATTACGGTACTGCATCACCTTAAGAACTGAAATGGGCACACTTTCTTGAGTTGCACATGCATTTTTCTGAACTAAACGTTTCAGATTCATTAGAGCAAGTCAGCTCATCTAAGAAGTGAACATGCTTTTTAGTCCCATCGCTGTTAAGCGTTTTGGGAGACATGAACTTTTTAGCATTTAGCTTAGCCTTGAGATCTGCAATGGTCTCCTTGTGATTTTTACACTTTTCAGTCAGGGCTAACTGCTCAGCTAGTGATTTATCTAGCTGCGCTTGAAGATCTTGAATCTTTGCCTCAGACTTTTCTGCAGCTTATACCAACAACGGAAATAAGCGCAGTTACAATAGCTAAACGTGGGAGAGCGTTGCTATAATGTGACTATATTGTATTGCAATAGGTTACACTTCAAAGTCAATACCAAATCAAAACTAGTTAGCACATCATTTGTAATTGAAAGAATTTAATGGCAAAATCTAGTTATGGTTACACTTAAAATAGTTACAAAATAAATGTATGAGATGATGAAAACTTATACCATTAATCGTACCCAGCATGAATGTTACCTGAGGGATAGAAAGAGAGAGAGGGGGAGAGAGAGACAAAGAAGAGAAGAGAGCAAAGAAGAGAAGAGCCAAAGAGAAGGCCCCCAAGAAGAGAGAGCCAGAGAATAAAAGACAGAGCAACAGTTACAATCTTCTTTTATCTATTCCTTGACCATGTGACTGAAACCCTAATGTGAGACATTCAAACTGACCAATCAGACCAGACTTCCCCCACGGTGTTACAGGTGTGACACACATTTGGCCTACAGGCCTTCAGCATTTCTGTTTCTTTAGGAATTCCAAATGGCCCTTCTGGTGGGGGTTGAAAACAGTAAAGCAAATGTCTTTGTTCATTTTCAAAAATCAAATATCTTTGATTATTTTCAATTCTTTCAATGGGGTAATTTTTATTTTTGGGTGAGCTATCCCTTTAACAATCAAATGACCTTTTACATATTTCTTTTCTTAAAGCTAACTTAACACAAACCCAACCAAATTAATTTCTTTCAATAGTTTGCATTTCTGAAACCATATGAACCAGAGACCGACATCCCCTTCCCGTTCAATTACGTTGAAATTATACTAGTTTATACTTCAGAGATTTAACTTAACTATACAGTGCCTTATGCAAAAAACAAACAAAAGGTAGCTTACCAATTCAGGTTAATATTTAGCTACATTAATTGCATTATACATTCCTAAATCAACAATATGGATCATAAAATGTTTTAGACCTGGACAAATTTGCTTTGATGCAACAGCCATTTGCATCTGTTATGCTAAAATTTGGGTGCCTATGCGTTTCTCCTTTTCACACAGTCTGGCAGAAATTATGGGTCAGACACACACACACACACACACACACACACAACAATAAAATTGTATGATTGATAGGATAAAGGGGGTGGGTCAACTGGCTCATCTTACCCCACTCACCCCCTAACTGTTTTCAAGGGCATCTTATATTAGACTGTACGTACCAAAATACATGCATTTACACAAACAAAAAAGAACAGTTCAAAGTATGAGTTTCCAAAGTCATTTTATTTTAAACCAAGCCAGAGAAATCACATATTTAATAGAAATGGAAGGAAGTGAATCAAAATTTGTGATTATAACAGGAGACACAATAGTGACAGGAGAAGTGCTTTTTGAAACGTCGAGTCAACTGAACCAATCACTTCACAATATGAATCTTCGAAGCACTTGAAACTCTGCTGGTTTAAGTCGTGTTAATGCAGTCTAATTAAATGATTAAAAAAAGGTTCGAGAATCATTTACAATCACACGTTCAATACATCTAATACCACCCAATCCTCACACCACTGACATTTCAAAACAGTAGGAGGTACCGAAGCCTCGGGCAGGTGCGTGATCCGATTCACTCACTCACTCGAAGATTCATAGAGGATTTCCCGCACATCACTAATGAATATTTTAATCAGTTCAAGGTAAAAGATTATTAAAATATTTATATTATAATCACTAATAAAATGAGAGCAGTTTAATGGCAAGCAGCTCTTTATATTTAAAGAATGGCACACCAAGAGTCGTTTTTAGACGGCGCCTGATGATGACCCTGTAATCTGACATGTTCTTCTGTAGTGCTGGAGAGCTGGGACAGATACTGATCTCGACTCTTGTTCTTGATGATCTGGAGGAGGCCCTGACTCACACGGAAGGTTTTGCTTCTGTCGAATCGTTTCGTGTCGCTGTGTTCAGTCACATACACCCTGTTGAAGCTCCCATTGGCATCCAGACGCACAATAATGCGATCCTTGTTACTGTCAGGAGCAGGCCTATTGCGGTTGTAATTTTCTCTGACATAATTTGGGAGCTTGTCTGCACCTGGATAGTTCAGGTTGCCCACCTCATAGTATGGGAGATTCTGAAGGGGCACAATGTGATCCTCGTCTTCAATTCTGTTTTGGTACTTGTGAAAGCCAAAGTCTCCATTCTTAGGCCTGAACATGGGAGCAATTTCACCATAGCTTAAGTCTACATAGTCATGAGCAAACCAGTACAACAGGTTCAGGCCATGTCTCGGCCACGGCTGACCAAAGCCTGATTGTGCCAGCTGGGACAGTTCATTCAGGGTGCTCACCATGATGGACGACTGTGTGAGAGAAAGAGCCAATGATGAAATATTTAACTATTTAAACTAAAAGTAAAACACACAAGGAGCCAGTATACATGTTCATTACTGTAATTTACTACTTTTCCTTGAAAAAGTAATG
>CM031943.1:34382762-34387762 GCA_018749465.1 Paracanthobrama guichenoti
TATTAAAAATTATATTATATTATATATATATAAATAAAAACCTGATTCCAAAAAAGTTGGGACACCGTACAAATTGTGAATAAAAAAGGAACGCAATAATTTAAAAATCTCATAAACTTATATTTTATTCACAATAGAATATAGATAACATATCAAATGTTGAAAGTGAGACATTTTGAAATGTCATGCCAAATATTGGCTCATTTTGGATTTCATGAGAGCTACACATTCCAAAAAAGTTGGGACAGGGAGCAATAAGAGGCCGGAAAAGTTAAATGGACATATAAGGAACAGCTGGAGGACCAATCTGCAACTTATTAGGTCAATTGGCAACAAGATTGGGTATAAAAAGAGCCTCTCAGAGTGGCAGTGTCTCTCAGAAGTCAAGATGAGCAGAGGATCACCAATTCCCCCAATGCTGCGGCCAAAAATACTGGAGCAATATCAGAAAGGAGTTTCTCAGAGAAAAACTGCAAAGAGTTTGAAGTTATCATCATCTACAGTGCATAATATCATCCAAAGATTCAGAGAATCTGGAACAATCTCTGTGCGTAAGGGTCAAGGCCGGAAAACCATACTGGATGCCCGTGATCTTCGGGCCCTTAGACGTCACTGCATCACATACAGGAATGCTACTGTAATGGAAATCACAACATGGGCTCAAGAATGTCGGATACAATCCACCGTGCCATTCGCCGTCGCCGGCTAAAACTCTACAGGTCAAAAAAGAAGCCATATCTAAACATGATCCAGAAGCGCAGGCGTTTTCTCTGGGCCAAGGCTCATTTAAAATGGACTGTGGCAAAGTGGAAAACTGTTCTGTGGTCAGACCAATCAAAATTTGAAGTTCTTTTTGGAAAACTGGAACACCATGTCATCCGGACTAAAGAGGACAAGGGCAACCCAAGTTGTTGTCAGCGCTCAGTTCAGAAGCCTGCATCCCTGATGGGATGGGGTTCATGAGTGCGTGTGGCATGGGCAGCTTACACATCTGGAAAGGCACCATCAATGCTGAAAGGTATATCCAAGCTCTAGAACAACATATGCTCCCATCCAGACGTCGTCTCTTTCAGGGAAGACCTTGCATTTTCCAACATGACAATGCCAGACCACATACTGCATCAATTACAACATCATGGCTGCGTAGAAGGAGGATCCGGGGACTGAAATGGCCAGCCTGCAGTCCAGATCTTTCACCCATAGAAAACATTTGGCGCATCATAAAGTGGAAGATGCCACAAAGAAGACCTAAGACAGTTGAGCAACTAGAAGCCTGTATTAGACAAGAATGGGACAACATTCCTATTCCTAAGCTTGAGCAACTTGTCTTTATAAAAAGAAGAGGTCCATGGACTGTCCATGGAGCGGACCTGTTTACATTTCACTGCCGGTTGCATATTCTGTATATAACGGTGTATGTGACAAATAAAACTCTTGAATCTTGAGGGGATGCCACACAGTGGGAAACATGGCCTTGTCCCAACTTTTTTGAGATGTGTTGATGCCATGAAATTTAAAATCAACTTATTTTTCCCTTAAAATGATACATTTTCTCAGTTTAAACATTTGATATGTCATCTATGTTGTATTCTGAATAAAATATTGAAATTTGAAACTTCCACATCATTGCATTCTGTTTTTATTCACAATTTGTACAGTGTACATGAATGGGGTTTGTGTATTATTATATATATATATATATATATATATATATATATATATATATATATATATATATATATATATATATATATATATATATATATATATATATATATATATATAAATAAAAAAAATTGAAATGTTTGTCGTCATATATGTATAAATAAAGACCACACAGGTGTGCATATATTGGAAACAAGCTACATGACATGTAAAATGAAAGGGTTCAACTACAGTTTTCTGCTCGATCACACTGCCCAGCTCTACTAGAGGTGAGAGATGGAGGGGCTGGAAGGGTTTTGGGTGGATGTTACTTGCTTTTGACCGGAGCTCCAAAAGGACCCTCCACTAGAGCGAGACAGAGCAGACAGTGAGACAGTGCTCACAAATGCACAAGTCAAAGACTGACCACACGATTTTATAATGTGTGTGAGATAATATGGGTGGGTGTGTAACGTGTGCGGTTTAATGAGATAATAGAGTTTATCAGTGTATAAACCTTGCGTATGTAACTGTTAACATTTATTAACACAAATTGTGGTTCTTGTGTTGTTCGCAACAGAAAAATAGGTTTTATTCTATAGGGCGTGAAGAAATATTGGTAGCTTAGAAGAACTAAGCACAACTAAATCATGAATGTTTTTGGTGCCAATTCCGTTTACAATTTTAAAGAAATGCATGATCTGACTCCTTTAAACATGCAGCTCTAACAACATTTTCACTTTATTGCGAACGATCTGGCTTTGTAACGATCAGCGTGTGAACTGTGTGGTACTTGCTTGAGTACGCCGGCGGATGTGAGCCGTGCAGTGTTTCAGCTGAAGTTGAAGATGGAGGGATGCAGGCAAAGAGAAGAGGAGTGAGATTCATATTAGCATGCACCAGAGGAGTGAACTGAAGAAATGAAAGATTAATGGGGAATGGACTTCAACACTGACTGCAGTCTCGGTCTATACTGCTGCAATTTATGCATTCACACTGCCCACTAGTGGAAGTTAAATGTATGCATCATGGAGCTGATTGGAAATGCTTGTTTAAAGACCTATTATGCCCTTTTACAATGTCTTAACTTATTCTAGTTGACTTCAACAACAAAGCGTTCATGCTTGAATGTTCAAAAACATTATTTTTCATATATGTCATTATTGCAGCTCCTCTCTTCCCAGTCTGTCAGTAACGCTCTGATTAGTTCCTGTCCCCGTTAGTGATGTGTCGTTCATGAACGATTCCCTCCGCTGGTCATCATTAAAACGAGACTCGTACCCGAAGACTGACTCAAGAGATTAACTAATCATTTGTGTTTCTGCATTCAGCCTATGGGATTATTGATTATTAACTGTTGATTATACTATTGATTATTATTATTTCTGGTTAGGGCTGTCTGACTGGAAGAGACTGGAAAAGGAGAGCAGTGTGCTTCGCCTTCAAAGAAGCGGACTCAAGAAAGTGGAGGCCCTGCGGGGCATAGGTAGCATCTCCTACAGGAAACGTCTTGGGCCGACTTGTAAGGTCCAGGATAGATTGCGAATGTGCTCCATCTCTTCCATCTAGGGGTACCCCGAATTTAGAGAATCAGGCAGATAGGGATCTATTTATGACCATTTTATTTTTATTTTTTAAATTCTCTTTACAACTGTTTTAATTATCCTTGTTTTTATTTTTAATTCTTACACATGGTATTTTTATTTCTTATGCACATGTTATCACTATTTTAATTCATTTCTATGTAAAGCACTTTGAATTGCCATTGTGTATGAAATGTACTATATAAATAAACTTGCCTTGCATATGGGGACTTAAACGAATGACTCGAACCCAAAGACTCGAGAGATGAACTAATCAGTTCTGTTTCCGGTACAGACTGCATAGCCTTGCCCATGGGGCTGGGACTTGAACGAATGACTCGAACCCGAAGACTCGAGAGATGAACTAATCTTTTCTGTTTCCGGTACAGACTGCATAGCCTTGCCCATGGGACTGGGACTTGATGAACGAGTGACTCGAACCCGAAGACTCAAGGGATGAACTAATCAGTTCTGTTTCCGGTACAGACTGCATAGCCTTGCCCATGGGGCTGGGACTTGATGAACGAATGACTCGAGAGGTGAACTAATCAGTTCTGTTTCCGGTACAGACTGCATAGCCTTAGGGCCCATGGGGCTGGGACTTGATGAACGAATGACTCGAGAGGTGAACTAATCAGTTCTGTTTCCGGTACAGACTGCATAGCCTTAGGGCCCATGGGGCTGGGACTTGATGAACGAATGACTCGAGAGGTGAACTAATCAGTTCTGTTTCCGGTACAGACTGCATAGCCTTGCCCATGGGGCTGGGACTTGATGAACGAGTGACTCGAACCCGAAGACTCAAGGGATGAACTAATCTTTTCTGTTTCCAGTACAGACTGCATAGCCTTGCCCATGGGGCTGGGACTTGATGAACGAATGACTCGAGAGGTGAACTAATCAGTTCTGTTTCCGGTACAGACTGCATAGCCTTGCCCATGGGGCTGGGACTTGATGAACGAATGACTCGAGAGGTGAACTAATCAGTTCTGTTTCCGGACTGCATGCATTGCATGAGGCTGTCATGGCCCAGATCAGACATGATGACGGAACGGCTCAAACCCGAAGACACGAGAGGTGAACTAATCTTTCCAGGGAAGGAACAAATGTGATTAAATGTGAAGTGACAAAAGAAAGAACGATTTGGATCGGGAGGTGAGGTGAAGTAACAGACTGTATACAAGACCCAGCTAATTAATTAATTAATAATTTCTTTCTCAAAGTTGGCCATGGCTGCATTAGCTTATAGTTTATTTTTTATTCCAAAAATACTAAATGTGCTGGAAAATGTAACATAACATTTTAATTAGATTCTGCTGAAATGAATGAAATGACTTGTTTTGCTGAACGAGATTCAAAGATCTGAGTCAGTAAAATGATCCGAACTTCCCACTACTAGTCTCCATAAAGCCTCGCCTTCTGAAAAGCAAAATGTGCTCTGATTGGTCAGCTGGATCAGAGTATTGTGATTGGTCAACAGCTTCAAGTGTGTTTGGGAAATGTCCCGCCCCTTTCCATAACTGCGAGTTTAACACACTGCTAACCAATTCAACCAGGCCTCGCCTCTTTCTTTGCATATGCCTTGGGCGGGAATTATTTAAATGAGGAATAATGTGACGTTTTCGTTCCAGGAAGAAAACTCAAGACTACAATGGAGGCATTTCATGGAGTTCAGAAACAGTGACACTGATATAGAGAATAACTCCTGTCAGAGTAGTCTCGCATAGCCAGACCTTCAGACTGACAGCAGAAGGTCTGGACTCTATCACAGCG
>CM031943.1:34392762-34422165 GCA_018749465.1 Paracanthobrama guichenoti
CAGGGCATATATTTATTTAATTGAATCGCTGCCTGTGTTTAAAAACCATACTATAGAATAGTGCTATTGTGAATTCACAGTTAATACATTTTTAATTGCAGCCACAGAAAATGTCTAATAATGTGGTTCATGGATTGCGCCACTTAAGGTATTTTGCTGGTTAATCGACATGGGTAAATTGCAAGAGGATTTTTTTTGTACTCTTATTTAATTGAGGAATCGTAACAGCCCTAATTAATTTAATGTTTATGAATTGGCACCATTAAATGTCATTGCTTTACTGTAATGGAGATTTGAACTTTTTTTTTAAAGAAAAAAGGAGGGACAAATGCTGTTCACTGAGCTCAACAGAATATTCTTTTAAATGTACATGTTTGGGAATATCTTACGGGAGTGGAGTCTTCCGCCACAGCTCTTTGGCTTTGAGCGTCTGATAGACGGTTTTCTGTCGTCCTTCTGCGCCGTTCTCCCCCCCTCTGCTGCTCTGCATCACACGAGAGCATTCCATCTTCTCGTCCCACGTTCCAGACAGAACATAGTGCGCTTTCCCATCTTTATCCGTCACAACCCCCGTGACCTACAGAGAGAGGCATTGCACAAGGAGGAAGTGAAAGCAGACATCAACTGGAGAAGGATGGAACAGGCCAAAAAATACAAAAAAAAACCCATGAAAATGTACAAAGGCTGACGAATGAAAGGGGACAAAACTGACACGTCTGCATTCTGGGAGGAAGAAGTCAGTGGAACAGCTGCTGACTCACCTTTCTGGCCACGTCTCTGGAGAAATAGCTGTACGGGGCGAATTTGAGATGACAGCGATCGCCTGTTTTGTGGTTCACAACGTCGATTTCTCCTGACTGAATCGAGAGAAAGACACAACTGAGCTTGTGTATAAAATGAAACGCCACATTGTAGATATTGCAATTTAAAGGCAACATTTGTATAATCATTTAAATGACAGTGGCTAAAAATATATATATATATATATATATATGGCCCGGCAGTCACAGACTGATGCTGAGAATATGAAAATATATATGCCTAATTAAGTAGACTGTGTTCTCAACCTGATCTATCCAGAGTTTCCCGACAATGATATTGTGCACTGTGGTTGTGACTTTCTTCCAGGTGTAGTGATTGTTACTCTTCTCAAAGATACAATGAATAGATCCTGGAGAAACATACAAGCAGTTCAGAATGAGCTCACAAACTTGCTTGAAGACATTTATGCAAGCATAAGACATTCAAACATCCATCTTTTCATATGAACAAAGTATCATTGACTCATAAACCTCAGTATAGTAACTTAGTATTGTGTAACAGTATTGACTAACATTTGTCAAATGTTAGTGGAACATGTTCATAGTTAATGTGAAACTTGTGTCCCAAATGCCACACTATATACACTAATACACTATGCACTTATGCACTATGTACTGTTATTTTGTCATTCATCATCGGAGTCTGACCTACCTGAAAAAGCACTAGAAAGAAAACACTGCATAGTCTTCACTGTGTAAATGAGATATAAAATGTATTCTTATTTAAGTTACAAATATGATTCAGTCAGGAGCAGTGAGTGGTTTTCTCTTTGTCTTTTGTTGTTTGATTAACATTAATGACAGACAGCAGCAGGTTTATTAGACTGCTGTCACTTTAAGACCGAATGCACTAATACACATATGCTTTCTCAACAGACATAAATTACTTTTATTTTACGAGGATACTCGCAAAAGACGGGCATTTTGACACATAAGTCTATTTATACTACAAAAGTTCATAGGAAAGTGAATAAGTACATGAACTGGGAAGCACCTTAAGTGTCCAAATGCTTTTTTATTCCACTCTACATTTAAATTTCTAATGTGTTTTTTTTTTTTTTTTTTTGCATTATACTTCCTGTTTTATAATATGTTTAAGGAACTAGTGAGAAAAACATGAATCCGGGTCCAAAATGGTCCAAAATAGCATAAATAGTTACCCAGGGGCATAATGGAGAGATATTTGCCCCTGAACTTGCTGGCCAGGGCAATCTCCTGTCTCAGGGTCCAGCCTCGCTCGGAGATTGCGTGATGAGCCGCAGCCGGAGGGTGATGGCTTACCTACAGAGAGAGATTAAGTTTCAAACTCACCTCGTTCATTTCAGTAAGTTCTTCCTCTATCTCAGTATAACAAAGTAAACAAAGTAAACAAAGGCTGATGACCCTCACCTGCTCACAGAGGGACCTGTAGCCACTCTCCTGGAGACGGTCCAGCTCAAATGTCTCTCCCAGCAGAGGGTTGAATGGTTTGCCCGTGCGGTGAACTGTTGTGGAGTATGAGGAAACGGTGAAAGCTGCCACATAGCACATCTGCTCCAGAGAGTTGTGGCACTTGGCCGCCCGGTCCAGCAGTTCGTAGTACTCGAGATCCTCTGAGAGACGCTGCAGCATGGACAGGGGCTCGTTGAAGTTCACCTGGGAAAAGAAAGGATGCGTTAAAAGCAAAGCAAAGCAATGAATCTGGACTGTTCAGGATTCTCATAAAGACACAGATGAGCGTACAGGCATAGGGATTTTGGAGAGTTCTTTTCCGATACAGTTCTTCATGATGCTCCACAGATTGAGAGAGTAATTCGGTTTATCTGGGATTCGGGTCCTTCTCTTCCTCACAGGCACCAACTCCTGGGACTGCGGAGACTCTGGATTGGATGCTAGAGACTGCTCGTCCAGCTGTGAGAGATGGAAAAATGGTGTTCAAACATCACCTTTAGACATCAATGGCTGTTTTTCTCTACCTATTTTTATGAAAATTGTAGGATATTGCATATAAAAAAACCCTGCTGGGTGGAAACTAGTGTTAATTTCGTCAGCTATTTTTAAATTTAGTCTCAGTCCTGTGTCAAATGTACTTAGTAGTTATCTTCATATTTAGTCAACCTTGTCCTGTTTTTTGTTGAATCAAGTTTTAGTTGACTAAATTTCTGAGCATTTTAGTCTAGTTTTCGTCATTCTGCATAATAGTTAAATTGATAATCCCGATTACTTTGCTCAAAATTATAAAATCACAATGATTTTTGTCATTTGATTAATGTATTTTTACATTTCAGAATTATTGCACTTCTACCTATAAGCACAAATTAAGAGAATGCCAACCTATACGCATAGTTTCCTGATTTATTATAGGCTAATTATCATAGGCCTAGTGGTAAAAGGTACAAATGAAAACAGTGAAATTCCTAGTGATCCAATAATTCCAAATGTTAATGGTTTTTCTATTAAAACAACAGCAAAAATACTGTATCGTCACACAAAGGTTGTGTAAGAGCATTTATTCAGAAACCACAAATCGCAAGTATAGTCGAGATGTATGTTTGGATTTATTACAGTTCATCACTGAGAAGGTTTTAGCGCAGATTTAGCCAAAGCTAACAGTGCAAGCGTCTCGTGACAGAACACAGGCCGACTGAAAGCTTTCTGCTTTCATTTAAGCAGAAAATCTCAAATGGAGATTGCTAAACTGCAAGCTTGCTTGCTTGTGTGTGTTTTCAGATCACCCGCTCTTCTTCTGCAGTGTAGAGAAAGCATTTGCAGGGTTTCCAGATTGCAAAGATTAAGTAAAACACCGGGTAGAAAACGTTGTCTTTTAAAGAAAAGCACTTAGGGGATTTGTGTGTCCTTTTTTGATTTTGGTCAAGTTTTTCAATGTTTCCCACACATAGACTAATTCATGTCGGTGCGCCACAGAATCAACCCCAGCCACCACAAATTGCGTTTCGTTAATCATATTTTTTTAACGCTATTTAAAACATTTCCTTTCTCACGCTCTCTGCCCAAGTAAACTGCCAAACCTGCTTTTGATATGAAACAAAGTCTAAGCTTTTACATTTTTTAAAGTTTTAATACAAAATTCAAGTAATAAATAGCGTTTTGGTGCACTTAATGTGGCATAACAGTTAAAGCCAGAGCCGTTGAAAAACAGAGTTGTGACATGCGTTCATCTCCTGGCGGCGTGCGCGGTCACGTGGTTCATGAAGCTCTCATTTAGTTCTAAACAAACCAGCGCTGTGTCAATACATTTGAATGGCTTAAGCGGATAGACAACGGCTTCACTATACAGGTGTTTGCAGCAATTTTTGGTAAACAGTACAGCATAGGGTGCATTGATTATTTCGTCAACCACATTTACAGTATCATTTTATTATGGAGAGTGATGGAGATGCAACATTGTTAACATTAATGTTATTGTTGTATTTAGCCCTCAGGTATCCTTACTAACTGGTCACACTTATAGGTGGTCAAATGTGACCATACACCTTAACTATTTTTCAATTAAATAAATGTTCTATACTTTAGTTATATATATGTGGGAAACACTTTATTTAACTACATTTTAGTCTAGTCTTTTTTCCTCAATGATAATGCATGTTGATATAGTCACATTTATCGTTTAATGACGGTGTCGTCTTAGTCATGGAAAACAGTTAGTCAACGAACACTTTAATCACAGATTTCTTTCATGAAATTAACACTAATGGAAACACCAAGATAAAAAAAAATAATTCTAAAAATGTGCATTAAAATAATATAGATTTTTTTTATTTATCTGATAAGACGCCGTACATGGCTATGATGGAAACACATTTACCAAAACTCACGTGACTATGTCTCAACAGAGGATGTGATAGGATAACTGGGCTAACCAGCAGACCAATTTCATTGCACAGCATCTCAAATGTTGCCAAAGTCTGTCATCTAAATTATTTTGTATAATTACCAGCAAGAGCTTTCTCACATGATTGCGTTTTCAAAACATCAGGCACCCGCCTCAGAACGCAAGATAACATGACAGTGCTTGTTGTGTTTCGTCTGCGCGCTCTGAGAGCCCCTAAAAGAGCCCCTATTTCAGCAGCTTCCATTTTTATTACAGATATTTCCCAGGATTTTGTTCTGTTGAACACATGGGACGGAAATGGTGATTTATTCGCTAATGTTTTATGCGATATTCCAATTTTGTGCATAAGTGAAAATCACAAATTTGGATGGAAATGCAGCTATGAGTTTTTTTTATATCTAGACCGTGCATGAAATCGAATTTGATTCACATAAACTCTACAAACATAACGCCTTACCGACGTCGTCCCGTCGTCCATTCCCAGCTCGCTACTGATTCCGCTGACATTGCTGCCAGATCTCCTGAGAGAAATGGAAAGAGAGTATGAGAGAGCCAGAGAGTGAGAGAGAGAGGAAGAAGGGGAAGGGAAAGCATAGGACACACACTTAGGTCCAGTAACACTTATATGAGAAGTGAGTTAAGGGACAGAGTGGGATGAGAGTAAACAACAGGAGCGAGGGAGTAAATAAAGACCTGTGATATTTGGGGTCTGCTGGAACTGTGATAAACTCTTGAACATCCTCGCACGCGTCAAAGAATTCGTTCTCATCGTCCTCGTCACTGGCGTCGCCCTTTACTTGAGCCGAGCCTACAGGACGGAGAACGCAGGATGTATAATATATACAGGAAAACTGTATGTCATATCCAAATTCATAGTTCGTTTTCACAAATATAGAAATGAGTATTAGAGATCCCAGGATTTCATCTTTCTGGGTGATATATAAAATATTCAATCATCGCAAAGGATACATTGCCATTTTTAATTAGCCAAAACATTTCTTAGAGACTAGAAAAATGCATTTGAATCAGTTCTAATTGTACATTATTGAAATATAAAAAATAAAATCTGATTCAATGACTCATTTGTATCGGCCAAACATTTTTCAGTTATTAAAATGTTTTAGTAAAATACACTACCATATCTTACCAAAAGTTTGGAGTCTGTAAGATTTTTTCAAAGGAATCAATATTTTTATTCAGCAAAAATGTCTTCAACTGATCAAATTGTGACAGTACAGACATTTATAAATGTTACAAAATATTTATATTTAAAATTTAAAAATAAGTTTCCATAAAAATATTAAGTAACAACTGTTTTCAACATTGATAATAGTTGTTGAGCATTTCTTAAGCATCAAATCATCATACTAGAATGATTTCTGAATGATCATGTGACACTGAAGTAATGACGCTGAAAATTCAGCTTTGACCACAGGAATAAATTCATTTTTACAATATATTTGTAATTGTACTGTTTTTACTGTATTTTTGATCAAATAAAAGCAGCCTTGGTGAGCAGAAGAGACTTCTTTCAGAAAACATCTGACCCCAAACTTTATGTGTGTATATTTAATATTGCTGTTAATTACCATATATATTTGTGCAAGTAAATGAAAAAGATTAAATATTTTTCTTCCACGTGTTAATTTACTGAAAACAGTGTGTGTTGTGACTGACTTGTGAATCAATCTGACTGATTCATTCAAAAGGATTTGCTCATAAGGGTCATTCGATTTGGAGTCGGACATCACTAGTTGTCTTCTTGTTGTGTGCAACTAGTGAAGACAATGCGTTAGAAAGCGGTGTTATATATTCGTCTATATATTATTTTGTGGCGTCCAGTCTTTCTGTGTCAGTGACTCTGTACCTTTGTTATCTATGGCAGGGTTGCTCTGGGAAGGAGGCAATACAGTCGCTCCTCTGAAGGCTCGCTCCAGATGGTTGTGTTGTTTGGCGAGCTGCTCCAGTGTTTCCTCCAGTCGGACTCTCTGCTCTCTCTCGGCCTGCAGGGCTTTCTGCCAGCGCTTACTGTGAGCCTGAGCCAACGATAGGAAGTCCCGGCAGGCCTGGGTATCAGATTGTTAGAGAATCGTTAAGAATACGTTTAACAGAGTGGTTTCTGTGTGCGAAACGGACAACCACAAAGCAAATTCCCTAGAGTAAATATATTGCCTGGTTGTCTTACGTTGATCATGGCGTTGGAGGTGATACGGAAGAGTGTGGCTCGCTCCGTCACCTGCCGAATCTTTTCACTCGTCTGTCCTTCCAGCCGAACTCCCTCCAGCTCAGACAAGGACCTGAAAGAAAACATAAGAATCAACAAATTGGACATCACATAGACACTTTATATGAGCAATATAAAGATCAGACCGTGCAATGCTCAGAGAAATTGCAGACAACCCAAAAACTCTACAGGCATCAGTTAACATGTTAAACGTAAAAGAGTATTTTTTTTATTATTTATATACGCATTATATACTAGAATGATAGTCAAATGTACCCAATCTGGTAGAGAAAGACAGACTGACCGTTGAAGTGCAGAGCCGTGTTTGGCGATGAGGTCGTTGCAGGTGCTCAGATCCTCCACCTTGCTGCCCAGGGTCCGGAGGGTGGACTGCACCTCTGAGTTGCGTGAGCCTCCACCCTGTCCTGCCGCAGGAGGACTGGACTCGTCCCCGGAATCATCTGCAGAGAAAGAAGAAGAGGAACAAAAACTGTGAAACTCCTTTCACCCCAAACAGTATGAGTGTGCAGTGCTGTGCTATTCTCGAATGTGGTTTCCTGTTCCATTCCCAGTATTAGTAAGGGGAGTGACTGACCTGATTCAGCTTGCATGCGGAAAGCTTTGGCTTTGGCCAGCTCCAGTGCTGTGATCCACCGCTGCCGTTCCACCTCTGAGCTGGCCTTCAGGTGATACGTCTGCGTGCCACCATTAGAGATGACAAAATTGCACGAGTCCTCCACCGCGATATTGGCTGTAGCCAGGTTTATGGTGCCCCGACACGTGTGACCCATCTCCGCCTGGGTTCTGGAAGAGTAAAAGGGATGGAGATGAGATGATGTGTTCAAGATGAAACACTTCATTTGGTCATAGTTATTTCCAATTTTAGATTTAAACATGGTTTACATGACGTTCAGGCATCCAAAGGGATGCCAGAATAAGATGCAATGGGCCTCATTGATCAATCTAACATAGAAGCGAGCGCAGAAATAATCTTACGACAGGGTTCATGTGTGATTCATGAAATATTCGTATGCCGCCAATCCCACCGTACGAAAAAAATCGAACGTTGATAAATGTGGCGGCTGAAAACAACCATCATTTAAATATTACGTCCCTAAAAATGTGCCGGTGTGAATCCACATGTTCTATTGTTTATTCTGCTATTTGCACATGCTAATTTATTTTGATAATACATTCTAATCTTAACGGTTAATAGTTGACTAATGAGCTTTGGTTGTTAGTCAGGAAAATAATCTAAAAGATCAAAATGCTCTCATTTCAATTCTCCGCCAGATTTGCTATGCTCACTCAAAAACTTGCATACACGAGCTGATATCTGACAGAAGATCTGATCATAGCCACCGCTCACCAAACTAATAAAAGCCAAGTTTTGCATGGAAATGGCCGTACGCAGTTATCTATCGTGCGTTCATTTCATAAACGAGGCCTAATGTGTTTCAGACTTGATAACGATTATCAAAGAGGAGAATTCAAAAGGCTCTCTTTAAACTCTGCGAGCAAAAACTTGAACAAAAGCCCCCTGACAGCTGTTTTTCAGCATCTGATGCAATATTCATGAATCAGCACTGAAAGGCAAGCATTCGAGAAATGGCCTCAGCTAGAGTTTCTTTCACTCTTGAGCATTTATGTGACAGGAGATACGTTACCGATGCTATCGCAGTATCTGATATCAGATTGAAAAAGAGCCCCATGTTTACGATTGTAGCAAATTCTTGTTCGATGATTCTGAGACATGAATCAATCCGACCAGCTCCAAAATGATGAATAAATCAAAGAGAAAAACAGTACAAAATGCTATACATTACATCTTTATTGCAAAATATTCAATAAACTTAATTCATATCCATACCGAGACAAGTTGTTTGAGACTGAAAATATAAAAATAAAAGCTCATTCAAAACAGTAATAAATACTATAATAGAAGTCTTCCTAAAATAGCACTGTTGTAGTAATCCTGGTAAGCCGCTCATATGTAAACAGCACCAAATATATCACATATAAATAAAGTTTCCATCTTTAACTGTAATTTGACAACAGAGATGAATCACCAGTTCTCAGGATTTTCCATACTCGGCAGGAAAAGACCAGTTTGGACGGTCTACAACATGGCACAAGACAGATGCCAGGTGATTTAACAGAGGCACAAGCAAGGCTTGACATTAACTTTTTTGCTCACTAGCCACAAATTTTAACAGAGATACCATGGGGGAAAACTGCCATATAGATATTTTTAATATCTCATAATTTAGCAGCAGGAATATTAGGCTGCTGTCGCTTTAAGATACTTGACGCACAGATCCATTATACTGTTACACATGTGTTATCTTTCTCAACTGTTTACATTCACTTTAAACATGAATACTAGCCAAGACAAGCATTTTGACATTATTTGGTGTGTATTTGACTGTTAAAAATGAGCAGTGAAAAATAATTAGCAGTGAAAAATAACTCAATTTAGTACTGAGAGGAGGCTTTATGTGAGTGTGAGCACACAATCTGCAGGAATGAGTGAAATTATGCACAGTACGCCCAATCCCACGCCAAAATTCAAGCCCTGTAACAGCAGCAATATTCATCTGGAGCAAATGAAGCGAGTGAGTGAGTGGAGGCGGGTTTGTGTGTAACTCGCTGTCAGAGAGATGAGAGAGAGAGAAAGAGCAGCTGGTATCATGCGTCTATTCTGGGGGAAATTATATTGGAAGCGTTACAGTATCAATATGCATTGGGAAAACACTACATTGTGCTTAGCTCATTATTTCAGATGCATTTTTAAAAGACTACAATTGAAAAATTTATATATTATATATATATATATATAAATTTCAACCCACCAAAGTGGCTAGTAGGAGTGACTGCGTTACACACCACTGCTGAAATACACACCCATTTGGCAGGTGTTAACATCAAGCCCTGGGCACAAGAGTTCAGAGCCTGTAACCTGTGAAACTGAAATCTCTTACTCTCCCTCTACATTTCCTGATGAATCTCTCACACACACAGTGATGAGAAACTGTTGAGGAGTGCCTGCAGGACCAGAGGAAGTGCTAAAAATCAAGTCTTAAGTAGAGCGTGTGATCCTCCTGAACAGAGATGACCCGTTAAGACAGTCACGTGACCCAAACTCACTCAGCCAATCAAAATGGTCATGCAGAGGTGGAAAAGACAATGTGCACTTGTGCCTTTTATTTACACTGTAAAGCTACAGTCAGACTTCCCACACCGTCTGACTCATGAATTTCCATTACTTTAACAGTTATCGTGATTTAAGAATTATTTAGTTTGCAATCACAAAGAACAATTTCTAGCCGGTTAAACATTTTAGAGTAGAGCATATCTATAAATATTTATATTATTCACTATAGAAATCAGAACCTGATGTTGGAGACAGTGCTTAATGCCTTTAAAAGTAAATCACTTTGGTAACAGTATTATACATGATTGGGAAGTTTCCACTATATATTTATTAAAAAGTTATTCTGTGCAAATATTTTATATTTTATGACATCACAATATGTAATGCACTTCTGGGTTTATCAGACAAGCCTCTGTTATATTAGTGAAGGAAAATATGCAGGTTATTTTTGAACAATGGACTAAATCAGTTTCAATTTAAATTCAGTATTTAAATTCGATGCACATGAAACAGATCGTATGACAAACATTTCTTAAGTGTGCAATATGCTCTTTAACTGCTTAAATACACGTTTCACACTGTAAGCATTTGAGATTTAGCAAAAGTTATTACATTAAATCAAAATTGATAAGAGTTTTTTTAAATATACATACACTAGTGATTTTTTTAATGAATTTTCAGCATCATTACTCCAGTCTTCAGTGTCACATGATCCTTCAAAAATCAGTCTAATATGATGATTTGCTGCTCAAGAAACATTTCTATTATCAGCATTTTGGTGGAAACCGTGATACAGGATTTTTTTATGGATAGAAAGTGTTATACATGTCTTTACTGTCACTTTTGATCAATTTAAAAGGGTCATGAACTGCGTTGTTTTATTGTTTTATGACATTTCCTGGGGTGCACTTATAATGTTAGAATGCTTTTTACATCAAACATTGTCATAATTTATAAATAAAAGGCATTTTTCCTACCCTGATTTTAGCCTCTGCTCTGAACGCTCTGTTTGAAGGGGCGTGTGAGTTCAGTGTAAACACCCACTGCTGTGATTGGCTAACGTCTTTGCATTTGAAATAATATTACTCCCTCTTATAGCGCATTTTTACTACTATAGCTCTCATGGTTAACTAATCGTGAAAAGTGTTGCATTGCATTTAGATCTATGGCATTATATTTAGATCTATGGCATTATATTTAGATCTATGGGATTATATTAAGATCATGGCATTAAAGGATGCAGGGATGATCAATGTAGCCGATCACACACTAACGAATGCTTTCATCTTCACTAACAGTGCAAACGTGATATAGTTAAGAGTAGGGGTGGGAATCTCTAGGCACCTCACGATTCGATTACGATTCAGAGGGCTGCGATGCGATTATGAAACGATTATCGATGCATCTTTTTTTCTATACAGATTTTCTTTTTTTCTCATTTGGTACTTTTAAAGCAAAGTATTTATAATGACCCATAATGAATTCATATTCAGCATATTCTGAATAACTAATAACATACAGCTGCTCTTATACGCAAATAAATAGAGTCTAAGACTTATGACTTCAAACTAAATCCTGAGCGCAGACACTTTTTTTTCCCTTCTGTATGCCACAATCAAAAACAGCTTTTATGAAATGAACATCTGGACACTAAATGAACATCTGCAGAGAATACGGACGCAAATCCTTGACCATCAAATTTGCGATAGAGTTTGCGGTCCTCTGGTTGGCAGCGTTGGAAACGTGTAATATGGTTTCTCACGTTTGTCGTGTTTCGACAATATTTTAGTTTAGTTTGACACAACTTGCATATAGTGTGGCTCTTGTCCTGGTCATTTTCCCCTTAAACTTCATAGAAGCCAAAGTACTTCCATACGCTAGCTTTTAATGCAGAGTGTGCCGGTCGGATTTCTCACTCAGCCTTCATGAGTGTGTGTCTCTGTCATGTGCACGCCACAGATGGTCCGGGCGCTGCACTTCCGAGTTGCAACGATCACGTTATCAACATTTAGAAAATTTATTTTTTGACATTTGTGAATCGATTCAGAATCATCCACGTCCACATCGCGATGCATCTAAGAATCAAATTTTCCCCCCAACCCTAGTTATGAGATTTGTTGAATAAAACGGGAGTCACTGATAAACTCTCATTTTGATTGACAGCTCCAGCAAATTGCAAAGGGAGCTTTCTTTGATCGCTTTCTTTATAGAATTTAATCACCGTTAAATAACAGATTATTTTCATCTACTAAGAGAAACAACGCAAGTTGACGTTTAGTCACTGGTTTGATTTACTGACACACAGACAAAGAACATCTGACTGTACATGAATCATTACATTTCAGATCAGGCATTAGAATAAACACAGTTACTTACATGTTGTATTACTGTCGAGCCCAGGCACTGCGCAATTTTTGTAATCCTCAACGGCATCAGCATGTTTATTGCTTGGTAGCTCGGTCTGGTTTAACACTAGGCCTATGTTAACATGCGGGAATCGGTGGGCGGGGCTAAACAGGCAGTGAAGAAGTAGGCGTTGCTCTTCTTCTGCAGAGGCGGTGTTTCACCACACTCATATCACAGCCGCGCACGTTCTGAGATCGAGCGTTTTCTGGGCCTGGTATCAATAAAAGCTTTTCTTTGACTAGCAAGGAAGTTTTCAGCTGTGAAACTTACAGGATATTCTTTTATCACGAAGACCTTTTATACATCAAAGGCTGAATGAAAAGTTGATTTCTCAATTCATGACTCCTTTAAAGCATCGTTGCTGAATAAAAGTTAATTACTGGCCCAAAATTTTCAAACAGTTGTGTTTCCATTCACAAAGAGCCAGTAAGTATCATAGTTGTGATGCATCGGGAGCATGCTAGATTATCAAATGTCTGATAATTCACCATATGTGTGTCACTGTGAGAAACTGGATGATTCAGCGCACACACAGCACTTTTTGTTCATTTTCAGCTCGATCAGAATGAAGCACTAACGTTTAACACAGTATTCATTTAATGACATTTACATTATATTTCCATATTCATGTACAAATACAACATAAGGAAAGCAAAAACAGTGCAGACACACTCATTAGCCAACTGGACCTTATGTTATCGTTTATTTACAGAGTTAAACATCAGATGATGAGGGTGGATTTTAAAGAATGTGTTTATCCTCTCATCTCAAACTGTTGAGCAAACAGTGAGGTTCGCACGAGCAAACAGACACACATGCGGGCACTCCAGCACGCTCTCACATGCAGTATTAATAATTGACAGAGCCCAATACAGCTTTACCACTAGATCAACTCAAATCTAATTACGTAAAATGGCATCATCTTACAGACAGACAGCAGAAGGGGTTGAGTTTGGTTTTTTCGCTTCTAAGTCATATGACTTCAGACTTTATCAATTCTCAAAGACAATATGGCACGGGTTATGTGCTGCATAAACTTAAAGAGGACCTATTATGCTTTCTTTACATTTTCAACTTTCCTTAGTGTGATATGTTGCTTTCTGAACATGAAAAAGCTCTGTGAAGTTACAAAGCACAAAGTCACTAGACTAAAGTTATTCTTTATATCAGTGCGAACTGTTTCTGAACTCCCTGAAAGCCTTGAGTTTTCTACCGGGAACAAACATGTGACAGTATCCCCAATTTAAATAATTTCTGCCCAATGTATACATTGCATAGCAAAAAAAAAAAAAAAAATGGGCTGAGGCCTTGTTGAGTTAGTTAGTAGTGTGTTACACTCATGGTATGGAAAGGGGCGGGACATTTGCCAAACACGCTTGAAGCTGTTGACCAATCACAACACACTGACCCAGCCGACCAATCAAAGCACATTGTGCTTTCAGAAGGAGGGGCTTCATAGAGACGGGAACTAAACAGAGCGTTACTGACAGATGAGATGAGAGAAGCTGAAACAATGTGAAAAATGTTTTTTTGAATGTTCAAGCATGAAAACTTCTAGTCGACTTAACAACAAAATCAAGGCTTTGTAAAAGGGCATAACAAGTCCTCTTTAATGCTCAGGGTTGGAGGTTTGTATGAGCAATCAGCAATGGCAATGCTTGCCATACCAAGATGTAATTTCGCTATCTAAATCTTTGCACCTTATCAGATATATTGGTGAAAGGCCAAAGAACACTTGACAGCGTCACAAAGGGTTCATTAGGACATCAGACTTTCCTATCAGCCACTGGGAGACCTGTTGTCTGGAAGGAAACAATACCCGATAAAAACAACAAAAAAACTAGTGTCTCTAGTTTGAGAATCAACAACAACACACCACAAACTCTCACCTGTAGTAAGACAACAAGCCATTGCTCAGGACGAACCATCGCCTTTGGTATCCCTTGATGTAATTAGTCCATTTAAAGAGCCAGCCTTTATAGGTGTCTCCAGGGGCCGGGGTGGGCGCTTTAGGCTCCGACATCACGACAGCCCGTGGCTTCACAGTGTCTGACGGGGGTCTGGGTAAACACAAAGGGTTAAACGGGTTAGTTGACACAAATGCCCGAGTGATTCACACCATGATGGACAAACTCACTGCCTTTCTCTATGCCAGGGCACCTGAAATGTTTACATATACACACCTAAGTTGTGTTGTTCCCGGCCAGACAGCATTTTTGCCTAATGGGTTCTGTGTGGTTTGACAGCACTTTAGGTCTTGAAACAAATCCCAAATCTTGCAAAATAACGTGTTATACTTAGTGGATATCATGTCAGTGAGCTAGTTTCGTCTACGTGTCACTCAGTGAACCTACTTAATTTCATTTACAGACACGAATTAAAATAAAACCCTATAAACAACCGTGTTTATGACCGTGATAAACAAACACAAGCGTATCTCGGGCTAGTTTAAACTTTGTTTAGATAAACGAGGCCTGTATGTAGGAGTCATTCACACACAACTACGAGTCCAAACGACCTTAAAATGTCAAAGTTCATTGACACCGCTATGAAATACATTACAAACACTCTTAATGTTTTAATAAAAATCCAGTTTGCTTCTACGCATGAGCACAAATGCAAACGTAAAATGACTTTGACGGCTAATTCAGCTAACGGCTAATAAAATTGACGCGCTATCGCGAGACATGGACGAGTACAGTATTAAAAAAAAACGAATATATGTGTAAATGAACCACTTACGTAATAAAAAACAACTATCAACCATTCATATACGCGTTTACCCTCTAAAAGACCTGTAATATTGTTAGCGTACGGGGGAATGTGTGTTAAACTGAAGCTAACTAGCCTGTGCTAACCTTCAAAGCTCTGTATAATGACAGAAATCCTGTCAATTAATGCAAAACATCAGATGAAACCTCCGGACAACAACCGAAAACAACATGACAAGACAGGGGAATGTGAAATGCCCGGTGTTGACATGATTTAAAGTGTGTTAGAGCAGGCCAGCTCTTACCTGATCTCTCAATGATCCCCTCTGAAGAAGGAAGTCAGAGACATGAGATCACAGGAGTGAGCGAGTTACTCACACAACTCGCATAAAAGTCACTTTATCGGATCTTTCCCAGTTCTCAGAATACAGACACCGTCCTGATTCTGGTCGCCACACGTGTACAAGCGATTTGACTTACTCGGTAATGACATTTTAGTTGAAACTGATTTGTTTTTAATGAGTAAATGTGATCAAATAGTAGCCTAATTTAAAGCTGATCGAGTGACAGTGATTTTACAAGATGCTGACTGTGGTAAAATAAGTGCTCGGGTGGTTCATTGTCTTTATAAAACGGTGGCAACAGTAATACGATGAAAACACAAGTGTTTAATAATAATAAAGACCTACTTGTATTATTAATAATGATCGGAATAAACAGTAATTATAAGTAATTTAGTTCATTATCAAACTTTATTAAACCTCTTCAAATAGCCTAACAAACATGCATTATCATTGTTAAACGCAAATACAATAATTACAAACAGCATATAGCCTACAGAAAGAGAAAATAAATAAATAAAAACAATAATGGTGTGCTAAAATCATCCTGGGAAATTCGTATTTACGTGGGAAGTCTTTATGAGATGGGAAGTCATGTTTACGAGTTGGGAAGTGGTATTTACAAGTTGGGTAATCATGTTTACAAGTTGGAAAGGCATGTTTACGAGTTGGGAAGTCGTGGTTTACATGTTGGGAAGTCGTATGTATGAAAGTTGGGAAGTCATATTTACAATCTGGGAAGTCGTATGTACGAGTTGGGAAGCCATTTATGAGTTGGGAAGTCGTGTTAACAAGTTGGGAAGTCGTATGTATGAGTTAGGAAGACGTTTACGTGTTGGGAATTTGTGTTTACAAGTTGGGAAGTCGTTTATGAGCTGGGAAGTCATGTGTATGAGTTGGGAAGTCGTTTATGAGTTGGGAAGTCATGTAATCAAGTTGGGAAGCCGTTTATGAGTTGGGAAGTCATGTTTACGTGCTGGGAAGTCGTTTATGAGTTGGGAAGTCATGTAATCAAGTTGGGAAGTTGTTTATGAGTTGGGAAGTCATGTAAACAAGTTGGGAAGCCGTTTATGAGTTGGGAAGTCATGTTTACGTGCTGGGAAGTCGTTTTATGAGTTGGGAAGTCATGTAATCAAGTTGGGAAGTTGTTTATGAGTTGGGAAGTCATGTAATCAAGTTGGGAAGTTGTTTATGAGTTGGGAAGTCATGTTTACGTGCTGGGAAGTCGTTTATGAGTTGGGAAGTCATGTAATCAAGTTGGGAAGTTGTTTATGAGTTGGGAAGTCATGTAATCAAGTTGGGAAGTTGTTTATGAGTTGGGAAGTCATGTTTACACGCTGGGAAGTAGTTTATGAGTTGGGAAGTCATGTGTAGGAGTTGGGAAGTCGTTTATGAGTTGGGAAGTCATGTGTAGGAGTTGGGAAGTCGTTTATGAGTTGGGAAGTCATGTGTAGGAGTTGGGAAGTCGTTTATGAGTTGGGAAGTCATGTAAACAAGTTGGGAAGTCGTTTATGAGTTGGGAAGTCATGTGTAGGAGTTGGGAAGTCGTTTATGAGTTGGGAAGTCATGTGTAGGAGTTGGGAAGTCGTTTATGAGTTGGGAAGTCATGTAAACAAGTTGGGAAGTCGTTTATGAGTTGGGAAGTCATGTAAACAAGTTGGGAAGTCGTTTATGAGTTGGGAAGTCATGTGTAGGAGTTGGGAAGTTGTTTATGAGTTGGGAAGTCATGTGTAGGAGTTGGGAAGTTGTTTATGAGTTGGGAAGTCATGTAAACAAGTTGGGAAGTCGTTTATGAGTTGGGAAGTCATGTAAACAAGTTGGGAAGTCGTTTATGAGTTGGGAAGTCATGTAAACAAGTTGGGAAGTCGTTTATGAGTTGGGAAGTCGTGTTTATGACGTCAGGTGTGTTCAAGTCACTTGCGTCAGAGAAAAATGGTGGTGTACTTTCTCTTAATTAACTTAAAATAACATTTAATTAAATAATTAATGAATTTAATAAACTTAATGAACTTAAATACATTTATTTACTTTTTTTGTAAATAAAAAGCCTGACAATGTGCTGCTAAATACCTTTAATTTTTGTGGTGTTCCGCCACTTTTCTCACTGAAATACCCAAATTGTAAAATTTTAAGTTTAAAGAAAATCCAGAGCTTCCACTCATTTATACGAATTTGTGGCGCCGTTCAGTGCATTCAACTCGTTAACATGAACGCACCATTAATACAGAAATATTTAAAAGCAAAAGCTTATATTAATCAGTATATATTGCAAGTAATTTTGGGGTTTTAAGGCATTCCTGTTTTTAGCTGCTTTAAGGATTGAAATAAAATTGATGCTACAAAACTCGGAGCAGCTTTAACAAATTACAAAATTGGTTTAATAAAACTTATAGGCTATAATTAAAATGTTATTACACACAAATTCAGTGTCTGTTTTGCATAAAAACCAACCTTAACAATGTGATATTCATTTAAAAGCAGATGTTACACATTCTTTCTAACTAACCATTCATACATTCTGTCCCAAAAGTGCATACAAATAATACAATTGTAGAAAATATGTTATTGAGACTCAAACCTGGTGTTAACTTAGTAACAGGTGTATAATTAAAGCAATAAGCTAATATGTTTCATTAATCATTCGGTTTTAGTCGTTTGCTTTGACTTGCCCATGCACTGTAAATAATTTAGGCTTTAAACAAAACAGAAAAACAGTGTAGCCTAGAATGTTACAGAGAAAACCTGTTAACTGTATACATTTTATATATAATAACATATTACACTGTGTGTTTATATATTTGTCCACAAACTGCACAAATCTTTCTTCTTGACCATTGTAATGTGAGGCCATAGCGACCGGTAGGTGGCAGTATGCGCGCGTCTGCCTGCGTGTTTGTTTGTTGGTGTCCACGAAGAAGATTGTGTGCGTCATGTGCTGCACTTCCCAGTGTTTTGTTTTCAACTACAACACTTTTTGCTGTAGATAGCCTATATTACACCAGTAGCAGGGTAAGTGATGAATATATGTGGCGTTTAGACAAGCACTTTAGACAGAGTATGCTGTGCATTCACGAATCAGCCCATATGTGTTATAAAGTGTTATATCAAACTATGTTTTCAGAGAGATGCCAGTGTGCTTACTAGTAAGTGAAGATGACTCACATAAACCCATTCAGCTTCATCATCAGCAAGCTGTGACTTTGGGTCGAGGACCAGAAACTAAGATAAAAGACAAAAAGTGCTCAAGAGAACAAGGTAGTGTACCATAAGAGCCAGTGTGATGTAAAGAGATGCAGGCTTTATTTATTTTATTTTATGTTTTTTTTCCCCTTGCAGTTGAATTGAGAGCTGATTGCAACAGAGGATTTATCTCTGTTAAACAGGTATGCTAGAATATTATAATATTAAAGAAAATAATATATTATGGTATAATAGATATTATAATATAATAATGCATGTTTGTTCCATTTAACAGTTGGGTGTGAATCCTACAAATGTGGACAATGTGGTTGTGGGCAAAGGCAATCAGGTACAGTGTCCTCAAAATAGCAGCTTGTGTTTATTTTGTCATCATATGTCAAGTATGTCCATAAATGCCCTGTTCTCTTGTAATTGAGGCTGTATTGCACAGGTTACTGGTCTTAACATCCTGCAAACCACATGTCGCCCACCTCTACAACCAGGTGACCATAAAGCCAGGCCAGAGACTTTACATGGTCAACCAGCTGTATCCATATACAGTGAAGTTCACAGAGGAGACGTTCACACCCAGACCCGCTGCAGAGGGGGCAAAGCCTCAAAAGAGCCCATGGGATGAGCTCTGAGGGGAACGGAGGAAAGATCAAGAGCCCTGCAAATGCAACATCAACATCCGATGGTTCACCGCCACTGAAAAGACCCCGCCGCCTGGACATGATAAATCCGTGAGTTTCTTCTGAAAGTTGAAATGTATTTGTTTTTAATGAGTAAATGTGATAATAAAGTTATTCACCGAGTTAGAGTGATTTTGCAATAATTTGCAATACAATTCAAATATAAGATATTTTACTCTTGTAATTAAGGATTTTTAGGCAGTAGTTTTATATTGTACTGATACTTTTCCAATTTTCATACACTTTTACTTTAAAGCCAAGTTTCCAAGCTGGTTGGAGAAACAGTTTAAATGTATTTTATTGCATTTTGAGTTTTGACTTTGGACTAAAACACTGCAAACATTCTTGTTTCCCAGGAATCTGCTGGCCATTGGAGCCAAGGGCTTAAAGTGTCAATGCAGGACCCCAAGATGCAGGTATGAGTTGTTCATTTCTATTGGAACTTATCTTGATGAATTAAACACACACACACACACACACACACACACACACACACACACACACACACATATATATTAGAGCTGCATGATTAATCATTAAAAGATCACAATCTCGATCTTCGAACACCCACGTGATCTTATTTTACATTACATTGTTACAATTAAATGTATTTGTCATTGAATTAATTGTTCAAAACACGCTGATTCATCCAGTAATGAAATAAGTGAAGTCTTTTTTTTTTTTATATATATATATATATATATATATATATATATATAGGAAGACTTTGTAAGCATATTGCATAGTTGTGCTTGGAGTTGTTTTATTTGTGATAATGCAACAAAACCATGCCAAATTAATAATTTTGGGCAGGCGGCCATACAAAGAAATTATAAACGCATGCAAAAACAAGAGAGAACCAACAAAACATTAATAGCTGATTAGGTTGTAGTCAGTGTATGTTTTTTTCTTGTGAGCTTTTTGGTATTCTTTGCAATTTTTTTGTATAGTAAAATAAAACCTCTAGCTGTAGTTTGCCAAATAATTTTGTCAGATGAATATCTTACTCATATTTAAAGATATTGAATATTTTCCTCATATATGATTGTTTAATTGAAACTGTAGGGTCATTAAAAACATACCCTCTCTATATACCCTCTGAGAGAAATGTTTCTTCAGCATCAAATCCTCACATCAGAATGATTTCTGAAGGGTCATGTGACACTGAAGACTGGAGTAATGATGCCGAACATTCAGCTTTGATCACAGGAATACATTACACTTTACAGTATATTCACATAGAAAATTATTTTAAATTGTAATAATATCTCACAATATTACTTTTTATTATATTTCTGATAAAATAAATGCAGCCTCAGTGAGCAGAAGAGAAAATTCTTACCGACTCAGTAGCTTGTATAAAACCATAAGAGCTACCATTTATTGTCGTCAGGTGTACAAAGATGATAGGGTGGTGGTCATCAAGGATAAGTACCCAAAAGCGCGTTACCATTGGCTGGTATTGCCGTGGGACTCAATCTCCAGCCTGAAGGCTCTGCGGCCGGAGCATGTGGACCTGCTCAAGCACATGCAGCGTGTGGGAGATCAGATGGTGCAGCAGTGCCATGATGCAGACAAACCACGCTTCCGTCTGGGCTATCACGCCATCCCCAGCATGAGGTACACGTGTCTGCGCGCCGATTTGCTGCTGATGTGGGGAGGAGGGCGGGGCTTGTCATTAATTAAATGTTTTATTTCCTCTTAGTCACGTCCACTTGCACGTAATCAGCCAAGACTTCGACTCGCCGTGTTTGAAGAACAAGAAGCACTGGAATTCCTTCACTACTGACTATTTTGTTGAGTCTCAAGGTGAGTGGAAGAAAAACTAAATCTGTATGATGCAATGTTTGTGCCTGATTTATTGGCGCTTGTTATTTTTAAACTTAAAGTCTTCACAATCCTTTAATGAAAATGTTGCTCCATCACATGGATGTAAAGCATTAGTAAATAATACAAATATAGCTGCAAGCAGCAATTATCACAAAGAACACAAAGTCATGACTGCACTGCTGGGAGCATCAGACCAACTGCAACAATGAGCAATTAAAGACATATTAAGATGATTTTAGTGCCTGAAAAATCAAATACAATCACTAGTAATGTGATTTCATTTTCAACCTATAGGTGGCACTGTTATGAAACTGATGTGTTGTGGTCAGAGTAAGGTGACAATGACATGCATTTGGTGTCAATGTGCCAAAGCATTGCAGAGCCAGCCTCAGTCATTTTTGCATCATGCCTCAACTTTGTTGCTGTGGTATAGGAAAGTGTTTTTTGTCTATCGACATGAAATCCATAACTTTTGTCAGCACAGTCTGAAGATGGTCTGACTCAACTTGGTGAAAATTGGACAAATGGTCTAAGACGAAGTCTGAAAAATTGGTTTTAAAGAAAATCAGAAAGTTCAGCTGACAATGGAAAAATTGGTATCCATGTTCTTGGCATGATCCAAGGAATCTTATTAAAACCATTTATTACAATAGGATAATTTAATAAAGTTATTAGCATTTTTGTACATTATAACTTTTGACCACAAGGTGGCGCTGTCCAGAAACGTTTTGAGTACAGTCAAGGCATAGATGTGCCAAAAACACATAAAATATAGCATTTTACAACAAAATTCAAAATGGCCGTTATGGGAAAAAATGGGTATTGTTTAACTAGGCATGCTGCAATCAATCTAAAGATTTTTAAATAATACTGCAAAAAGAGCCATATATTTTCATATCTCCTGACCAATAGGTATCCTGGTTGTCATAACACACACCAAGTTTGGTCAGAATACACTAAAGCATAGCCTCATAGTTCCTTTTGGGGGGCACGTCATCAAATTTGTTCACGTGTTATTCGAGAACGGTTTGACAAATCGACTTGAATTCCATAACTTTTGTGTCAGCGTAGTCTGAAGATGATCTGGTTCAGTTTTCACTAAAAGTTCAAAAAAGGATTGCGTTAAAGACTCCAAATTTGCTTATGGTGACAGTTCAGACTGTTCTCTATCTGTGTCAAATTTCATAACTTTCTCACAAGCAATTCTATGGGCTGTCATAGACTCAAGACCGGAAGAACACCAGCGGATACAATAGGTGCCTTCGCACCTTTGGTGCTTGGTCCCTAAAATATTCTACAAAGCCGCTTTATAGAAACAAGCATTCTAGTGTAATCAAGTAAAGTGTTCATGCTCCTCTTCCCACAGATGTTGTTGCAATGCTGGAGTGTGATGGGAAAGTGACGGTGAAGGAAGGTGCTAGTGAACTACTGAAGCTGCCTCTGCGATGCCACGTGTGTCGTGAAAGAGCAGCCGACGATTCCCAAACTAAAAGAACATCTCAAAACTCACCTGCCTGCTTAAAGACACTACAGCTCCCATACGGGACAGCCACAGTTATTCTGTCTTTGTTAAAAGTTTGTCAGAATTACAGTTCATTTTGTAAACAGCCCTTTATTAAATTTAATTTGTTTAATTAAATATCTGGCGTTTTCATTCAATCCTCACTTTATGAAAACGGATGCAATAATGAATCTAACACTTTGCTTGTCTCTTTGGTTTTTATTGAATCGAGTGTCTAAACATGGTAGTTAAAAGTAAATTGTCTTTCATGCACACACAACTTTCACACTAAAGCACTTAAAGCTGCAGTGTGTAATTTCTGCATCAAAATGAAATTGCACATAAAACTCTTTTGATTGGTGGGATATACCAGCTGTCAACCGCTCAAATTGGCTGATGTTGCAAGCCGGCTCTCAAAACAAATAGACTGCATTTCCATTTGGTGTTGCTAGTGGTTGATAAATTCCACACTTTAGCTCATTGGCACGAGGGAAATGACAATCAATGTTATGCTGTTGAGAGCCTTGTATAATATATTTGCTTGTAACATAATCCTGCACAAATTAAAAACAGTGCAAATATAAGATGGAACTACTCTATTACATATAATTTTAAAATAAGACACTCAAGTATGATCTGAAACTACTTGATGAGAAGATCCAATATTATTGCTTGCATAGAAAAACATCAGCAGTTTAAGCTTCTGCAGACAGGAGTGTATTTCACATCTGTTACGGAAGAAAGTCTTTAAGTCAAATTACATAACCAAGATAAAATACAAAAAGCACCTTTAAAAAAAAAAAAATAGATAACTAGGACTAAAACTAAATTATTTGCATTTTTTAAACCAAAAATATCTCAAATACTAATGCCTCTACTGCTAGGTAATAACACCTGTATAAACTTTAGTATCCTAATAAAACTGAAATAAAAATGCAGAGGCAAACTTTTGAATAAAAATATATGTGTGCAATCTTCCAGCTTGTGTTGTTTCTTGTGCGTGTACCCAGCTCACGGTCCTTGAGCTTTCTAATGTAAAATGCCCTTTAAATCGTGATGACGGATGTCTGTCACGTTATAATCCCTGATGAGAAGCTTTTGTGCATCTCAATAGCACTTTTTTTGGAGAGTCAGATGATGTACCGCTGCAGGTCTTCATCAAGCCAGTGTACCTCCAGTCTGAAACATAATGTATGGTGTCAGCGGCGCTGGTTTCTGAAAGTATTTTGCCAGTAGGCCATGAACCAAACAAACCAGGTCCAAGGGGAAATCACAACATTATAAACTTTGATATAAGCAAAAATCTATTTTTTCAGCGAAAATCGGATAAAAAGATACCAGGTTGTTTACTAAACGCTTTAAAAAGGGAAAGAACTACAATCCCATGAAGCATTGCGTAACAGCATATCAATGGTGAAATATAAAACTGCTGTTGATTATATAGTCGATAGCATAGCGACAACAACTAAATCATATTTTTTAAGTGCTTCATTATAAAAATAAGTACAAATAATGCAAATGGATTACTGAGCATATACCACTGATTTACATCCTCGGAGCTCACAGTAGGTCTGTCCTCACAAGTTATCATTAAAAATAATTCTCCCTATGGAGAGTTTTTACCATGGGAACCCGCCTTATTTAATCTTGTGCTTGTATTGTTTATATGCATTAAAATTCTGTAACTAATGCTGCATTTCGCCTTTTCTACTAGGAAGAGAGCACAAATTTGAGCTTTCATATGAGCTTTACAATCAAACTTAAATGGAACTTAAATGTAAAAGGTGTTTATGACAAATCTGTGATAAATTGAAAATAAAACAATAGTAAAGTGGTTATGAACTGAGAAATAAAAATTTCCTTGAGCTTTTGACCTATAAGGGAGGTCATCATACTATAAGAATAATAGTTTCAGAACTAAAATGTTCCTTGTTAGTCAACAGATTGTTACCAAGCCCAGATAATGACTCAATTTGCCTTTAATAGATAATCAAAGAAAATCAACGCCCACTTCATCATTGCAACTTTGCTCATTGGCGTGTTAGTGAGATGACAAGGAGAGAAGAGCGATACAGGATCACTGGACTACAAATGACATTACCTTCCAAAGGATGTGGTTATTTATTTTCAACAATGTGAAAGTCTCAGTTGAGCATTATTTATTTGTATTCAGTACATTTCACTGTGGATTCTTTTGTTAAGTCAGTCGCAATTTCGGCGCAGGCTTTTACGATATGGACTGGACAATGCCACAACATGCAAGTATCCATGTTAATTCCTGATCTGTGACCATTGATTTCTGACATGTAATGATTCATGTAATCAGATGTTCTTTGTCTATGTGCCAGTAAATCAAACCAGTGACTAAATGGTCAACTTCACATTGTTTCTCTTATTAGGATGAAAATAATCTTATTTAAACTGTGATTCAATTATATATAGAAAGATCTAAGAACGCTCCCTTTACAATTGCTGGAGCTGTCAATCAAAAAGCGGCTGAGTTCTGGACTTCGCCAAAACTCGCAAGAATAATCAGCTTAATCTCGTTATTTGTGATGAAAGCATTCATGAGTGTGAAGAAATTGAGTTGCAATGACGAGATCACTGCATTTATGTGCTCAACATATCTGTGATCGGCCATAATGCTCATCACTATATATCTATAATGCCATAGATCTAAATATAATGCTATAATCAATACTTTTTCACGGTTAGCCTTGAGAGCTGTAATATAAAACATGCTAAAGGATTGAGAGAGTTCCACATGTAATACTTATTTCATATGCAAAGATGTTAGCCAATCACAGTAGTGGGCGCTACACTGACGCCTCACAGCAGACACGCCTTCGAACAGAGCGTTCAATTCAGGGTAGAAAATGGGGTAGCCTTTTTATTTTAAATTATGACCATTTTTGATGTAAATTCATACTAACATTATTATAAAACAATGCAGTTCATGACCCTTTAAACTCACCATTGATTTCATTTCCCGACTGTCTCCTTCTGCTTTGCTGTACCGCTCTGTCGCTTTCTTTGGTGTTCTCTACTTAACTCCTACATGAACGATTGCAAAGAGACACAAAGAGCATGTTTAATCCGCTATACAACAACACAAGGCTATTATAAATTACTTTTGTTGGGTTTAATTGAACTTGAGGTCAAAGAAAATGAATGGGAAAATCTATCACCATAAGGGTCTTGTCCATGTAGTACTCGCTGCCCGGCTGCCATCATCGTTGTACTTGGTGTCGATGGAATGCGAAGAGGAAGAGTACGCGTCTACTACGATCTCAAAGATGGAGAGGAAACAGTGGGCCACCAGGAAGGCGAACACGCACACGATGATGAGCGGCAGCACCCAGACGGTGTACTCGCTGGTAGTTCATCGCAAGGACGCCTGCAAATGCCAGGCATGACACGATCAACACCTGCAGACTTCCAAGAAACACAAAGGAAAGAATTTAAACCACCAATCAAAACTATTTTATTGCTTATAGCTTAGTAATCTTTAGCACATAAATCATCCCACAACACTTGTGACTGAATACTGTACTCGGATCAAAAAGATTAAATTAAATAAATATTTCAGCTATATAAAATATTAAAAGTAAAAAAAGTAAACAAAAATATATAAACATAAATGCTGCCTTCACAACCAACTGCAATATATACACCGATCAGGCATAACATCATGAATCCTAATTTTGTGTTGGTCCCCATTTTTCTGCTCTGCCCTGACCCGCAGAGGCATGGACTCCACTGACCCCTGAAGGTGTGGCTTGAGGCCAAGTCAACAACTAAAATTCGTTGTTGTTCTTCTCATATCATCGCCGCTACACACGCACCGGCCATCCACGTGATGTAAAAAAAGAAAACGTGATTCATCAGACCAGGCCACCTTCTCTTCCATTGCTCCATGGTCCAGTTCTGATGCTCACGTGCCACTGTTGGAGCTTTCAGCGGTGGACAGGGTCAGCATGAGCATCCTGACTGGTCTGTAACTATGCAGCCCCATACACAACAAACTGTGATGCACTGTGTATTCTGGACACCTTTCTATCAGAACCAGCATTAACTTCTTGAGCAATTTGAGCTCCAGTAGCTCGCCTGTTTGATCGACCACACGGGCCAGCCTTCGCATTTTCCCCACGTGCATCAATGAGCCTTGGCCGCCCATGACCCTGTCTCCGGTTCACCACTGTTCCTTCCTTGAGCACTTTTGATAGAGACTGACCACTGCAGACCGGGAACACCCCACAAGAGCTGCAGTTTTGGAGATGCTCTGACCCAGTCGTCTAGCCATCACAATTTGGCCCTTGTCAAACTCACTCAAATCCTTACACTTGCCCATTTTTCCTGCTTCTAACACATCAACTCTGAGGACAAAATGTTCACTTGCTGCCTAATATATCCCACCCACTAACAGGAGCCGTGATGAAGAGATCATCAGTGTTATTCACTTCACCTGTTATCACCTGTCATAATATTATGCCTGATCGGTGTAATATATATATATATATATATAAAAATAAAAACTCTGAATTCTCTGCAGTGTAATGGGAAGTATAAATACCTTTCCCAAAAACAGGACAAAGTCCCCGACACTGTTGATAGCCGCCACACGGAGAACGTTTTCCACAAGGATGAGGAAAGCGTCTCGAGCAGATGTGCAGAAGTTGGTGCTGTTAATGGCTGTTGCCGTGATATGCTTCTGAAGAAAAACTACATGATTAATGCATCAAATTAACATGAATTAATCTTTCTGCACAATATGCACACGCTGACTCACCATGTTCAAGTAAGTGAGGCACTTTTCTAGACACCATAGACAGCAGATACACGCCTTCAGCATGCAGCGGGCATGGTATGCTTCTGCAGGAACAATATTTTACCATTTAAAAGTTTTGAATCAGTAATTTTTATTTTTTTAAATTAATATTTTTACTCAAGGATGCGTTATACTGATCAAAAATGACAGTCAAGACATTTATGTTATTTATTTCAAATAATGTTGTTCTTTTTGAACCTTCTATTCACCAATTCAAGCAGCAAAACATTCATAATAATAAGAAATATTTCGTGAGCATGAGATCAGCATATTAGAATGATTTGAAGAATTAAAAATGATAATACATTTCTGAAAGTAATAATGATGCTGAAAATTCAGCTTTGATCATGTAGGAAGAAATTAATTTGAACATCTATTCAAATAGACAACAACAGTTATTTTTAAATTGCATCAATATGCTGTATTTTAAAGGTACACTATCTAATCTTTTGGCCTCTAGCTGGGGGCTAGAGGGGAGCTTCATGCATTTTTGCAGATGAACATTGTTTTGTTTGTGCTTTGGCTCTGCGTGACTGTGCAGATGAATATGCTCATCATACTGCTCATAAAACATGAATTACTAGGTTTAAGAGATATAACCAGTTTAGATGGCTGGCTGACTGGCTAAAGAGGTTACTGTAGTTTCACCCATTAATAGACACTGCATGTCCTTGAAAGTGAATTCCAGCACAGGTTACAAATAACCCATAATGGAAACATACATAGTGCAACCTTTAATATTAGTCTGTTTGGTGCAGAGATATGAACATGGATCAGACAAATGACAGGACTCACTTTTCCTTGAGCTGACTGTGGATGTAGGTGAGGATGCTGAGGAAGCATGAATCTCCACTAGAGTGGATGATGAAGGCCCTTTAGCCACGGTGCCCAAATGATAGCGCATCAGACGAGGGCAGACGACACTATGGCGTGAAGGGCATCTGAGACTTATCTCTACAATGACAGACAAAATAAAATCAAGCAACGATTGCACTTCATGTGACAAAGTGGAAGCATCACAAATAAAGTGTCTTAACGTTTTTCTAAATGACTTTGACCTCTGACCTGGTGAAGTAGTATGTGATACAGCAGCCAGCTATGGTCATCTGGCTGACAGAAGCAGATGAACTCTGATCCAGATGGAGACTCCACGGCGCGGGTACCACACCATGTGCACTGCAGCGGGCCCGGGCCCATGCCGGAACTCCACTCAGACCCGCTCAGTTATTCTTCACTGACTTCCTGTGGGGAAAAATTATGTTATACTAGCTTTGCATGTGCAACTGCATGGACACTATTAAAAGGTGAAATCTGAAATGTTGATCCTAGTGAAACTTTGATTTATATAATAACAATAAAATCAGTGGATTAGGACTAGACAATATACTAATATTTATGACACATTTATGATGAATTTCCGCCTGAAATAAAAATAAAACATTTGTGAAGATAGCAATCATTATGTAGTGATCAAGTTTTCTTAGAGGCTATGTAATGATGACGGAGATGTTTTAATTGTATTTGAGATACCTAAAACGCGCGCCACCCTAGACCCTTCTCTTTGTTAGTGCTGGACAAACCTGCTGTTCCGAGAAGAGGAGCACGATCCTGTGCAAACCCATGAGCATGAGCGTGAGGAAGGTCCAGCAGAAAGCGCTGCAGGGCCAGCAAAGGCAGATGGGTGAAGACTTTACCGGCCACATGGAACAGAGCGATGGTGAGCGCCACACGCTTTCTCATGAAGAACACAGGAGCAGAATCACTCTGAGGCGCACAGTTATTTAAACATTTCTGGATTTATGAAACTAGTAGTTATATAAGTATTCTTAAATCGCTTTGATCAGCTTCATAAGACTAAAGAAATGTTGGTAAGACCAAAGAAA
>CM031943.1:34431315-34461315 GCA_018749465.1 Paracanthobrama guichenoti
GGTTTCGTTCCATTCCCAGTATTAGTAAGGAGGATCTGATTCAGCTTGCATGAAAGCTTTGGCTTTGGCCAGCTCCAGTGTTGTGATCCACCGCTGCCGTTCCACTCTGAGCTGGCCTCTTCAGGTGATACGTCTGCGTGCCGCCATTAGAGATGACAAAATCTGCACGAGTCCCACTGCGATATTGGCTAGCCAGGTTTATGGTGCCCCCGACACGTGACCCATCTCCGCCTGGGTTCTGAAGGCAGTAAAAAGGGATGGGAGATGAGATGATGTGTTCAAGATGAAAACACTTCATTTGGTCATGAATTATTTCCAATTTTGGGTGCTTAACATGTTTTGTATGACGTTCCAGGCATCCAAAGGGATGCCAGAATAAGTCTGCACAAGCCTCCATTGATCAATCTAACATAGAAGGAAGCAGAAATAATCTTACGTTTAGGGTTTCATGTGTGATTCATGAAATATTCGTGATGTCGCCAATCCCACCTGCATGCGAAAAATCGAACGTTGATAAAATGTGGCGGCTGAAAAACAACCGGTGCATTTAAATATTACGCCCTAAAATGTGCCGATGAATAGCACATGTTCTAGCTTGTTTATTCTGCTATTTGCACATGCTAATTTATTTTGTGAATAATACAATTCTAATCTTAACGGTTAATAGTTGACTAATGAGCTTTGGTTTGTTAGTCAGGGAAAATAATCTAAAAAGATCAAAATGTTTCATTTCAATTCCTCCGCCAGATTTGCTATGCTCACTCAAAACTTGCATACACTTTGATGATATCTGACAGAAGATCTGATCATAGCCACCGCCACCAAACTAATAAAGCTAAGTTTTTGCGCTGGAAATGGTCGCATACGCAGATTATCCTATGCGTATGCTCATTTCATATAAACGCAGGCCTACTGTGTTTCCAGACTTGATAACGACATCAAAGAGGAGAATTCAAAAGGCTCTCTTTAAACTCTACAGACAAAAACTTTGGAACAAAAGCCCCCTGACAGCTGTTTTTCTAGCATCTGATGCAATATTCATGAATCAGCACTGAAAGGCAAGCATTCGAGAAATGGCCTTCAGCTAGAGTTTCTTTTCCATGCCGAGCATTTATGTGACAGGAGATACGTTACAAATCACTGCTCATAATCCTATCTGACATCAGATGAAAAAAAGAGCCCCTATGTTGAGAAGGGCCTAGGTGTAGCAAATTCTTGTTCGATGATTCTGAGACATGAATCAAATCAAATAGCTCCAAAATGATGAATAAATCAAAGAGAAAAACAGTACAAAATGCTATACATTACATCTTTATTGCAAAATATCTAATAAACTTAATTCATATCCATACGTGAGACAAGTTGTTTGAGACTGAAAATATAAAAATAAAGCTCATTCAAAACAGTAATAAATACTATAATAGAAGTCTTCCTAAAATAGCACTGTTGTAGTAATCCTGGTAAAGCCAGCTTCATATGTAAACAGCACCAAATATATCACATATAAATAAAGTTTCCATCTTTAACTGTAATTTGACAACAGAGATGAATCACCAGTTCTCAGGATTTTCCATACTCGGCAGGAAAAGACCAGTTTGACGGGTCTACAACATGCACAAGACAGATGCCAGGTGATTTAACAGAGGCACAAGCAAGGCTTGACATTAACTTTTTGCTCACTAGCCACAAATTTTAACAGAGATACCATGGGGGAAAACTGCCATATAGATATTTTTAATATCTCATAATTTAGCAGCAGGAATATTAGGCTGCTGTCGCTTTAAGATACTTGACGCACAGATCCATTATACTGTTACACATGTGTTATCTTTCTCAACTGTTTACATTCACTTTAAACATGAATACTAGCCAAGACAAGCATTTTGACATTATTTGGTGTGTATTTGACTGTTAAAAATGAGCAGTGAAAAATAATTAGCAGTGAAAAATAACTCAATTTAGTACTGAGAGGCTTTATGTGGAGTGTGAGCACACAATCTGCAGGAATGAGTGAAATTATGCACAGTACGCCCAATCCCACGCCAAAATTCAAGCCCTGTAACAGCAGCAATATTCATCTGGAGCAAATGAAGCGAGTGAGTGAGTGGAGGCGGGTTTGTGTGTAACTCGCTGTCAGAGAGATGAGAGAGAGAGAAAGAGCAGCTGGTATCATGCGTCTATTCTGGGGAAATTATATTGGAGCGTTACAGTATCAATATGCATTGGGAAAACACTACATTGTGCTTAGCTCATTATTTCAGATGCATTTTTAAAAGACTACAATTGAAAAATTTATATATTATATATATATATATATAAATTTCAACCCACCAAAGTGGCTAGTAGGAGTGACTGCGTTACACACCACTGCTGAAATACACACCCATTTGGCAGGTGTTAACATCAAGCCCTGGGCACAAGAGTTCAGAGCCTGTAACCTGTGAAACTGAAATCTCTTACTCTCCTCTACATTTCTGATGAATCTCTCACACACACAGTGATGAGAAACTGTTGAGGAGTGCCTGCAGGACCAGAGGAAGTGCTAAAAATCAAGTCTTAAGTAGAGCGTGTGATCCTCCTGAACAGAGATGACCTGTTAAGACAGTCACGTGACCCAAACTCACTCAGCCAATCAAAATGGTCATGCAGAGGTGGAAAAGACAATGTGCACTTGTGCCTTTTATTTACACTGTAAAGCTACAGTCAGACTTCCCACACCGTCTGACTCATGAATTTCCATTACTTTAACAGTTATCGTGATTTAAGAATTATTTAGTTTGCAATCACAAAGAACAATTTCTAGCAGTTAAACATTTTAGAGTAGAGCATATCTATAAATATTTATATTATTCACTATAGAAATCAGAACCTGATGTTGGAGACAGTGCTTAATGCCTTTAAAAGTAAATCACTTTGGTAACAGTATTATACATGATTGGGAAGTTTCCACTATATTTTTAAAAAGTTATTCTGTGCAAATATTTTATATTTTATGACATCACAATATAATGCACTTCTGGGTTTATCAGACAAGCTTCTCTGTTATATTAGTGAAGGAAAATATGCAGGTTATTTTTGAACAATGGACTAAATCAGTTTCAATTTAAATTCAGTATTTAAATTCGATGCACATGAAACAGATCGTATGACAAACATTTCTTAAGTGTGCAATATGCTTTAACTGCTTAAATACACGTTTCACACTGTAAGCATTTGAGATTTAGCAAAAGTTATTACATTAAATCAAAATTGATAAGAGTTTTTTTAAATATACATACACTAGTGATTTTTTAATGAATTTTCAGCATCATTACTCCAGTCTTCAGTGTCACATGATCCTTCAAAATCAGTCTAATATGATGATTTGCTGCTCAAGAAACATTTCTATTATCAGCATTTTGGTGGAAACCGTGATACAGGATTTTTATGGATAGAAAGTGTTATACATGTCTTTACTGTCACTTTTGATCAATTTAAAAGGGTCATGAACTGCGTTGTTTTATTGTTTTATGACATTTCCTGGGTGCACTTATAATGTTAGAATGCTTTTTACATCAAACATTGTCATAATTTATAAATAAAAGGCATTTTTCCTACCCTGATTTTAGCCTCTGCTCTGAACGCCTGTTTGAAGGGCGTGTGAGTTCAGTGTAAACACCCACTGCTGTGATTGGCTAACGTCTTTGCATTTGAAATAATATTACTCCCTCTTATAGCGCATTTTTACTACTATAGCTCTCATGGTTAACTAATGCGTGAAAAGTGTTGCATTGCATTTAGATCTATGGCATTATATTTAGATCTATGGCATTATATTTAGATCTATGGGATTATATTAAGATCATGGCATTAAAGGATGCAGGGATGATCAATGTAGCCGATCACACACTAACGAATGCTTTCATCTTCACTAACAGTGCAAACGTGATATAGTTAAGAGTAGGGTGGGGAATCTCTAGGCACCTCACGATCTCGATTACGATTCAGAGGGCTGCGATGCGATTATGAAACGATTATCGATGCATCTTTTTTCTATACAGATTTTCTTTTTCTCATTTGGTACTTTTAAAGCAAAGTATTTATAATGACCCATAATGAATTCATATTCAGCATATTCTGAATAACTAATAACATACAGCTGCTCTTATACGCAAATAAATAGAGTCTAAGACTTATGACTTCAAACTAAATCCTGAGCGCAGACACTTTTTTTTCCCTTCTGTATGCCACAATCAAAAACAGCTTTTATGAAATGAACATCTGGACACTAAATGAACATCTGCAGAGAATACGGACGCAAATCCTTGACCATCAAATTTGCGATAGAGTTTGCGGTCCTCTGGTTGGCAGCGTTGGAAACGTGTAATATGGTTTCTCACGTTTGTCGTGTTTCGACAATATTTTAGTTTAGTTTGACACAACTTGCATATAGTGTGGCTCTTGTCCTGGTCATTTTCCCCTTAAACTTCATAGAAGCCAAAGTACTTCCATACGCTAGCTTTTAATGCAGAGTGTGCCGGTCGGATTTCTCACTCAGCCTTCATGAGTGTGTGTCTCTGTCATGTGCACGCCACAGATGGTCCGGGCGCTGCACTTCCGAGTTGCAACGATTACGTTATCAACATTTAGAAAATTTATTTTTTGACATTTGTGAATCGATTCAGAATCATCCACGTCCACATCGCGATGCATCTAAGAATCAAATTTTCCCCCCACCCCTAGTTATGAGATTTGTTGAATAAAACGGGAGTCACTGATAAACTCTCATTTTGATTGACAGCTCCAGCAAATTGCAAAGGAGCTTTCTTTGATCGCTTTCTTTATAGAATTTAATCACCGTTAAATAACAGATTATTTTCATCTACTAAGAGAAACAACGCATAAGTTGACGTTTAGTCACTGGTTTGATTTACTGACACACAGACAAAGAACATCTGACTGTACATGAATCATTACATTTCAGATCAGGCATTAGAATAAACACAGTTACTTACATGTTGTATTACTGTCGCAGCCCAGGCACTGCGCAATTTTTGTAATCCTCAACGGCATCAGCATGTTTATTGCTTGGTAGCTCGGTCTGGTTTAACACTAGGCCTATGTTAACATGCGGGAATCGGTGGGCGGGGCTAAACAGGCAGTGAAGAAGTAGGCGCTTGCTCTTCTTCTGCAGAGGCGTGTTTCACCACACTCATATCACAGCCGCGCACGCTCTGAGATCGAGCGCTTTCTGGGCCTGGTATCAATAAAAGCTTTTCTTTGACTAGCAAGGAAGTTTTCAGCTGTGAAACTTACAGGATATTCTTTTATCACGAAGACCTTTTATACATCAAAGGCTGAATGAAAAGTTGATTTCTCAATTCATGACTCCTTTAAAGCATCGTTGCTGAATAAAAGTTAATTACTGGCCCAAAATTTTCAAACAGTTGTGTTTCCATTCACAAAGAGCCAGTAAGTATCATAGTTGTGATGCATCGGGAGCATGCTAGATTATCAAATGTCTGATAATTCACCATATGTGTGTCACTGTGAGAAACTGGATGATTCAGCGCCACACACAGCACTTTTTGTTCATTTTCAGCTCGATCAGAATGAAGCACTAACGTTTAACACAGTATTCATTTAATGACATTTACATTATATTTCCATATTCATGTACAAATACAACATAAGAAAGCAAAACAGTGCAGACACACTCATTAGCCAACTGGACCTTATGTTATCGTTTATTTACAGAGTTAAACATCAGATGATGAGGGTGGATTTTAAAGAATGTGTTTATCCTCTCATCTCAAACTGTTGAGCAAACAGTGAGGTTCGCACGAGCAAACAGACACACATGCGGGCACTCCAGCACGCTCTCACATGCAGTATTAATAATTGACAGAGCCCAATACAGCTTTACCACTAGATCAACTCAAATCTAATTACGTAAAATGGCATCATCTTACAGACAGACAGCAGAAGGGGTTGAGTTTGGTTTTTTCGCTTCTAAGTCATATGACTTCAGACTTTATCAATTCTCAAAGACAATATGGCACGGGTTATGTGCTGCATAAACTTAAAGAGGACCTATTATGCTTTCTTTACATTTTCAACTTTCCTTAGTGTGAAATGTTGCTTTCTGAACATGAAAAGCTCTGTGAAGTTACAAAGCACAAAGTCACTAGACTAAAGTTATTCTTTATATCAGTGCGAACTGTTTCTGAACTCCCTGAAAGCCTTGAGTTTTCTACCGGGAACAAACATGTGACAGTATCCCCAATTTAAATAATTTCTGCCCAATGTATACATTGCATAGGCAAAAAAAAAAAAAAATGGGCTGAGGCCTTGTTGAGTTAGTTAGTAGTGTGTTACACTCGCGGGTATGGAAAGGGGCGGGACATTTGCCAAACACGCTTGAAGCTGTTGACCAATCACAACACACTGACCCAGCCGACCAATCAAAGCACATTGTGCTTTCAGAAGGAGGGGCTTCATAGAGACGGGAACTAAACAGAGCGTTACTGACAGATGAGATGAGAGAAGCTGAAACAATGTGAAAAATGTTTTTTTGAATGTTCAAGCATGAAAACTTCTAGTCGACTTAACAACAAAATCAAGGCTTTGTAAAAGGGCATAACAAGTCCTCTTTAATGCTCAGGGTTGGAGGTTTGTATGAGCAATCAGCAATGGCAATGCTTGCCATACCAAGATGTAATTTCGCTATCTAAATCTTTGCACCTTATCAGATATATTGGTGAAAGGCCAAAGAACACTTGACAGCGTCACAAAGGGTTCATTAGGACATCAGACTTTCCTATCAGCCACTGGGAGACCTGTTGTCTGAAGGAAACAATACCCGATAAAAAAACAACAAAAAAAACTAGTGTCTCTAGTTTGAGAATCAACAACAACACACCACAAACTCTCACCTGTAGTAAGACAACAAGCCATTGCTCAGGACGAACCATCGCCTTTGGTATCCCTTGATGTAATTAGTCCATTTAAAGAGCCAGCCTTTATAGGTGTCTCCAGGGGCCGGGGTGGGCGCTTTAGGCTCCGACATCACGACAGCCCGTGGCTTCACAGTGTCTGACGGGGGTCTGGGTAAACACAAAGGGTTAAACGGGTTAGTTGACACAAATGCCCGAGTGATTCACACCATGATGGACAAACTCACTGCCTTTCTCTATGCCAGGGCACCTGAAATGTTTACATATACACACCTAAGTTGTGTTGTTCCCCGGCCAGACAGCATTTTTGCCTAATGGGTTCTGTGTGGTTTGACAGCACTTTAGGTCTTGAAACAAATCCCAAATCTTGCAAAATAACGTGTTATACTTAGTGGATATCATGTCAGTGAGCTAGTTTCGTCTACGTGTCACTCAGTGAACCTACTTAATTTCATTTACAGACACGAATTAAAACAAAACCCTATAAACAACCGTGTTTATGACCGTGATAAACAAACACAAGCATATCTCGGGCTAGTTTAAACTTTGTTTAGATAAACGAGGCCTGTATGTAGGAGTCATTCACACACAACTACGAGTCCAAACGACCTTAAAATGTCAAAGTTCATTGACACCGCTATGAAATACATTACAAACACTCTTAATGTTTTAATAAAAATCCAGTTTGCTTCTACGCATGAGCACAAATGCAAACGTAAAATGACTTTGACGGCTAATTCAGCTAACGGCTAATAAAATTGACGCGCTATCGCGAGACATGGACGAGTACAGTATTAAAAAAAAACGAATATATGTGTAAATGAACCACTTACGTAATAAAAAACAACTATCAACCATTCATATACGCGTTTACCCTCTAAAAGACCTGTAATATTGTTAGCGTACGGGGGAATGTGTGTTAAACTGAAGCTAACTAGCCTGTGCTAACCTTCAAAGCTCTGTATAATGACAGAAATCCTGTCAATTAATGCAAAACATCAGATGAAACCTCCGGACAACAACCGAAAACAACATGACAAGACAGGGGAATGTGAAATGCCCGGTGTTGACATGATTTAAAGTGTGTTAGAGCAGGCCAGCTCTTACCTGATCTCTCAATGATCCTCTGAAGAAGGAAGTCAGAGACATGAGATCACAGGAGTGAGCGAGTTACTCACACAACTCGCATAAAAGTCACTTTATCGGATCTTTCCCAGTTCTCAGAATACAGACACCGTCCTGATTCTGGTCGCCACACGTGTACAAGCGATTTGACTTACTCGGTAATGACATTTTAGTTGAAACTGATTTGTTTTTAATGAGTAAATGTGATCAAATAGTAGCCTAATTTAAAGCTGATCGAGTGACAGTGATTTTACAAGATGCTGACTGTGGTAAAATAAGTGCTCGGGTGGTTCATTGTCTTTATAAAACGGTGGCAACAGTAATACGATGAAAACACAAGTGTTTAATAATAATAAAGACCTACTTGTATTATTAATAATGATCGGAATAAACAGTAATTATAAGTAATTTAGTTCATTATCAAACTTTATTAAACCTCTTCAAATAGCCTAACAAACATGCATTATCATTGTTAAACGCAAATACAATAATTACAAACAGCATATAGCCTACAGAAAGAGAAAAATAAATAAATAAAAACAATAATGGTGTGCTAAAATCATCCTGGGAAATTCGTATTTACGAATTGGGAAGTCTTTTATGAGATGGGAAGTCATGTTTACGAGTTGGGAAGTGGTATTTACAAGTTGGGTAATCATGTTTACAAGTTGGAAAGGCATGTTTACGAGTTGGGAAGTCGTGTTTACATGTTGGGAAGTCGTATGTACGAGTTGGGAAGTCATATTTACAATCTGGGAAGTCGTATGTACGAGTTGGGAAGCCATTTATGAGTTGGGAAGTCGTGTTAACAAGTTGGGAAGTCGTATGTATGAGTTAGGAAGACGTTTACGTGTTGGGAATTTGTGTTTACAAGTTGGGAAGTCGTTTATGAGCTGGGAAGTCATGTGTATGAGTTGGGAAGTCGTTTATGAGTTGGGAAGTCATGTAATCAAGTTGGGAAGCCGTTTATGAGTTGGGAAGTCATGTTTACGTGCTGGGAAGTCGTTTATGAGTTGGGAAGTCATGTAATCAAGTTGGGAAGTTGTTTATGAGTTGGGAAGTCATGTAAACAAGTTGGGAAGCCGTTTATGAGTTGGGAAGTCATGTTTACGTGCTGGGAAGTCGTTTATGAGTTGGGAAGTCATGTAATCAAGTTGGGAAGTTGTTTATGAGTTGGGAAGTCATGTAATCAAGTTGGGAAGTTGTTTATGAGTTGGGAAGTCATGTTTACGTGCTGGGAAGTCGTTTATGAGTTGGGAAGTCATGTAATCAAGTTGGGAAGTTGTTTATGAGTTGGGAAGTCATGTAATCAAGTTGGGAAGTTGTTTATGAGTTGGGAAGTCATGTTTACACGCTGGGAAGTAGTTTATGAGTTGGGAAGTCATGTGTAGGAGTTGGGAAGTCGTTTATGAGTTGGGAAGTCATGTGTAGGAGTTGGGAAGTCGTTTATGAGTTGGGAAGTCATGTGTAGGAGTTGGGAAGTCGTTTATGAGTTGGGAAGTCATGTAAACAAGTTGGGAAGTCGTTTATGAGTTGGGAAGTCATGTGTAGGAGTTGGGAAGTCGTTTATGAGTTGGGAAGTCGTGTGTAGGAGTTGGGAAGTCGTTTATGAGTTGGGAAGTCATGTAAACAAGTTGGGGAAGTCGTTTATGAGTTGGGAAGTCATGTAAACAAGTTGGGAAGTCGTTTATGAGTTGGGAAGTCATGTAGGAGTTGGGAAGTTGTTTATGAGTTGGGAAGTCATGTGTAGGAGTTGGGAAGTTGTTTATGAGTTGGGAAGTCATGTAAACAAGTTGGGAAGTCGTTTATGAGTTGGGAAGTCATGTAAACAAGTTGGGAAGTCGTTTATGAGTTGGGAAGTCATGTAAACAAGTTGGGAAGTCGTTTATGAGTTGGGAAGTCGTGTTTATGACGTCAGGTGTGTTCAAGTCACTTGCGCCAGAGAAAATGGTGGTGTACTTTCTCTTAATTAACTTAAAATAACATTTAATTAAATAATTAATGAATTTAATAAACTTAATGAACTTAAATACATTTATTTACTTTTTTTGTAAATAAAAAGCCTGACAATGTGCTGCTAAATACCTTTAATTTTTGTGGTGTTCCGCCACTTTTCTCACTGAAATACCCAAATTGTAAAATTTTAAGTTTAAAGAAAATCCAGAGCTTCCACTCATTTATACGAATTTGTGGCGCTGCTCAGTGCATTCAACTCAAGTTAACATGAACGCACCATTAATACAGAAATATTTAAAAGCAAAAGCTTATATTAATCAGTATATATTGCAAGTAATTTTGGGGGTTTTAAGGCATTCCTGTTTTTAGCTGCTTTAAGGATTGAAATAAAATTGATGCTACAAAACTCGGAGCAGCTTTAACAAATTACAAAATTGGTTTAATAAAACTTATAGGCTATAATTAAAATGTTATTACACACAAATTCAGTGTCTGTTTTGCATAAAAACCAACCTTAACAATGTGATATTCATTTAAAAGCAGATGTTACACATTCTTTCTAACTAACCATTCATACATTCTGTCCCAAAAAGTGCATACAAATAATACAATTGTAGAAAATATGTTATTGAGACTCAAACCTGGTGTTAACTTAGTAACAGGTGTATAATTAAAGCAATAAGCTAATATGTTTCATTAATCATTCGGTTTTAGTCGTTTTGCTTTGACTTGCCCATGCACTGTAAATAATTTAGGCTTTAAACAAAACAGAAAAACAGTGTAGCCTAGAATGTTACAGAGAAAACCTGTTAACTGTATACATTTTATATATAATAACATATTACACTGTGTGTTTATATATTTGTCCACAAACTGCACAAATCTTTCTTCTTGACCATTGTAATGTGAGGCCATAGCGACCGGTAGGTGGCAGTATGCGCGCGTCTGCCTGCGTGTTTGTTTGTTGGTGTCCACGAAGAAGATTGTGTGCGTCATGTGCTGCACTTCCCAGTGTTTTGTTTTCAACTACAACACTTTTTGCTGTAGATAGCCTATATTACACCAGTAGCAGGGTAAGTGATGAATATATGTGGCGTTTAGACAAGCACTTTAGACAGAGTATGCTGTGCATTCACGAATCAGCCCATATGTGTTATAAAGTGTTATATCAAACTATGTTTTCAGAGAGATGCCAGTGTGCTTACTAGTAAGTGAAGATGACTCACATAAACCCATTCAGCTTCATCATCAGCAAGCTGTGACTTTGGGTCGAGGACCAGAAACTAAGATAAAAGACAAAAAGTGCTCAAGAGAACAAGGTAGTGTACCATAAGAGCCAGTGTGATGTAAAGAGATGCAGGCTTTATTTATTTTATTTTATGTTTTTTTCCCTTGCAGTTGAATTGAGAGCTGATTGCAACAGAGGATTTATCTCTGTTAAACAGGTATGCTAGAATATTATAATATTAAAGAAAATAATATATTATGGTATAATAGATATTATAATATAATAATGCATGTTTGTTCCATTTAACAGTTGGGTGTGAATCCTACAAATGTGGACAATGTGGTTGTGGGCAAAGGCAATCAGGTACAGTGTCCTCAAAATAGCAGCTTGTGTTTATTTTGTCATCATATGTCAAGTATGTCCATAAATGCCCTGTTCTCTTGTAATTGAGGCTGTATTGCACAGGTTACTGGTCTTAACATCCTGCAAACCACATGTCGCCCACCTCTACAACCAGGTGACCATAAAGCCAGGCCAGAGACTTTACATGGTCAACCAGCTGTATCCATATACAGTGAAGTTCACAGAGGAGACGTTCACACCCAGACCCGCTGCAGAGGGGGGCAAAGCCTCGAAAAGAGCCCATGGGATGAGCTCTGAGGGGAACGGAGGAAAGATCAAGAGCCCTGCAAATGCAACATCAACATCCGATGGTTCACCGCCACTGAAAAAGACCCCGCCGCCTGGACATGATAAATCCGTGAGTTTCTTCTGAAAGTTGAAATGTATTTGTTTTTAATGAGTAAATGTGATAATAAAGTTATTCACCGAGTTAGAGTGATTTTGCAATAATTTGCAATACAATTCAAATATAAGATATTTTACTCTTGTAATTAAGGATTTTTAGGCAGTAGTTTTATATTGTACTGATACTTTTTCCAATTTTCATACACTTTTTACTTTAAAGCCAAGTTTCCAAGCTGGTTGGAGAAACAGTTTAAATGTATTTTATTGCATTTTGAGTTTTGACTTTGGACTAAAACACTGCAAACATTCTTGTTTCCCAGGAATCTGCTGGCCATTGGAGCCAAGGGCTTAAAGTGTCAATGCAGGACCCCAAGATGCAGGTATGAGTTGTTCATTTCTATTGAACTTACTTATCTTGATGAATTAAGACACACACACACACACACACACACACACACACACACACACACACACATATTAGAGCTGCATGATTAATCATTAAAAGATCACAATCTCGATCTTCAACACCCACGTGATCTTATTTTACATTACATTGTTACAATTAAATGTATTTGTCATTGAATTAATTGTTCAAAACACGCTGATTCATCCAGTAATGAAATAAGTGAAGTCTTTTTATATATATATATATATATATATATATATATATATATATATATATATATAGGAAGACTTTGTAAGCATATTGCATAGTTGTGCTTGGAGTTGTTTTATTTGTGATAATGCAACAAAACCATGCCAAATTAATAATTTTTTTGGGCAGGCGGCCATACAAAGAAATTATAAACGCATGCAAAAACAAGAGAGAACCAACAAAACATTAATAGCTGATTAGGTTGTAGTCAGTGTATGTTTTTTTTCTTGTGAGCTTTTTGGTATTCTTTGCAATTTTTTTGTATAGTAAAATAAAACCTCTAGCTGTAGTTTGCCAAATAATTTTGTCAGATGAATATCTTACTCATATTTAAAGATATTGAATATTTTCCTCATATATGATTGTTTAATTGAAACTGTAGGGTCATTAAAAACATACCCTCTCTATATACCCTCTGGAGAGAAATGTTTCTTCAGCATCAAATCCTCACATCAGAATGATTTCTGAAGGGTCATGTGACACTGAAGACTGGAGTAATGATGCCGAACATTCAGCTTTGATCACAGGAATACATTACACTTTACAGTATATTCACATAGAAAATTATTTTAAATTGTAATAATATCTCACAATATTACTTTTTATTATATTTCTGATAAAATAAATGCAGCCTCAGTGAGCAGAAGAGAAAATCTTACCGACTCAGTAGCTTGTATAAAACCATAAGAGCTACCATTTATTGTCGTCAGGTGTACAAAGATGATAGGGTGGTGGTCATCAAGGATAAGTACCCAAAAGCGCGTTACCATTGGCTGGTATTGCCGTGGGACTCAATCTCCAGCCTGAAGGCTCTGCGGCCGGAGCATGTGGACCTGCTCAAGCACATGCAGCGTGTGGGAGATCAGATGGTGCAGCAGTGCCATGATGCAGACAAACCACGCTTCCGTCTGGGCTATCACGCCATCCCCAGCATGAGGTACACGTGTCTGCGCGCCGATTTGCTGCTGATGTGGGGAGGAGGGCGGGGCTTGTCATTAATTAAATGTTTTATTTCCTCTTAGTCACGCCCACTTGCACGTAATCAGCCAAGACTTCGACGCCGTGTTTGAAGAACAAGAAGCACTGGAATTCCTTCACTACTGACTATTTTGTTGAGTCTCAAGGTGAGTGGAAGAAAAACTAAATCTGTATGATGCAATGTTTGTGCCTGATTTATTGGCGCTTGTTATTTTTAAACTTAAAGTCTTCACAATCCTTTAATGAAAATGTTGCTCCATCACATGGATGTAAAGCATTAGTAAATAATACAAATATAGCTGCAAGCAGCAATTATCACAAAGAACACAAAGTCATGACTGCACTGCTGGGAGCATCAGACCAACTGCAACAATGAGCAATTAAAGACATATTAAGATGATTTTAGTGCCTGAAAAATCAAATACAATCACTAGTAATGTGATTTCATTTTCAACCTATAGGTGGCACTGTTATGAAACTGATGTGTTGTGGTCAGAGTAAGGTGACAATGACATGCATTTGGTGTCAATGTGCCAAAGCATTGCAGAGCCAGCCTCAGTCATTTTTGCATCATGCCTCAACTTTGTTGCTGTGGTATAGGAAAGTGTTTTTTGTCTATCGACATGAAATCCATAACTTTTTGTCAGCACAGTCTGAAGATGGTCTGACTCGAACTTGGTGAAAATTGGACAAATGGTCTAAGACGAGTCTGAAAAAATTGGTTTTAAAGAAAATCAGAAAGTTCAGCTGACAATGGAAAAATTGGTATCCATGTTCTTGGCATGATCCAAGGAATCTTATTAAAACCATTTATTACAATAGGATAATTTAATAAAGTTATTAGCATTTTTGTACATTATAACTTTTGACCACAAGGTGGCGCTGTCCAGAAACGTTTTGAGTACAGTCAAGGCATAGATGTGCCAAAAACACATAAAATATAGCATTTTACAACAAAATTCAAAATGGCCAAGTATGGGAAAAATGGGTATTGTTTAACTAGGCATGCTGCACGAATCTAAAGATTTTTGGCCAATACTGCAAAAAGAGCCATATATTTTCATATCTCCTGACCAATAGGTATCCTGGTTGTCATAACACACACCAAGTTTGGTCAGAATACACTAAAGCATAGCCTCATAGTTCCTTTTGGGGGGCACGTCATCAAATTTGTTCACGTGTTATTCGAGAACGGTTTGACAAATCGACTTGAATTCCATAACTTTTGTGTCAGCGTAGTCTGAAGATGATCTGGTTCAGTTTTCACGAAAAGTTCGAAAAAGGATTGCGTTAAAGACTCCAAATTTGCTATGGTGACAGTTCAGACTGTTCTCTATCTGTGTCAAATTTCATAACTTTCTCACAAGCAATTCTATGGGCTGTCATAGACTCAAGACCGGAAGAACACCAGCGGATACAATAGGTGCCTTCGCACCTTTGGTGCTTGGTCCCTAAAATATTCTACAAGCCGTTTTATAGAAACAAGCATTCTAGTGTAATCAAGTAAAGTGTTCATGCTCCTCTTCCCACAGATGTTGTTGCAATGCTGGAGTGTGATGGGAAAGTGACGGTGAAGGAAGGTGCTAGTGAACTACTGAAGCTGCCTCTGCGATGCCACGTGTGTCGTAAAGAGCAGCCGACGATTCCCAAACTAAAAGAACATCTCAAAACTCACCTGCCTGCTTAAAGACACTACAGCTCCCATACGGGACAGCCACAGTTATTCTGTCTTTGTTAAAAGTTTGTCAGAATTACAGTTCATTTTGTAAACAGCCCTTTATTAAATTTAATTTGTTTAATTAAATATCTGGCGTTTTCATTCAATCCTCACTTTATGAAAACGGATGCAATAATGAATCTAACACTTTGCTTGTCTCTTTGGTTTTTATTGAATCGAGTGTCTAAACATGGTAGTTAAAAGTAAATTGTCTTTCATGCACACACAACTTTCACACTAAAGCACTTAAAGCTGCAGTGTGTAATTTCTGCATCAAATGAAATTGCACATAAAACTCTTTTGATTGGTGGGATATACCAGCTGTCAACCGTTCAAATTGGCTGATGTTGCCAAGCCGGGCTCCTCAAACAAATAGACTGCATTTCCATTTGGTGTTGCTAGTGGTTGATAAATTCCACACTTTAGCTCATTGGCACGAGGGAAATGACAATCAATGTTATGCTGTTGAGAGCCTTGTATAATATATTTGCTTGTAACATAATCCTGCACAAATTAAAAACAGTGCAAATATAAGATGGAACTACTCTATTACATATAATTTTAAAATAAGACACTCAAGTATGATCTGAAACTACTTGATGAGAAGATCCAATATTATTGCTTGCATAGAAAAACATCAGCAGTTTAAGCTTCTGCAGACAGGAGTGTATTTCACATCTGTTACGGAAGAAAGTCTTTAAGTCAAATTACATAACCAAGATAAAATACAAAAAGCACCTTTAAAAAAAAAAAAAAATAGATAACTAGGACTAAAACTAAATTATTTGCATTTTTAAACCAAAAATATCTCAAATACTAATGCCTCTACTGCTAGGTAATAACACCTGTATAAACTTTAGTATCCTAATAAAACTGAAATAAAAATGCAGAGGCAAACTTTTGAATAAAAATATATGTGTGCAATCTTCCAGCTTGTGTTGTTTCTTGTGCGTGTACCCAGCTCACGGTCCTTGAGCTTCTCTAATGTAAAATGCCCTTTAAATCGTGATGACGGATGTCTGTCACGTTATAATCCCTGATGAGAAGCTTTTGTGCATCTCAATAGCACTTTTTTTGGAGAGTCAGATGATGTACCGCACAGGTCTTCATCAAGCCAGTGTACCTCCAGTCTGAAACATAATGTATGGTAAGTCAGCGGCGCTGGTTTCTGAAAGTATTTTTGCCAGTAGGCCATGAACCAAACAAACCAGGTCCAAGGGGAAATCACAACATTATAAACTTTGATACGAAGCAAAAATCTATTTTTTTCAGCGAAAATCGGATAAAAAGATACCAGGTTGTTTACTAAACGCTTTAAAAAAGGGAAAGAACTACAATCCCATGAAGCATTGCGAACAGCATATCAATGGTGAAATATAAAACTGCTGTTGATTATATAGCGTCGATAGCATAGCGACAACAACTAAATCATATTTTTAAGTGCTTCATTATAAAAATAAGTACAAATAATGCAAATGGATTACTGAGCATATACCACTGATTTACATCCTCGGAGCTCACAGTAGGTCTGTCCTTACAAGTTATCATTAAAAATAATTCTCCCTATGGAGAGTTTTTACCATGGGAACCCGCTCTTATTTAATCTTGTGCTTGTATTGTTTATATGCATTAAAATTCTGTAACTAATGCTGCATTTCGCCTTTTCTACTAGGAAGAGAGCACAAATTTGAGCTTTCATATGAGCTTACAATCAAACTTAAATGGAACTTAAATGTAAAAGGTGTTTATGACAAGAAATCTGTGATAAATTGAAAATAAAACAATAGTAAAGTGGTTATGAACTGAGAAATAAAAATTTCCTTGAGCTTTTGACCTATAAGGGAGGTCATCATACTATAAGAATAATAGTTTCAGAACTAAAATGTTCCTTGTTAGTCAACAGATTGTTACCAAGCCCAGATAATGACTCAATTTGCCTTTAATAGATAATCAAAGAAAATCAACGCCCACTTCATCATTGCAACTTTGCTCATTGGCGTGTTAGTGAGATGACAAGGAGAGAAGAGCGATACAGGATCACTGGACTACAAATGACATTACCTTCCAAAGGATGTGGTTATTTATTTTCAACAATGTGAAAGTCTCAGTTGAGCATTATTTATTTGTATTCAGTACATTTCACTGTGGATTCTTTGTTAAGTCAGTCGCAATTTGGGCGCAGGCTTTTACGATATGGACTGGACAATGCCACAACATGCAAGTATCCATGTTAATTCCTGATCTGTGACCATTGATTTCTGACATGTAATGATTCATGTAATCAGATGTTCTTTGTCTATGTGCCAGTAAATCAAACCAGTGACTAAATGGTCAACTTCACATTGTTTCTCTTATTAGGATGAAAATAATCTTATTTAAACTGTGATTCAATTATATATAGAAAGCGATCTAAGAACGCTCCCTTTACAATTGCTGGAGCTGTCAATCAAAAAGCGGCTGAGTTCTGGACTCTCGCCAAAACTCGCGTAATAATCAGCGAATCTCGTTATTTGTGATGAAAGCATTCATGAGTGTGAAGAAATTGAGTTGCAATGACGAGATCACTGCATTTATGTGCTCAACATATCTGTGATCGGCTACAATGCTCATCACTATATATCTATAATGCCATAGATCTAAATATAATGCTATAATCAATACTTTTTCACGGTTAGCCTTGAGAGCTGTAATATAAAAACATGCTAAAGGATTGAGAGAGTTCCACATGTAATACTTATTTCATATGCAAAGATGTTAGCCAATCACAGTAGTGGGCGTTTACACTGACGTCTCACAGCAGACACGCCCCTTCGAACAGAGCGTTCAATTCAGGGTAGAAAATGGGGTAGCCTTTTATTTTTAAATTATGACCATTTTTGATGTAAATTCATACTAACATTATTATAAAACAATGCAGTTCATGACCCCTTTAAACTCACCATTGATTTCATTTCCCGACTGTCTCCTTCTGCTTTGCTGTACCGCTCTGTCGCTTTCTTGGTGTTCTCTACGAACTCCTACATGAACGATTGCAAAGAGACACAAAGAGCATGTTTAATCCGCTATACAACAACACAAGGCTATTATAAATTACTTTTGTTGGGTTTAATTGAACTTGAGGTCAAAGAAAATGAATGGGAAAATCTATCACCATAAGGGTCTTGTCCATGTAGTACTCGCTGCCCGGGCTGCCATCGTTGTACTTGGTGTCGATGGCGAAGCAGAGGAAGAGTACGTCTACTACGATCTCAAAGATGGAGAGGAAACAGTGGGCCACCAGGAAGGCGAACACGCACACGATGATGAGCGGCAGCACCCAGACGGTGTACTCTCGCTGGTAGTTCAACGCAAGGACGCCTGCAAATGCCGTGCATGACACGATCAACACCTGCAGACGCAAGAAACACAAAGGGAAAGAATTTAAACCACCAATCAAAACTATTTTATTGCTTATAGCTTAGTAATCTTTAGCACATAAATCATCCCACAACACTTGTGACTGAATACTGTACCTCGGATCAAAAGATTAAATTAAATAAATATTTCAGCTATATAAAATATTAAAAGTAAAAAAAGTAAACAAAAATATATAAACATAAATGCTGCCTCATCAACCAACTGCAATATATACACCGATCAGGCATAACATCATGAATCCTAATTTTGTGTTGGTCCCCATTTTTCTGCTCTGCCCTGACCCGCAGAGGCATGGACTCCACTGGACCCCTGAAGGTGTGGCTTGGAGGCCAAGTCAACAACTAAAATTCGTTGTTGTTCTTCTCATATCATCGCCGCACTCGCACCCGGCCATCCACGTGATGTAAAAAAAAGAAAACGTGATTCATCAGACCAGGCCACCTTCTTCCATTGCTCCATGGTCCAGTTCTGATGCTCACGTGCCACTGTTGGAGCTTTCAGCGGTGGACAGGGGTCAGCATGAGCATCCTGACTGGTCTGTAACTATGCAGCCCCATACACAACAAACTGTGATGCACTGTGTATTCTGACACCTTTCTATCAGAACCAGCATTAACTTCTTGAGCAATTTGAGCTCCAGTAGCTCGTCTGTTTGATCGGACCACACGGGCCAGCCTTCGCTCCCCACGTGCATCAATGAGCCTTGGCCGCCCATGACCCTGTCTCCGGTTCACCACTGTTCCTTCCTTGGAGCACTTTTGATAGAGACTGACCACTGCAGACCGGGAACACCCCACAAGAGCTGCAGTTTTGGAGATGCTCTGACCCAGTCGTCTAGCCATCACAATTTGGCCCTTGTCAAACTCACTCAAATCCTTACACTTGCCCATTTTTCCTGCTTCTAACACATCAACTCTGAGGACAAAATGTTCACTTGCTGCCTAATATATCCCACCCACTAACAGGAGCCGTGATGAAGAGATCATCAGTGTTATTCACTTCACCTGTTATCACCTGTCATAATATTATGCCTGATCGGTTGTAATATATATATATATATATATAAAAATAAAAACTCTGAATTCTCTGCAGTGTAATGGGAAGTATAAATACCTTTCCCAAAAACAGGACAAAGTCCCCGACACTGTTGATAGCCGCCACACGGAGAACGTTTTCCACAAGGATGAGGAAAGCGTCTCGAGCAGATGTGCAGAAGTTGGTGCTGTTAATGGCTGTTGCCGTATATGCGTTCTGAAGAAAAACCACATGATTAATGCATCAAATTAACATGAATTAATCTTTCTGCACAATATGCACACGCGTGACTCACCATGTTCAAGTAAGTGAGGCACTTTTCTAGACACCATAGACAGCAGATACACGCCTTCAGCATGCAGCGGGCACAGGCGTTTTCCTGCAGGAACAATATTTTACCATTTAAAAGTTTTGAATCAGTAATTTTTATTTTTTTAAATTAATATTTTTACTCAAGGATGCGTTATACTGATCAAAAATGACAGTCAAGACATTTATGTTATTTATTTCAAATAATGTTGTTCTTTTGAACCTTCTATTCACCAATTCAAGCAGCAAAACATTCATAATAATAAGAAATATTTCGTGAGCATGAGATCAGCATATTAGAATGATTTCTGAAGAATTAAAAATGATAATACATTTCTGAAAGTAGTAATGATGCTGAAAATTCAGCTTTGATCACAGGAAGAAATTAAATTTGAACATCTATTCAAATAGACAACAGTTATTTTAAATTGCATCAATATGCTGTATTTTAAAGGTACACTATCTAACTTTTGGCCCTCTAGCGGGGGGCTAGAGGGGAGCTTCATGCATTTTGCAGATGAACATTGTTTTGGTTGTGCTTTGGCTCTGCGTGACTGTGCAGATGAATATGCTCATCATACTGCTCATAAAACATGAATTACTAGGTTTAAGAGATATAACCAGTTTAGATGGCTGGCTGACTGGCTAAAGAGGTTACTGTAGCTTCACCCATTAATAGACACGGTATGTCCTTGAAAGTGAATTCCAGCACAGGCTACAACACCCATAATGGAAATATACATAGTGCACCTTTAATATTATCTGTTTATGGTGAGATATGAACATGGATCAGACAATGACAGGACTCACTTTTCCTTTGAGCTGACTGTGGATGTAGGTGAGGATGAGGCGAGGAATCTCCACTAGAGTGATGATGAAGGCTCCTTTAGCTACGGTGCCCAAATGATAGCGCATCAGACGCAGGGCAGACGACACTATGGGCGTGAAGGGCATCTGAGACTTATCTCTACAATGACAGACAAAATAAAATCACAACGATTGCACTTCATAGACAAAGTGGAAGCATCACAAATAAAGTGTCTTAACGTTTTTCTAAATGACTTTGACCTCTGACCTGGTGAAGTAGTATGTGACCACAGCGCCAGCTATGGTCATCTGCTGACAGGCGAGGATGAACTCGCTGATCCAGATGAGACCCACGGCGTGGTACCACACCATGTACTGCAGCGGCCCGTCCATACGGAACTCCACCAGACCCGTCTGGTTATTCTTCACTGGACTTCCTGTGGGGGAAAAAATCATGTTATACTAGTTTGCATGCAACTGCATGACACTATTGTACAGAAATCTGAAATGCTGATCCTAGTGAAACTTTGATTTATATAATAACAATAAAATCAGTGGATTAGGACTAGACAATATACTGAATATTTATGACACATTTATGATGAATTTCCGTCTGAAATAAAAATAAACATTTGTGAAGATAGCAATCATTATAGTGATCAAGTTTTCTAGAGGCCATGTACGAGACGGAGATGTTTTAATTGCATTTGAGATTACCTAAAACGCCGCCCACCCCAGACCTTCCTTTGTTAGTGCTGACAAACCTGCTGTTCCGAGGAAGAGGAGCACGGTGATCCAGTAAACCCAGAAGAGCATGAGCGTGAGGAAGGTCCAGAAAGGCTGCAGGGCCAGCAAAGGCAGATGGGTGAAGACTTTACCGGCCACATGGAACAGAGCGATGGTGAGCGCCACACGCTTTCTCATGAAGAACATCAGCAGGAGCAGAATCACCTGAGGCGTACAGTTATATTTAAACATTCTTGGGATTTGAGAATCCATATAGTTATATGCGATTCTAAACTCGCTTTGACTGTGCTCGTTGGCAAGACCAAAGAAATGTTGGCAAGACCAAAGAAATGATTGTGGACTTCAGGAAGAGACAGCAACGGACATACTCCCCCCTCATGATCAGCGGGTCACCAGTAGAGAGAGTGAGCAGCTTCAAGTACCTGGGAGTAAACATCTCCGAGGACCTGACCTGGACTGCTCACATTCAGACACAGGTGAAAAAAGCCAGGCAAAGACTGTACCACCTGCGCCAGCTGAGGAAATTCAGGGTTTCACCAGCTATCCTGAAAACTTTCTATTTAGGGGCGATAGAAAGTGTTTTAACTCAGTGCATCACAGCGTGGTATGGGAACAGCACCAGTCATGACCGCAAAGCCCTGCAAAGAGTAGTGCGCTTATCCGAGCGTATCTCAGGGTCAGCTCTCCCGTCTCTGCAGGACGTCTACACCAAACGCTGCAAAGGTAGAGCTACCAAGATCATCAAGGACTCTAATCACCCTGCAAACCCTCATTTCACGCTGCTGCCATCTGGTAAGCGCTTCCGAAGCCTGATGGCCAAAACTGAGAGACTCAGGAGGAGCTTCTTCCCCCAGGCCATCAGACTCCTGAACTCAGTCACTTAACATCACGTGACTTCACTTCAGGATAAACATCGACATACTGACATTGCACTGCACTTTCTGTTCTCGTTGTTACTGTGTAACAGCCTGTTATAAACCTGTTTGCACATTATACTCTTTATACATTTGTTAACCACATATTTATAAGTCTACAGTTTACTCACTGCAAAGTCTACTTCAATTATTTTATTCCACTTTATCCTTATTTGTTACCTTTTTTTTCTCTTGACTTGATTATTTATAATTCTACAGATATAGACATATATATATATATATATATATATATATATATAGATAGTACTTTTTTTTATATCCTATTTCTATTATAATTTCCTCCTTGTGTTTTTAACTGTGAATTTGCACTGTCCATGGAGCGGACCTGTTTACATTTCACTGCCGGTTGTATATTCTGTATATAACTGTGTATGTGACAAATAAAACTCTTGAATCTTGAATCTTAAACGTAGCCCCAGTTCATACCGTGAAAACAGTGGCAGCGATGGCGTAGACGAGCAGGGCTTGTTGGTTGTCTTTGGCCACCTCCAGTTCATGAGCCAGTACAGTGGCATTCACTGCTTTCCTCTGGTCCACGTACAGCCACCACAGAATACCACTTCCACCTGCCACAAACACAGCGCTGTCTCTCAGATCATGGGCTCTTTATGACTTTCAGCTAGTGACAGTCAGTGCTGGTCATTTCATTTATTATTTCAATGTGAAACTAAGGCCTCACCGACTGACCCGACCACCACAACAGCTGTAAGAATCCAGACCAGAAGCATGGATATGTAGCGGATCACAACCATCAGAATCAGAGACAGAACTGCAACGGAAAGCAAAGACATAACAGTGCGTTAATTCTCACTCTTTTGACCACTGACGCTTCATCTTAACTCGTGCAAATCAGAGGCATTACAGCTAACTTTAAACTAAAACGGTAACACTACAATAAGGTCTTGTTAGTTAACATTAGTTAATGCATTAATTAACAATAAGCAACAGTATTTATTCATCTTTGTTAATGTTAGTTCATAAAAAATTAGGGATGCACGATATTTCGGCCACTATATCAGTATTGGCCGATATATGTTCATTCGTTATTGGCCTGATAAAAAAAAATGTGGCCGATATACAGTATTAAAGCTGGTAAACAATGTATAATTTCCTTCATCTGAACACTATTCACATGATGATGGTTTTGAATTGCTTGAAATATGATTGAAATCACTTCAAAAAGGAAAAGTGGAAACATGTGCAGCGCAAGTCTGTCATAAAGGCTACATAAAATTACAACGAGAACATTATAATTGTGTGCTTGGGACATGGCTTTAATGGTGAGCCTTTTGTTTTTGTAATCAGACTCTCAAAAAGGAATAAATTGTATTTAGATTTATCAGCCAATATATTGGTTATCAGCTTTCAAATATAAAGAATTATTGGTTATCGGCCACAATTTCCATATCGGTCCATCCCTAATAAAAATACAACTGTTCATTGTTAGTTCATCCATTAAATAATAGATACAACATTTGATTTTAATAATGTATTAGTAAATGTTAAAATGAACAGTAACTAATATTAATAAATGTAAGTATTTTTCATTGTTAGTTCATCTAGTTCACCTTCACAAAAGTCATTGCAAAGTGTTGTCAGTAAAACCATAAAAATAAATATGAAAAAACAAAATATATATATATATATATATATATATATATATATATATATATATATATATATATATATATATATATATATATTTTTTTTATATTATATTATATTAATTTATATTTATATTTATATTTATATTTATATTTATATATATATATATATATATATATATATATATATATATATATATATATATATATTTTATTTTTATTTTTTGGATTTTTTCCCCATTTAGTTTAATTTTAATGTACTAAAATAACTAAAACTGAAATCAAAATGAATAAAAACTATATAGACATTTAATAAAAATAAAAAAACTAATAAAAATGACAAAAACATTCAACAAAATTACTTAAACTAAAATTAAAAAATAAAACCAAATGGAAAATATCAATAAAAACTATAATAGTATCTCAACCAGTGTTGGGGAAAGTTACTTTTAAATGTAATGCATTACAAAATTGCATTAGTCCAGTTAAAAAGTAACTGATTGCATTACCTAGTTACTTTTTATGGAAAGTAATCTATTACAGTACTGTTGCATTACTTTTTACGCTGGGCTTGTTTGTTTGTTTTTAATAACTTCAGGGGTATTCCAGAAAGCAGGTCATGTGCCACACCTGGGTATGTTTAACAGTAAGTTAGCGGATAACCTCAACTTTCGGTTCCAAAAACGGAGGTAAGTTTCAGGGTAAGTAACCATGGCAACTCACTCTCTGAACATAACCTGCTCCGAGCAGCTCATGATCCAGGGTTAGTTTGCTTAAGAGGTATTCAGATGTGTTTTATATAATTAATAGAGTTATATTAATATAAACAATGTGTTATATAATATACACTATTATATATTAATTCTAAAGGTAAATGTTAATTGCATTATTTATTTTATTGTCATCTCACACATGGATCTGCATTCAATTAATTACCATCAGACAAATTTTAAAGATTAGTTATTAAACAAAAAGATTGAAAAAAATTATTGCACAACTACCAAATAGGTGATGTGCATTAAGTAGGTTATGTAAATCACCATTAAACAAAGGAAGAAGAATGGCACGCTTTTTCTTAGCGTCTGTGTCCAAGGTGAATCATCGTTTCGTCGCTCTGTTGAGAATGTCTTGTGTGTTAACCGGAAACATACTCTGGGTTGTCTGAACTTACTCACGGATGTGGAACAGCATACCTCGAGTAAGCAAGGTTTGGGTTAATCAACCGAAAGGTATATGTGACGGTAAGTTAACCTTGCTTTCTGGAATACCCCCCTGGTTACTAGTTACCTTAATAAAAGTAATCTGATTACATCACTTACGTGACTTGTAATGCGTTACCTCAAACACTGATCGCAAGGATACTAAAATAACACTGATGCAAACCAGGTTTTACATTTATAAAAATACGTTATTGGAAGTTTTAAAAAATATCATTTGTATTCACGTTGGTTTCATAAGTGTTCATGAGTGGTTTGACAGTCGGCTTTGTTACAGTCCCACAGAATGCGCTCACCGAGAGCTAGCAGACACAGGCCCATGATGATCTCTTTGGATACCATCACTCCGGCGATGACCCGGTGCACCACGCTGTTGTCGCTGACGAAGGTGATGAATGCCTCCGCAAACTTGGTGTAGCAGGAAATGTCAACGGGCATACAGCGGTGAAACACTGGTAAAGATGCACTGCACCCAGAAATGACGAATAATGAGGTTCCATAAAATATCAACCTAATGTTTTCTGAATGTATAAGCAGTAATTCATATAGAAAAAAAGTTTTCTTTGCTGTATTGACATAAGTATGGGTATAAATATTGATGGGTCTATTATTGTTTTAAATTCATCACATCATCATATCAGAATGATTTCTGAAGGGTCATGAGACACTGAAGACTGGAGGAATGATGCTGAACATTCAGCTTTGATCACAGGAACACATTACACTTTACAGTATATTCACATGGAAAATAGTTCTTTTAAATGGTAATATTTCACAGTATTACTGTTTTTACTCTATTTTTAGCAAACAAATGCAGCCTTGGTGAGCAGAAGAGACTTCTTTCAAAAGCATAAAAAAATCTTAATGACGTCAACTTCTGAATGGTAGTCTACTAAAACGTCATTTAGCCAATTTTTAGGAGCAAACTAGCATACGATTGCCCTCAAATCGAACACACATGGACTAAAAGGAACAAAACTTATGGAGTTTATAAAGTTTCTACCTTGGATGGACAGGAAATCTTGGACATTTATTAGGGTGAGATGAATATTGGTCTGGTTGTACGTCATAGGTGCATAAATCAGATCCTAGAGACAACAATATGGAAAGCAAAACATTAGTAATAAAATTTACATTTCACTATATTCAAGTACACACGACAGCACTGAGCTCACCATTATTTCTTGAGAACTGTCTGAGATCCTCATAAGAATTCAGCTGAGTCTCCGGGCACTTTGAGACGCACAAAGCCACAGATTTGATCTTTCTTTTCATTACGTCAATGTTGCAGGGGTCCAGGAAAAACACATACCTGTGACAAAACCATTGGAAGAAAAAGTCATTCAATCTTCCTACTGCAGTGATTGTTTGCATATCAGGTGATCGATCAATCTAAAGATCCACTGTTTCATCTTCACTCAATGCTTTGTTTCACACACTTTCTGGAGGTGTGGTCCAGGCCGCTGAGCTCTATTTCTGGGATTTTGGCATTCTTCTGACCGCAGGTGTTCCCGTAGCTGTCGTACCCTGATATGAGTCTTGAGGCGGCGCCTGTTGCTATGGCAAAGCCACAGATGCAGAGCTGCCATAGAAACACAAGATGATGATGATGATGATGATGATAATGATGATGATGATGATGATGATAGGATACAACCAGTAGCAGAAATTAAATATTTTATTAGGAACTGATTTTCAGGCGTATTATTTACCTATATGAGGGTATTTTCACCATTTAAAACAGACAGTATACTGTCAAGTACAGACAAGCACTTCAATTGAACAACTGAATTGTGAATTATAATTATGACTATTATCTAGTGTTTGAGGTAACACATTAAAGTAATGCAAGTTATGTACTTTTCATGTAACTAGTAAAGTAACACATTGCCTTGACAATTTCAACACAATATCAGAGTAACTAAATAAGTTTAAATAAATTAAATAAGTTACTAATTTACAAAAGTTTAAAATACTTTGTTACTTTTTTATTGATTACATTAGTACATGTTATCACAATGGTAGTCAAATATTCATAATTTTTTTATTTCATTTATTTTTACCTTTTAATTTTTCTTTCTAAAAACACCTACTGCTTATATCCGTTCGAAGGTCTTCCAGGTTTGTGGAACTGCACACACACACACACACACACCAGCCTCTCTAGTCATGTGACTATCATCGAACACTGCCACACAGCAATTTATCACTGCAGTTCCATCACGAACCCCAGTCTGGGAAACCCTGACTTCATGTTGTTTATAATATGGAATATATTTTCTTTCTCTTTGTATTTTTTTTATATCAATATGGTACAAGATTATTCTACTTAAATCAATGTGATAAACTAGTTAGGTCAAAAGTAATCCAAAAGTAGTCCGATTACATTACCTTAATTATGTAATGTAATGAATTACATTAATAACTACAATTTGTCATGTAATCTGGAATCAGTAACCGATTTCAAAAGTAACATAATGGATTACTTTCCATAAAAAGTAACCAAGTAAAGCCTTCATTATTTTTAGGGACTAACACAAAATTGTAACACACTTTTAACTCTTTCCCTGCCATTTACATTTCTCACAAATTTCCGTAATTTGTGAGAAAATGCTTCCCCACCATTGATGGAAATTTCCGGCGTTTTGTGTTCACCATTATACGGTAGGGGGCACTATTACGCAACAATACAGCATCTCCTGATCAAAAAACAGGCGAGAAAGAAGCAGAAACAAGCAGATGCATATGTAAAATAACGTGATCATCAACATCAAAGGAAAGCAAAGCAGGCATTCCGACACATTTCAAAGTAGAATACCTGGCTGTAGCATTGCTTTTCTGAGAAACGAGTAGGTGGATTTAGCACGTTTCCTACATATCTTCAAGCATATTATGGTATTTTTATGCATTAGTAAAGTGAAAAACTTGCATACAGCACCTTTAAACAGCATATAAATCAAAACTGCCTAATGTTACTGAATGAAATGTCAACCCAGGACTGTGCAAGCATTAGGGGTGTTGATGGACTCGATCTACTCCATCTGTGTTTTGATCTTCGTTGTTGTTCCAAAAACTTGATTTTCTCAGCTTTTTTGCGCAAAATGTTGCTTTTTTTAAATGACACTTATACACATTCAAGTGATGATAAAAAAAAGAATGCATGAAGCTAGAATAAAACATGTTTTTCTGTTTAAAAGCAACGGCTCTGTTCTTTCTTTTGATATATTGCATGTTCAGATATTCATACAAACAAAATATTCAGGGGGCAATGACATTTCTGTGAAAATGGCAAACGCTGGCGGTGGCTGGCAACTTTTTTTTTTTTAATAGACGCTGGCTGAGAAGGAGTTAAAAGTATCTTTCCCTAACACTGCTATTATCTATATTATCAAAATAACATGAAACAATAGCAGTATTTTTTTTTTTAAATATGTGAATTGTGTTTCTTTTTAATAATTATGAGGCCGATTGATCACGCCTGTTCTCTTACCATGCCGATATTGAAGAGGATGAAGAGGAGCAGCCATGGGATATCTGTGCACTTCCTCTGCTCTAAGGGTTTCCAGTCGCGTGTCTTCTGTAAAGGGGAAGTTGACATCGTTGACAAGACACATACAAACTCTTATAAAAACAGCAAAATGTGAAAATGTAATTTTTCCCTGGTAGGTAACGGTTTCTAAAAATTTTGAGTTTTTAGATTTTAAAGCAGTATTAATTAAATGCTATTTTAGTATTATTTATATATTACTGTAGAATTTCTTAATATTTTGTATTAGCAAAATTGATTTGATATAAATTTTTAATTTTCATTTTAAAGTTCTGTAACTTTTATTCCACTTTATTTTTCTATTTCAGCTTCTTTTATTTGTTGCAACTAATTTTCATTTTAAGTTTTTCATCCAATATTTATATATTACTTTGGCTTAGTTTCAATTAACAAAAGATTTTTACCCTGTTAAAAAAACAGCATATGCAGGTTAGGTGTGTTTTGAAGCATGGCAGCTGGTTTGAGCTGGTCATGAGCTGGTCATGAGCTGGTTTAAACTGGTCAAGTGCTGGAGCTAGTTTCTTAGGACCAGCTCAAACCAGCTACCATGCTTCAAAACATACCAACATATGAACCAGCATATGCTGTTTTTTTCAACAGGGTAATCATTCTCGATTTAGTTGACAATAACAACATTATTAAATTATATATATATATATATATATATATATATATATATATATATATATATATATATATATATATATATATATATATATATATATATATAAGCTTTTTATCCAAAAATATTCATCTTGAGAAGACAAAAAATTATTAGAAAAAAATTATGTCATGGATAAAACCAGATGAAAGCACAGTAGTGAATGAATGGGACTGTGTGTGAACACACCTGCCTCCTCCTCTCAGTCAAACCCGGAAATGAGCTTTACACTGTTGACAAACAAAGCTTGATTTATCGTTATTTATGATGCGATGAAGGCGATTCGGTCCTAATAGATCTCTATAGAAAGTGCCCAGACCTTCCCTTTTATAAAACCCCATTTACGAGATATTTGCATAGATGTGTTCGTAATATGAAAT
>CM031943.1:34463815-34718497 GCA_018749465.1 Paracanthobrama guichenoti
TCACTACGCTGAATCGAACTTGTAGCTCGTTTACTGTGACTTTAGCTCCATCTGGCGGAAAGAACGAAGTAGTGCAATATTTTAGTGTCCGCGACCATTTTATGCCGTCATTGAGTACATGCTTTTAGGTGCAGAGCTTGCGTCACATCAGAAGATTGTAATGCTTTTTGCAATGAAGCTGTAAATTGTTCTGCTAAAGTGTATTATATTTTCCTTCATAGTGGGGCGTTAGGATCCTGACAACTTCGCAAGACAAAGCAAACATTAAAGAGACACGCTAAAGTGTGGAGATGCCGGGGATTGAACCCGGGGCCTCATACATGCAAAGCATGCGCTCTACCACTGAGCTACATCCCCGTTATAACACGGTTCCTGGATACTATCACACACACACACACACACACACACACACACACACACACACACACACACACACACACACACACACACACACACACACACACACACACACACACACACACACACACACACACACACACACACACACACACACACACACACACACACACACACACACACACACACACACACACACACACAGAGAGGAAAGAGGGAATGTGGTTGAATGGATGGATGTGATCTAATTCAGACTGAATGTCCTTTTTCTACGTCAATCAGTTAATCATCATCTGTTTGTCTTGTATAACCTAATAATAGTAATAATGATAATGATAATAATTCCATGTGGTAGTAGCATTTAAGTCTTTCATCCCTGTTTCACTGTTAAATATTGCAGTGAACCAAAGACAGCCTCAGAAACACGGTTTGAAATCGCTGGTGTTTCTGACGTCACAAACTACTTTGTAACCAATCATGTCAACGTGTGGGCGGGCTTTAGCATATCATTAACCAGCTCAAGAGAAGCCAGGTTATCTCTTCATATTTTTCTGTTGATATGAAAAATCGGGTAGATTTAGCAATATAATAGCGGGTGAATTATGTATATGATGTATATCACAATGTTATGGTGAACTATAGGCCTATTCACTAACGTTCTTTGACATTCAAAGTGTTTCTAAGGATACTGATTGTTAGAAGGCAGACTGAGATGGCGAACGGGAACATGGTTTGCGTAGCATTAGCAACACATATAGTCAAGTCAAAGGCTAATCATATAAATTACCCTTGTGTGTCTAACGTTGTAAAGAGCGCCATTGTGCAGCGTTTACCTCAGTAAATTGAGTAAAAGTTGAGTGCGTGGAGGCGGGGCTAATTTGCATATTCATGAATCCGTGTATACTAAATGACGCAAGGGTGTAGTTACATTCAAGTGATTTTAAAGAGTTTTTTTTCACAGGAATATGTCAAATTAAATATGTCAAATATATCATTTTGGTGATCAAAGATGAGCTTTAAGGGATACAATTATTGACTACAGGGGGACTTAAAATTTTTGTACACTATTAACATTTGCTCTAAGAAAAGTGTTTTTATTTTATTTTGTATGTTTCTCAACCCTCTACTATTTTTATCAGTTGTTTAAATACTATTCATGTATATAAAATCAAGTACATGTATAAACTTTATTCTGACTTGCTTTTCTTTACTATTATTTATTCCAATTCTTTTTGCTGCCACTCGCATGCAGAACAGAAAAAGGACAAAGGAGTGACTGAAATAGCTTTTAATTATTTAAAATGTAAACACATACATTGTAACACATAAAATAATGGCCATGGTGGGACATCTGAAATCGTCTATTAATCTTTTGTTAAACACAAAACATCCTGTTTGTGAACTATGAATATCAAGACCAGTTTAACATTGACTGTTATAAAGTGCTTCAGTTTTGGACCAAAGACGATACTTGTTTCCTTCTTCTTCCACGTCATCTAATGTGCAGCAGGGATTGTTGCTTAATTTCTGAGGGTGTTTGTCTAAAGAGCACCTCATGGATTTTGGAAATTAGACTCAACCGGTAGCACCTCATTGCATTTGGTCACTTCACGCTGTAGGGCGAACAACAACGGTGCCGTGGAGAGCATTGGTCGAGATGGTAAAAGTGATAAACTACAAGAAATGAAAGTTAAACTAAACATTTGCACAGAATAAAGAGGCACATCCTGAGTTATTAACTCCTGTACCAGAGGCCCATGAATGTCATTTCTAGAAAAAGATGTAGCTCTTGTTTTTTTAAGGCCCTATTGTACAATGAAACTCTTGTTTCAAATCACACGGTGCAGACAACAACAACAACTGTAACATTTAGTAGCCGGTTGAGGGCCACTAGCATAATATCCAACACCGACAACTTGGATGCTTGATAATACGTTCATTTGGAAAGATTTTAAACCACTTGACCTGTTTTGGCACGGACATGATTTGATTCTGTAGTTTCACAATATGAACTCGCCTCAAAACAACTGACTCTCCCAGTGAAGTCCAGCCAGAACTCTCCTCGAGATCAGCGACCATCCGTTTGATACCCACACAGAAATACTTCAGGATAACGAAGCTAGAACATGCTTGGCTTACAATGGCGTCCTGAACACGGCATCCATGTAAAGCATGCAAGAAACTTCCAAAGTCATCCGCTCCGTCTTAACAGTAGACGCAAAATCCATCGTAGCTAAGATGACAGTGTGTGCCCGATGCTTTGGAGTTGTTTCTAGTCCATTAGCGGGGTGTTGTTTCAAGGCCCCACACGTTTAAATACTTGACAACAATAGTGAAACATTGCACATCATTGCATCAAAATATCATTTGAGTATAGCTTTAAAATGCATATCTAAAAAATAAAGTACAAAGACCAAGAGAGTTGCTGAAATGCAAAGTTTGAAGCCTGTACTAAATGTGGAGATGAAGTCGGCCCTGAATTAGATCTCATCTCGTTGGCAGTGTCCGATTGATATTTTCGATAGAAACTCCGCAGACGTCTTGTCGATCAAACATTCACCACTAGTGGAGCGAACAGCTTCAAGTTTCCTCATGTTCACCGTGACGGAGCGACGAGCACCAGGCTCAGCCTCACTGTCTTCGGCGTTTTACTCGAATCTTTCTCTCTTTTTTTTGCATTGATTTGCATTGATTTGTTTCAGTAGTGTGTTTCAGGTCCAGTGCCCGCTTGTGAGCATAACACACAGCTGAAATAGAACAAAAAACTAAAAAGTAGTACAAAAACAAATGACACACTAGTCCCACAAATGTGGATTTTTGTATCCGTAGAACGGCGGATCACACCACTGACTCTTTGGCCTTCTGGTCTATGAGGAAGGCGTTCAGTTGAGAAATGTCCACAACGGCATCGGTTTTGTTCATGGAAATGTCTTTTAAGTGGTCCTCGTCAGTTTGGTCCTTGGCAAAATTGACAAATACCTGAAATGAGCACACAAAAAGATACAATAAGTTACAGTTGCAGGCAGGTGTTTTGTTCTGTTTTTGTTCTCTGATTTACACTACCATTTTAAAAGTTTGGGGTCAGTAAGATTTTTAAAAAAATGTTTTCGAAAGAAATCTCTTATGTTTCAAGACTGTGTTTGTTTGATCAAAAATACAGTAAAACCAGTAATATTATCAAATATTATAATTTTAAATGCCCGTTTTATATTCGTATATACTGTACTTTAAAATGTCATTTATTGATTAACTGAAACATTTCTGATTATTATTATCAATGTTGAAAACGGTTGTGCTGCTTCATATTTTTGGGGAAACCGTGATACATTTTTTCATGATTCTTTGATGAACAAAGTTCGGAAGAACAGCATTCTGTACTTTGTAAATGTCTTCACTGTCACTTTCTGATAAATTTCTTCCCCTAAACATCATCCTTGCTGAATAAAAGTATCAATTTCTTTTATAGGCACAGTATGTAAGTTTCGGTCGCTTATTCAAAACAAAGGCGTAGCTTGATGACGCCATGAATGAGCGTGGAATCATGGGAGTTGTAGTCTTGACTCTTCACCTCCACAGCTGATGGCAAGGAATCCGACGGACTCGGGCAGGAATCATGTTCATGAATGAGCGACTGTATTATAGTTTTATAAGCGTTACATGGTAAGAAGCCGGATGAGCCGAGAGCCCTTGGGAGCAAATGCTAATGAAAGAGACCTGCACGAAACACCGGCCTCTGAGTTTTTATTATGCTTATGATGCAGTCGCCGCTTCCTCTTTTCATTGCGTATGTGGGGTAACGGAGTGCTGTGTTACATGGTTAACACAATCATACTACATACATTTGAGTGTGCTGATAGTACTCTGTGCGTTTGCTCGGTGGCTGGTATGAGAGACTTGCAGTAGATCGATATTAGAATGTAAAAACAGGATGACTAAATGACTGTTGCTAAATGACATGCAATTAATTCAGCCATTCAAACAATAAGAGCGTGTTGAGCTGTATAACAATGATTCATTTTTTTGTGATAAATGTATATCCAAACAGTTGCTCGCCTGTCTAGTAAAATACATACTATATTAAAGTGTCTTTGGTGTTTCCATGGTTTGTACAGAAATCAAGAGTAGTGCGGATATGACATGCGACACAAGGGCACGGTCCGATTTCTCTGGATTTAAACATTGTTGCAAACGTTTGGGATAATGTAAGTACGCAAGTCAGCTTTCCTATAGTACAGTTTTCCTGTAGCTCAAACAATAAGAGCGTGGTGCTAGCAATGGCAAGGTCATGAGTTTCGATTCTCAAGGAAAGCAAGAATTGACAAAATGTAAAAATGTGTACCTTGAATGCAATGTAAGCTGCTTTGGATAAAAGTGTCTGCCAAATGCATAAATGTAAGTCAACAAAATATATAACATTGTTCTAGTGGTTTTTGAATATTTTAATCTAAAAATCTTACATATTGTGCCTGTAAATAACCTTTTTTCATGGTAGTCAACAAGTAATTTTGCAATATTTCTGTGAATTTCTACAATTCATAATATCCCATAAAACAATCTTGAAGCATTCTTACTTGGTCTAAAGTGGTCTGTGTGACGGAGTAGTCCTCGATGTGGAGCTGCTCTTTGTTCTTGGAGAGGATGCTGAAGATGCGGGCGAGGGATGTCAGCGACGAGGGCAGCTGGTACTGCAGCATGTTCCTGTGCTTCTCCTTCAGGGTGCTGCCCGGCAGCTCCCGCTCGATGAACTCCATCACCGGCTCCAGCTGCGGATCGGCTCCCGCCACCCGCAGGATGATGGTGTACCCGTCACCAAACCTGGAGCAGGAGCAAAAGGGTCAGTAAACCCATTCAAAAGAATCGATTCTCAGGGATGAATCAAAATTCTGTTGTCGGGTAACTTCTAACCTGTTCTTCAAGTGCTGCACACTGCCCAGGCAGCGGAACCTGCCGTTCACCATGATGGCCATACGAGTGCAGAGAGCTTCACACTCCTCCATACTGCAGAAGAAACAGCAAAGGCATGCTTCAGTCTATAGGCGCATAGTTTCTTTACAAAATGACATCCCCATCTACTGTCCTGGCATGAATAATACAGTGTTTTTAGTCCTTTTCGTGGATCCATGTGAACGGGGATCGTTTTGATAACGCTGTCACCTGTATGCGAAAAACGTATTGGAAAAACTTCTCCATGTTTATTACATTGTTGTTGCGTAAATGACCTAAGACAGCATGCGATCCTAAATACACACAATTATGTCATCATGTTTTCACATATTCACGTCGGTTATGTATTAAGTGAACATAAACAGCTGGGTGAAAGCCCTAACCGTGTGTCAGTATATTAGATCTGTGCATTTGTTCTTAAAGTGTCTATCTGTGTCATTTAATGTTAATCGAACAACAAAAGGCAAAGAGAAAATCACTCACTGCTTTTGACTGAATGACTTTTGTAGCTTTAATAAGAATCAATAGTAAGACTAAAAATGTAAAAAGACTATGCAGAATATACCTTTGATTAGTATTTCTTACTACATAAAAGTACTGTACCTTTACATTATACATTATTATCTGTGTTCTAATAACTCAAATTAAATAACAAAAATAACTATATTGTGATAAATATCGCTCTCTTGAAATAAAATCTCAAATCTCTAAGATTTTGGCCCACCCCTAATGCTTCTCTTCCTTTCTCACCTGTGTGAGGTCAGAACGACCGAGCGTCCCTCTTTAATGATGCTGAGGATGCAGTTCCACAGGGCCCGTCTGGCTTTGGGGTCCATTCCAGTGGTGGGTTCGTCCTGTAACAACAGCGACAGCCAGGTTAACCGTCGCCCACAAATTCAGCAGGAAACACAAGCAGAACACCATAAAGAGAGGGAAGAGCGTGAGCATGTTTCCTGACTCTGACTGACGGGCACCAGAAAAGTGGAGCACTGCACTGCCGTGCTAGAACTGCTAAGTGTAACCCGGTTCCATGGGAATTAAACTTCACACCGTATTAAAAATGTGGCAAGAGCTAAAGGCCGTGTGGGTATCGCTTTTGTTCTAGGAAAAAGAGATCTGCCAAGTGGCCAATCTGAGGACTGTTACACAACAGCACTGATCTAAACTGGAATGAATGTTACAAGATCTTTTCTTGAAAAATAGATGTCCTATATAGAGAGAAAGAAAATGCTTTTTGATGGTAAAGTGGTGTTTTATGACTGTATGAATTCAGTATATTAACTGTGCACATGGTTTGCTCTGGTTTTGCTCCAGTTTGATGGTTTCAGCAAAAAATGTATTCTTTATTATGCAGTTGGATTTTTTGCATTTTATTATTTGCATGTAGCATTGTTTCTCCCTGTTCACACTCACCAAGAACACCACTGGCGGTCCCCCAATGAGCGCCATAGCGGTGGAAAGCTTCCTCATGTTTCCTCCGCTGTAGCTTCCTGCCGCTTTGTCTACATACTTCATCAGGCCCAGTTTACGAATGCCCCAATCCGCCACCTGCGACAAACAAACAACCAATCAGATCCCTCGATAATCAGCTGCAACACAAGACTTTCCCTCTCAAGGACAGCTAAAGGCTGACCTCGCACACTTCTTTCTCGGGGACGCCCCGCAGGATGGCGTAAAACTCCAGATGTTCTCGGCCAGTCAGGAGGTCGTTGATGGCATCGAACTGCGGGCAGTAGCCCATATTCTGATGCACTTCATCAATCTCTGTCAACACGCTGCAGAAAACAAGCCAAGAGATTAGTATTATTATAAAAAGGCTCACTTAAACACATACTATGCATGATGGAAAACAATGTTAGCATTATTTTTACTTGTTAAATACTAAGAATACTAGCTCATCGACAACCTCAAAGTCACAAAAACCGGGGTCTTACTTAAAGTATTAGTTATTATCCGAAAGCAATAAAACAGTAGTATGATGTTTTAATTTATTCACCTTTTTCCTGCCAGATAGGCCTCTCCACTAGTGACAACTGAATCTCCTGTGAGCATCTTGAAGGTGCTTGTCTTTCCAGCTCCGTTCACACCGAGCAGCCCAAAACACTGATGGAAGAACACAATATCATCTAAACCCTAATCGCCAGAGCTTTATTCTAATCATACAAGACCAGCCTATAAACTGAAAACAGTCCTTTATTAACTAAGAAGAGAGATTGATGATCTCACCTCTCCTGGTGGGATTCCCACACACAGTCTGTCCACAGCTGGCTTCTGCTTCCTCTTATACACCTGCAGAATGAGCAATGTTATTATTAATTAACTGAACAACAATACTGATGCAATAATTATTATGTGACAGAAGCTATATATATGAGTGTGTATGTAGATGGTGCGAGATGTTGCTCACCTTGGTGAGCTGTTTGAGCTCCAGAATATCAGTCTGTCCTCCTCCACCCAGAATCCTCTGTCTTTCTCTGGCCACATCCTCATCCTCCTCTCCAATGGGCTTCAGCTTAGTGTTAAACGGCCTATTAATACCAAAACACAACATTTATTACATACATTTAAAACATTATATTTTGCATATATTTAAAATGACTTGGCACAGTTAGGGTATGAAAGTATCATCACCTAGCCTTGATGCAGAAACGGTACTGGATAAGGACGGTGATGCAGAAGAAAATCACACCCTCTATGGCCATGGCAAAGAGATTCTTGCCCACCATGTCCCACGCCAGAGGAGAGCGGAATCGATTCTCGCCTGAAAACATTCAGAAACATCATGATGTCAGAAGAAGCAGACTCAGAATTGATGCACAAATTATTTAACGTATTGCATGCACGATAACGACAAGCAAGTACACACAAATATTGGGTTGAACATTTTCAATTGACAATTTTTATCTGTTTTATCAATACAAATAATTACCTTCTCTGTGAAAGATACATTTGATGCTGCTTTAAAAAACACTGCTATAGGCAGCTTACTAGGCTTTGGAAATGAGCCAAGGTCTACAAACTAAATTTTGTTACATTCGACCCTGATGTCTTTCTTAGAATGAGATTTTGGTTAGAGGAAACATATTTGAGCAGCTGTGATCCTAATGCTTTTCCATGGAAATGATCCAGGACATGTTATGTCCACAACAACATGTCACTTTGACCTGGGCCCCAAACCAAACCAACATCAGCAAATATTTAAACAAAACCCTTTCAACTCCACTAAACTCCAGGTTAACAAAAATATGTTCTAAGAATGTTTTTCTAATGTTCCTGTTAAGTTATGAAAATTAGATCTCTGAATTCTCTGAAATTAAGGAAAAATTCCATTTTGCAAACATTATGGGAACATTACTTTTGAATGTTGACTGAATATTCGAAAACAAGTAGTAAAAACATTAGACGAATAATGTTTCAGAAAACATTTAAAAGTATTAATATCTTTAAAAACGCTAGTTAGTAAAAAAAAACTTTCCAACTAAAATGTTTGCAAAAAAACATTTTTTTTTTAAATAATGTTTGTCATAACATTTTGAGACAAGACAACTTTGAACGAACATTCCATTAGTGTTACTGGAAGAACGTTGATTCAGAACTTTCAGAGAACCTTTCCGGAATGTTAGCCTAAGATCTGAGAACATTCCCTGTTCGTTGGACATTGGACATTCTAAAAAGAACATTTTACTATACTGTGGCAAGGCGAGGGACCGTGAGAGCTCTCACGGTCCCTCGCCTCGCCACATATACGATTTAAAAAAATAACTAGGATTTGATTGGTTAAACTGGATAATGTGTTTGTGGGAATGGTACACACCAAATCTCTCCAGAGCGTCAGCCATGGCTTGGTTCTTCACCATGTCAATGAGACCTCTGCCCAGACAGAAGTGAGGGAAGATCAGGAACACGTTCTTCAAGATGTCGTTGATGCCTCCAATCTCCTGAAATAAAAATTAGAAGAAACATCCACAGTTAGTTTAGGGTTTCTTTTGAAGAGAGCTGAACTATTGTCATCACAAATTAGACCACATTAGTTATAAGATATATAAATCAGGCACAGCGGAAACATATGAACTTACATTGCTGCCGAAAAGCTCCAGGACAAATGTGGATACGCTGCCATTTATCCCAATGAGGATGTTAACGCTGGTCAAAACCACATATGCTGTACTGGGAATCTTAAAGAAGAATGATGCTGGGTACATCAGAGGTGTTATGGACCACCTGGATGGACACAAAGAAATGCACATGGCCAAAGCTTTCATGTTAGTGACATATTTTTGGAGATTACACATCAAATCTGACATACACTATGACTCAAGCGTTTGATTTATGCTCATTTATTTGATAAAAAATACAGTAAGATTGTGAAATATTACAATTTAAAAGAACTGTTTTCTATTTGAATGCATTTTAAAATGTCATTAATTCCTGTGATGTCAAATTGAATTCATCCTTGCTGAATGAGAGTATTCATATCTTTCAAAGAAAAAAACCTTACTGACACCACACTTTTCAACGGTAGTGTATACTAGACAGCAAGGCAATTTGTGGCCCATCTTACCCATAGAGCAACAGCAGGAGGGCAAGAACAGGAAGATTGGTGGAGGACACATAGGCCTCTTGTTGGAAACAGACGAAGATAATGATGACCAGGGTCGCCGGGACAATGTAGTTGCACTAAAGAACAAAGATGCAATCAGTGAAAAGACATTTGTACAGATATCAACACCTTTTGAGTAAGATTACACCATTTTACAACATACCATGTCCCAAACAAAGTTGGCTAGCCAGTAGAGGAAGGGCTGCACTCCGCTGATGAACTGCATGTGTTTGGCTTTGTTCACTCTCTCCTGGATGAGGAACACCACAAAGCTAGCCGGGACGAAGGACATGGCGAATATGACGCAGATGGACACCAGCACGTCGACTGAGGTTGTCATTCTGGGAATTTGATGGGATCAATGGTCAGAGATCAAGACTGTGCCGGTACATGGATGTGAGTGTGTTAACTGCAGTCATGGTCACTTACAGCGCCACCTGTGAGAGCTGCTCTTTGGTGAGGTTGAGCGGATGGTTGAAAACGTTGATGCCGAATTTGGACCTCTCCGGGCCGGAGGGCAGATTAGACCGCAGGACGGCATTGTTCATGACATTGAGGAATGCTCCGATACTGTGCCAGCCCTTATTATTGAACCAGATCTGGAAGAGCACACAATCATGTCACTCGTCTTGCTCTTATGGAGGAACAAAAGCCCCTAAAGTGCATTGACATTGTGCAATCATCAGAGTTTATGAGCTCTGGCATAATAATAGACTGTTCCATCTACAAAAATAGAAAACTTCGGCCTCAACATTAACAAAGCCTTCAATGTGTCAGTGTCTAACACACTCAACATCTTTTGTTTTGTTGCTATAAAACATATTCAGCCCTGTGAATAAATTAATAATATATATATATATATATATATATATATATATATATATATATATATATATATATATATATATATATATATAATAAAAATTAAAAAATAAATTAACAAAAAGCTATTATTTAAATCATAATGTAATAAAAATAATTATAAATTATATAGCAATAATTGCAATAATATTTGTAATTAAAAAAATTAAGAACTACAAGTGTAAAAATATAATAATATCTATATTATCTAATAAAGACCTACAAGTACATAAATAATTTACAATAAAAGCCATTTAGATATACAACATTATACATACACTATATTGGCATTATTTATATATAAAATATAAAAAATATTAGTCATTAAAAAACTTAAAATAAGGACATTATTTCCAGATTATAACCAGATTTTCTATTGGACATGTAAAGCTGTGCATAAATACTGTTAATACTGTTGCGTTAAGACTCTGCCAGTAATTCTACTGACGGATTAAACATGCCAAGACATGTTTACACAATCAAGCACTTGTATACACACACACACACACACACACACACACACACACACACACACACACACACACACACACACATATAAAGAGTGCAAGCTTTCATCATGACTGTCATCTATATCTGTATGGTCAGAGAAATACACCCAGCCAGAATGCCATGTACACACCTTTACATTGTTCTTGGTATCAAGACCTTGGATAAAAATGGACAGGCTTCCCAGAAAGCGGTCAGCTGCGGTACCCTATGGGTTGCAAGACAAAGACAGGGTTAAGGCAAGTAAATCCCAAACACTGGGCAACACCTGCCTCCAAGTTTATGGGCATAGCTGATGTTCAAACATCGTAAACTTGAGCGCGGGACAGCAAAGTTAGACATACCGCTTGAAGACTGAAGCGGTTACGAATGTTAGAGATGGCGTCGATGATGTCATCGCCAGGGGGAAGGGCCTGTGAGCTTCTGGCACCCAATGAGAATCCGCCATACCTGTAACGAGAAAGAGATTTGAAGTTCACATCTTCCCCTGCATTATTATTATTTTCCTCATCAATAACAAATCTGAAGTGATGAGCATACCTGAATTCGTTGACCCAGAGCTTGTTCTTCAAGCTGAACAGACAAAACAAGACAGAGTTAAAGCGTTGCCATGAGAATGAAAAATTCAAGCAAGTCTTCATTTCTGGATTTGCTTAACTCACCTTTTCCCAATAATCTGTGCATATGTTTTCACCAAGTAGTCTGACATATTTCTGCCAGTCAGATTCTGCAAGGTTTCAGCACCGGTGACTTTAATCTAAGGAATATCACAAATCAAAAGCCAATGAGCACATTGTTGTGCTGTCATTGAAACATAATGATAAAATCAAAAATAATAGTACTATTGAAGTACAATATTTGGTGAATATGTCTACCTGAGGGGGCGGCAGACCTCCTGCTCCTGCCGGACACTCCGGAAGCATCTTTTTCCTTCCTTCGCAACTGCACTCGCAGAGAGGCGATGGGTTTTCCATACTCCAGTTCCCATTTAGGAAAATGTCCTGAACGGTCTCGGGAATCTCTGGAACCACCCACTCTCCATCTTTAATCGGACATAATTTGCTACTATTTCACCAAAAAAAACAAAAATATTTAATAATTAGTGAATTATTATTATTAACACAAATACTTTTTAATTGCACTTACATTAAATTATATATATATATTTTTAAATCCACAAATGTAAATTTTTTTAACTTATTGGAAAATCTAATGTATATATGATCTCAATATATAAACAATCAAGTAAAGAACAAGGATTTTAATTATAGGAGTTTTTAGTCGATTGTCAATAAAATTACAGACTCAATTAAATAGAAGTACCTTCTACACTGTAAAAGTAGTAACCTGCAGTTGTTACCTTAAAGGTTATATTATGAGGATCTATTGACAGAAATGCAATATAATATACATAACTATGTTTTCAGTGGCGTATAAAGACCTTACATAATGTACCGTTATGTTTTTATTAGCTTAGAATGAGCCATTTCTATCTCCATACACTGCGGGTCTCCTTACAGTTAAGTCGCCATTTTGCGCCGTCATGTTTCTACAGTAGCCCTAAACGGACAAACTGCTCTACACAGCGCTAGCTACTCTCTGCTGTCTCAGATGACCACATCTTTGTCCTGTGTCGGCCACCGTAGCTTCTCTATGTGCTTTAAAAGGGAGGGGTGAGCGGTGTGTGATTGCAATTCGCAACCTCACCACTAGATGTCGCTAAAATTCACACAGTGCACCTAAAAAGAGCTGCTTTTTAATTGATTTTAACCCATAAAAAAATATTAATTAATACATTTATTTATTTATTTAGGTTGATGCTATATTACAATTTTGACTTGAATTAAACCAGTTAATTTAGATGTTATAATTTTTTTCTCCCAGTGTACATTGTGAATGTAATTATTGAGAATGCCAGCTGCTCTTTTCATTTGGAATAAAGCAAAGTAATATGAGGAAAAGGTCTGAGGACTCACACATCATTCTGCTGATCAGTGCATTGTTCGTTGTAAGCCGGACTGTCCATTAGAGCTTCCAGTAACCTGTTTGTATGCCTGTCCTCTGGTGCATCGTTGCTGTAGTGAGAAACCAATCATTAGACTCTCAAAGAATCATGGGAATTAAATCGCAGACTCAAGTGTGTGGATGGTAGCGTGTACCTGAAGAAGGTGAACTGCTCCTCATACATGCTGGGCTCCAGAGCGAGACTGGGATACTTTCCAAAAGGAGGGACAATGAGACTGAAGACAAGGGCGATGCACACGAACACAGCAGGAAGCACGATCTGGAATGATGCGTTTTTTTAAGGACATAATTAGGAATTGCAAACAGTGAACACTGGGAAATCTTAAACTAGAACATTACATGAAGAACGTACCTGAGCAAAGAAACCTTTTCGGGAACGTCTGGCGTACAGGAATCGTTTCCAGAGCAAAGCCACGAACTGCTGTCTCTTCAGACTCCAGCCCTTCACCTGGTACGAACCTTTACCATCAGCACCGCCCAACCAGTCCGTCTCACGTGATTCTGCAGGTGCACCAACAGGAAAAAGTGATTAAAAAAATGGTTTTCCATATGGAATATGGGTAACACATTAGATTAGGGTCCAATTCTCACTATTAACTACGACTTTTGCCTCAATAAACTCCTAATTACTGCTTATTAATAGTTAGTAAGGTAGTTGTTAAGTTTAGGTATTGGAAGGATTATGGTCATGCAGAATAAGGCATTAATATGTGCTTTATCAGTACTAATAAACAGCCAATATCCTAGTAATATGTAAGCTAATAAACAACTAGTTAATAGTGAGAATCAGACCTTAAACTAAAGTGTGACTGGAATATGTGTAGGAGTATATAGCAATAAACAGCAATATGATATTTATCTATTAATACTGTGGTTTAAATTTTGGGGTCAGTAAGATTTTTATTAAAGAAATGTATACTATACTATATACTGTATATTATTTTAAGATTTCCAATACAAATAAAAGCCAATTTTTTTGTATTCATCAAAAATCCTGAAAAATCTATCATGGTTTCCACGTTTTGATAGCAATAAGAAGAAATGTTTTTTTTTTTTTTCTCCAGCAAATCATATCAGAATGATTTCTGAAGGGTCATGTGACACTGAAGACTGGAGTAATGATGATAAATTCAGCTTTGATCACAGGAATAAATTACATTTTAACATATATTCATATAGAATATAGTTATTTCAAATTGTAATAATATTTCACAATATTACTGTTTTTAGTGTATTTTTTTATCAATAAATGTAGCCTTGGTGAGCAGAAGAGACTTTAACATTTAAAAAAATCATAATTATTCCAAACTTTTAAACAGTAGACTACATATATGAATATCAAGATTAATTGAAACTAAACTCCAAATTAATAATTGCAAATATTCACCATGATACTTAAAGTCAAAATATAGCAAATATTCAATATATATCACCAAGCTCTTCACATGAACTGGCTTTATCTAAACACATGGGATGATGGTTCAGAACTCAAAATATATTCAGAATAAGTGGGATGGATGAAGGATGGGTAAAGTGACTACCTGGATCACCTTCTGAGTCATTGAAATCAAAGTCGTCTTCGGTAAAAGGCTTCAGGCAGCTCTGATGGTCACCAAAAGCGTGTCTGCGGTTCCTGCGAGCCGGTAGAGTTCCATCTGATGGGGAAACATAGTAACTCTATGTGTTTCCAAAGACTCCATTGATATCCAATAAAAAGTGAAATGTGTTTGGTTTTACCTGAAATTACAGTGTCAACACCGCTGTCTTCTGCCACTTTGAGGAAAATCTGCTCAAAATAAATCACACACGCAAATTAAGCATATTGACATTCTTGCATGGAATGAACAGAATTAAATAGAGATATTTCAGTAATGTTACCTCTTCCAGTGTGGTGTCGGAGATGCCGTAGCTGGAAATGCCGAGGTCGGTGAGCCGGTCGTCGATCTCATGGAAGAGCTCCACGAACTCTCCAGCTTTGGCAGACTCGTAAGGCAGAACATACATGATCTCGTGACCCATGTCTTCAACAAGTCTGGCTGTAGGGACGTGCTTGAAAATCACATTGGAGATCAGGGAGACATCTGGAATATGGAAAGAGTAGAGAAAGTGTATTAAAGACTTATTCTGCATGACCATGTTGTACAATATCTACCCAATACCTAAACTTAACAACTACCGTACTAATATTAATAAGCAGTAATTAGGAGATTATTGAGGCAAAAGTCGTAGTTAATAGTTAGTTAATAGTGAGAATTGGACCCTAATCTTAAGTGTGACCCATATTTTTTATCCATTTAGAATGTATAAAGTGCGTTATTCATTATTCGTGCCTTCCCGAATAAGCTATTCAGCTTCATCTCTAGTATTTAACAATAATAACCCTGCCAAATACCTATGGTGGTGGTTTCACTTTCATGGTCGCTGCCCAGCCCAGCATCAGAACTGCTCTCAGATACAGTGTCCTCCTACAGGGACAAAGAAAATCACTAAATATGGCACCAAGAAAACTTCAGATAGGGTGAGTAATATAAACATGAAGATTATCTACTCCATAATAGCCAAAATACATATTAAACATGATCCCTACCTTCTTGAGACTTGTTTTAGAATAGGAGACGGTGCTGTTGGAGGTGCGGCAGGAGCTTGCGGAGAGATCGAAGTCTTTCTTCACCAGCGTCAGGTAGTATCCCGTTCCCAGCTGGGTCTTGAGGAACAGAGAGGAACCCACACAGCACAGCTTCCCATGGGAGATGATGGCAATACGATCTCCCAGGATATCGGCTTCGTCCATGTGGTGGGTGGACAGGATGATCGTGCGACCTGGAGGTAAAACGATTCGGCTTAATGGAACATTTCAGGAAGAACAAAACGGCAATGTTGGCATAGACAGAATCCGCCTATACCTGGACGATACTTCAGCAGCAGGTCCCAGATGCCACGGCGAGCATAAGGATCAACTCCAGCTGTCGGTTCGTCCAGGATCACAACCTTTGACCCTCCAACGAACGCCAGTGCTACTGATAACTTCCTCTGCATTCCTCCTATAAGGACCATAACGGTTAGTTCTGTTACCGTTTCATCCTGGTCACAATACGTGCATTTTTGGTAACACTTTAGTATGGGGAACACATACTCACTATTAACTAAGATGTAGAATAAGGCATTAATATGTGCTTTATAAGTGCTAATAAACAGCCAATATACTAGTAATATGTAAGCTAATAAGCAACTAGTTAATAGTGAGAATTGGACCCTAAAATAAAGTGTGACCGTATTTTCTAATCATAAAATAGCTATTTTTGATGGAAATTCAAAAACATGGTTTATACACTACCATTCAAATTTTTGGGGTCTTTTTTTTTTTTTGCACAATATAATTTCCGTACCTGAGAGCTGGTTGGTGCGAGATTTGCGTTTATGAGGCAGGCCGAGGTCCATCACTATCTGCTCCATCTCCGATTTCACCTTCTCCTCAGGCAAACCTTTCAGACGTGCATAAAACCAGATGTGTTCCTCCACGGTGAGCCTAAAACACATGAGCAAGATCTAGAGATCTAGAATACAAAACAACTGAGCTTCTAAAATGTGTTTTTGGTGGCAACGCACATGCTAAAGAGGACGTTATGCTGCGGACACACGCCCAGGTTTTGCCGTATAGCATTCAGATCGGTGCGGATGTCTTTGCCCTGGATGTAAGCAGTGCCCGAGGTGGGTGGGAACAGGCCGGTGAGGATAGACCTAAGAACATGCTCTTATTAACATCAGCACATTATTAGCATCAGATGATGTTAAGATCTTGTGTTGAGTTGTCTTACATGGTTGTGGTTTTTCCAGCGCCATTGTGACCCAGGAAGGAGGTGATCTGGCCCTCATAAAAACCTAGAGTCAAACCATCCACTGCCAGTTTGCCGTTGCTGTAGACCTTCACCAGGTTCTCGATGTAAACACCTGGATCCAGGTGGGCTGGTTCCTCTTCAATACATACAGCTAGAAGACAACGCTCAATATTTAGATTTTACAGTACGCACACAACATACAATAGCGCAAATAGCCTTAACTTTAATGGTTAAACATATTCTTCTGAACTAAGTTCAGTACTGTCAAAATAATGAACACAACCAAAAATATTGTATTTATTTTATTTTTATATATTGGGTAAATAATAATTGGAATTTACAATTAGTCTCAATTCCATTCCGACAGTAAAAATATATTATTATTATTATTATTATTATTATTAGTGTATATAGCTAGTAAATGCTGATTATTTAGCATTATTTTGGCTATATAAACTTCTTAATTATATTATACAATTAAATGATTATTAATTTGTTTCTGGTAATATCAATGTTGTGTTTAAAAAATAATAATTAGAATTTACAATTAGTATCAGTTAAATTCTGACAGTAAAAATATATATAAACACACACACACACACACACACACAGTATGTTATATTTTTGGTTATATTCCTATACCTTCAGCATTTTCTTTCTTGTTGGTCGGTGTTGCTGAAATCCAACCACATTTCTCTCCACACCAGTAGGACTTGGTGAAAGGGAAGTACCAGGGACGTGGGATGCCATATTGGCCTGTGAGATTGACATTTTTACACCATGAGAAGCCTCACAAAGCCATCCAATGTCTTGCAGGCATGAATTACATCTTTAGCAAATGCCACCTACCTGGAAACACAGCTTCAATGTACCAGGTCATGATGGCGTAGAGCACAGCATCGAAGAGCATGAGCGAGATGGAAGTGGTGAGACTGTAGCTGTCCTCCTGCATGGGGCTTGAGAGCAGGTTACTCCACTGTATGCCCACACCCTGCTCCTCAAACAGAGCGAAGTACTCGCAGCCGAAGCCGAACGCCACCGGAGACAAGAGGCTCTGAGGAGAGAGAGACGCAGGCCTTCAGTACGTGATGTCAAACACACATAAACAGCACAGGGCAGGGCTTTAAAAAATGTCAAATAATAAGTAAGATGAAAATAAATCAATACAAATTATATTAAAATAAATAAGTGAGTAAATAAGATGTCTCACAGGACTGTAATATAATGGTTTGACAATTTAAAACTGAATAGAAAATAAATATTTTAGATTAGATAAATAGATAAATAAATAATCAAGTAAATAAAAATGAGATTCAAACAAACAAATAAATAATTAGATTAAAATAAATAAGCAAAGAAATCATCTAACAGTACAGTACTATAATGAGTAGAACATTTACTTAACTTAACAGCAGAACATTTTTTAAGAAATTTTACTTTAAAGAAAAATTTGGTTAAAATAAATCAATAAAAACATTTTCTTTAAATAAGTAAATAAATTAAAATTAATAAATAAAAATGCTAATAAAATAAATGTGAATTTGATTAAAATAAACAAATAAATAAGTAAATACAGATTACATTAAAATAAAGTTCATTAATTAAAAACATTTGATTAATGGCATCAAAAAAATAATTGAAAACCCCTGGCATATTGTCATTGCTAAGCAGATTAATAAAATTCACTTAATTCACACTCACCGCTACTACTTTGGCGCCAAAGCCCACGTAATCCTGCCAGGCCACGCACAGCACATATGGAAGGTAGAGGGTGAAGTATATGATGCCCCCGCAGGCCGCGGCGAGGTTAGCGCGGGAGAAAAGCGTGCTGATCAAGAAACACTGCATGATGGTCACAACGGCAAAGGAGGCCAGGAACATGTAGACTACGCCAGGGTCACTGTACGGCAAGAGATTCCCCATCTGAGCACAATATGAGAAAGGGTCGTTAAGGTATGTTGTTAGGGTTATATTTTTACTAGACAAACGGCGCAATGCACACCTTCAGGATGAGCACCAGTAGGGCGGCGCTGATGAGCAGTGGTATCAGACTACTAATGAACCAGCTCAGCCACAAGATGCCATTATCCAAACCCATAATCCTCATGGTCTCCTTGAGCCGTGCTTCCTTCTCGTACACCACACCCTTGATGATGATGGCCACCGAGTACATCCAGGCCAGAGTCATGAACAGAGGCATGGAGCGGCTCATTACCCGCAGGAAACTAGGGCAGAGGAGACAGGATGGGTTACGCCTTCAGCATGAAAGATATCCAAAAGATATCTGCTAAGATACCTCGATACCTCGGCAAACACACGACGCAAACACTGAATTTCAGTTGGTATGATAACTTAGTAGTCAGCTGCCTTTGAATGAATGAATAAAAATGTTATATAAAATAAATAATAATAAATAAAAATAAAATAATAAAAATAGGTTAAAATAAAAAATATTGAAATAAATAACACATAGTTAGATTTAAATGAATAAATAAACAAACAAATAAATAATAAAAATTATATATATTATAATATATACAGTAAATAAATTATAAAAATGTATTTAAATAAACAATAAAAATATTTATAAATATGTAAAAGATACAAAATTTATTATAATATATAAAAAATAATTAAAAGGATTTAAATAACAAAATAAATAATACAAATATTAAAATATATAATTAAATAATACAAATTGTATTTAAATAAATAATACAAAATATAAATAAATAAAGTAAATAAGTAAAAAAATGATTATAACAAAAAATTATGAAAAGATTTAAATAAATAAACAAATAATAAAAATTATTTTAAATATATATAAATAAATGATAAAACATTTATTTATATAAATAAATAACACAAAATATAAATACATAAATAATATAGCTAACAACACTATAGTGAGTAGAAAAAATATTTTCTAATAATATTTTAATATTACTTTTCCACAGTATAAATTGAAATGAGGTCTTTATGCATGAAAATATATAGCTGCCTTTTAAATTTTACGAATGTCTGAACCTGTGAATGATCTAATCATGAATGTACAGAGTATTCATTTAATTTAAAGGCTGCAACAATATTTCTTACACATCGTCCACGTAGCAGGGATAAGGCATCTGCTGGATGTAAACTCCAGTTTTCTCCTTGCTGCCCGTCAGAGCTCGTATGATCCCGTGTTCAATCACATCCTGCAGGTAGGAGAAGCCGCCCCAGATGTACCGCAGATCCTCAAACGGGTCCGCTCGAGGACCGGGATCCCAATATCTACCGCAAACACAATCACAACATTAACCTGTTCATTTTCTGCATACAGAAGCTGTACGGACGAACTTGTAGCATGATTAGAAAATGTTGCTTATCATACCCATCCTTGATCTTGTTAGTGCGCTCCACATTATCAATGTCCATGCGTATCTTGTAGTTGATGTTGGACGGCAGATCAGACGTGTTGGCCTGCATGTCAGGAAACACTATTCCTGCCCAGAACTTGCGGTCGTCCAGCAGATGCATGGACTTGTTCACCAAACGTTCTTCATTAGCCACCGGCTCCAACTTATCCAAGTTCACACACTTTAGGGGAGGAAAATGAAACGTTTATCAGAAAGAATTCGGAGAGTCAGGTTGACACAATGTTACTCATTTCTGGCAATCAAATAATCTGGACCCATTTTTTTTACTAAACAGGGCAAATTAGCATGAGAGCGCAATCCCATAAAAGTGCAGATGGGAGGGGAAAGTTGAAAAGATGGGAGTGATATACTGACAACACAAATTAAAGAACACAGACGCAGCCGGATCGTTTCCATAATGACCAGCGCAATCATCCAGGAACAGCGCAAACTAGCGTCTGGTCTTTTTGGGTTTTAAATAATGCCACAAATACTGGTAAATTGACTAGCACAAACCTTAGTAAATCACGTCGTGTGATTCAGTTAAATACTATCAATCCATAAATTTTGCGTCTGAAAGGGAAACTCCTAACAAATGCATATGCAATAAGATCAGACGTCAGCGCTAATTTATCACTGCGTGTCTTTAGTAAATCCTCACAGTCGTTTTTTAACGCCAAAAGAGCGTTTGTTAGCTGTTGAAATTAAATCTGGCCCTAAATCAAAAAATAATCAGTCAACCCAGCTGACTTTGGACTGGAATTACCTGTTTTGGTGGTTTTCTGGTGGAGTGCGGCATAATTGATTTGTTACTGTAATTTAGTGGAGAACTGAGAACTGTTTCTTTCTGACAGGACAACACACTGACCCAGAAAAATAAGACAGGCACTTGATTAGCAGAGATCACAAGATGCCCACGTAATACCGCTGATGGCATTTTAAAGGACTAGACGCAATCTATGCTCAACTATAATGAGATCAAGCCATTGTGTTCGCTTTTAAGTCAACATTCCTAGATGGATGAACGGAGTTTGGTTTGTGTATATGTGTACCTCCATGAACCGAGAGATGGTTTGGATGGCCTGATCCGTCTCGTTGAACGCCTCTCTCCACGTGTACGCTGTCCCATGAGGACGTGTGTCCTCTGAAGCCTTGGACAAGAAGCTGGACATATCCTCCACGCGCCAGTCTGTCCCACTCAGCTTGGCGTTAATGAAGCGAGCACTGGCGTTGTTCTGGAGGAGCGTCTGTTTAGGGAACATGACATTCACTTAATCGTTACGTACAAAAATATTACGTAGCTACTGTAAAAGACACGTTGCTTCTGTTATTATAAATTGGTGAATCAATAATTTTTAAAAATTATTACACACCTGTATGTATACTTTACACTCTAAAAAATGCTGGGTTAAAAACAACCCAAGTTGGGTTGAAAATGGACTAACCCAGCGATTGGGTTGTTTTAAGCAAACATTTAACCCAACCGCTGGGTTAAAACAACCCATTTACTGGGTTAAAACAACCCAATCGCATTTTCAACCCAACTTGGGTTGTTTTTAACCCAGCATTTTTTAAAGTGCATACTGTGAAAAATGTATATCATAAATTATGATATTTACTTTTAATTAAGTTAAATTATAATGCTTTTTCTACTCATTATTGTACTGTTATATGTATTTATTCTATTTTTTTAACTAGTGCATCAATAAATGTAAACAAAAACAAGATGTCAACAAAACTGACATCATATATATTTTTTGTATCACACACCTGTGTTATACCTGTATACTAAATACTGTTAAAAATGAATATTATTAAGATCATAAAGTTGTATTATTTATGTTTTTTCTACTCATTATTGCACTGTACTGTTAGATTTATTTACTTTATTTATTTTAATCTAAATTGTATTTTTTATTTTTTTATTGTCATTTGTTTTCATCTATCGAGTTAACGTGTTTACATTGTATTCATGCATTCATATACGATTTTTGGACTATAATATTAATAATTTCCCAGTTCCCAACAAGAATCACAAGTAAATCATAAATAACAATACTCACCATATTTATGGTATATTTTACTTTATTAAACACTCATCTCATGTATACTATATACTGTTAAAAATTAATATTATAAAGATCATAAAGATATCTAAAATATTATTTGGTTTAATGATTAATTTTTTCTACTCATTATTGCACTGTACTGTTAGATTTATCTACTTTATTTATTTTAATCTAAATTTTATTCTTAATTTAGTCTCATTTTATTTGTTTATTTATTTATTTTAATGTATTTTTTTGCATGACCTTGCATGAAAGTCATGCACATAGAAATGTGACGTGGAGTCATGCATTTTGTGCCTATGACAGCAAAACACCTAATGTAACACACTTTTTAATTCGTTTAGGCACAAATAGGTCTTTCTAATACTCCAAGGGTTTGAAGATCTCCACTAATAAGTATGCATCCTGCAGAGTGCCACACGTTGTGTGCCATGTGAGTTCAGTAGAGAGGTTAAAATGCAGTACCGCTTACGTCCAAAAGGTGGCAGTGTGAAGTTCACAATTTGAGCTAGCAGAAAAATCATGTGCTCAGACATCACTAACAGAATAACAGGAACAGTGTCTTTTGTTTCAAGAGGGTTTCTGCTTTCATAAAGTGTGTGTGGGTGTGTGTGTGTGTGTGTGTGTGTGTGTGTGTGTGTGTGCGCACCCGCACTAGATCCATCTCCTCGCTGTTCTCCATAAAGTTCCAGAGTTTGGGTCTCATCTCTTCCCACATGCCCCCGAGGTCCCTGAGCACGGCGAACTCTTGAAACGTCTTATTGACCTGAAAGAAATAGGGATACAGTTGAGCCGGGCTCAAACTACAGGAGTTTTTAAATCCTAACCAACTGTGAAATCTGGTGGCATCACGCACACAAGGAGAATCTTCACAGATTTTCTTCTTTCAAATCTCAAACCTGCACACACTACAAAATTTGACAAACGTGGCGCATCACACACTACAAGATATTCTTAAGATTGTCATGCCAGATTTACCACCTCACATGATCTCAAAATGGATACTGTGTCACGGCAACTTGCTGTAGACATTATATGAGGAGGCATTATAAAGGCAGTCGTGTTGTTGTTACATTTCGAGCAGCCGTTCCTCCATCTCCGCTGGCCAGCTGTTTGTTGTTTCACGGTCGCCATTTCAAAAGTTCCGTCACTTTCGTCTCTTTGTAGACTTGTCTCTGAATGGCTATTGTGGAAGTACTGACATGTTTGATATTGCCGGGACGGCCCCGATGTGTCCGTGAGCAGATCAGGAGGTTTTGTGATTTTTTTCTCAGAATGTCGGGAGGAGTAAATCGGGCATAAATCGGCCTGAAACTCCTGTAGTCTGCTTTAGGATGGTCCTCTAGACCCGGGCCTTTCAGCTGGAGGACCTTAAGGTACTGCTGGAATATATATTGTATGGATATCATACAAAATATATAAAAAAATATTGTATATACTTCAGAAATTTGCTCAAGTATGGACATAGTTGTCTAAATTTTTATTTCTCATGATATTCAAAATCTTGATCTACAGGTTTCTGTTTTAATACTTGAAATGGTTTTGTAGATGAATATAAATTGTGTCTACACAGCTTTTAATAATATGAAATTAAGTTTATTTGAACATTTAATCAATAATTTAAAAGGTTACTTTAAAATATTGTGCAGTGAAAAAGCATCAACAAGTGTCCAGAATACATGACAACTTTTTCAGGAAATCTATTAAATATTTCCGCATTTTGTTATGAGGTCAAAATAAAATATCATATAAATATTGGATAAAAAAACTGTTGCCTTGGCAGCTAATTTAACTAAAATAAGTGAGTTGAAGTACTAAACTTACTAAAATTAACAGAAATAAAATGTAAGCAAAACAAAAAATGTAAAAATATAAAAAACTAAAGCAGATAACAAAAAGACTAAAACTTAAAATAATAAAAATATATAAAAAAATTAATTCAACACATACTATAATGGTATATAATAGTGCCGGCAAATCGATTAATCACGATTAATCGCGATTAATCACATCTAACAAAAGATTATAAATAAATAATGTGTGTGTGTGTATATATACACACACACATACACACACATATATATATATATACAAACTTTTATGTTAGATGCGATTAATCGCAATCATCAATTTGACTAATAGTATATATATATATATATATATATATATATATATAATAATAAAAAATAACACTAGTTCTGATGACTAGTGTCATCATGACATGATCTGACGATTAGAATAAATAATTGAAAATAGAAATAATACAGAATGAGTATGTGTGTTCAAATCTTTGACTCACAGAAACCTGGTCAACACTGGTTTGACATACAGTAATGGGCATGTGTAACACTCCTCAATCTCCTGACCTCTTGTATGATCCTCTGGGTGGCAGGAGTGTCTGGCGTGTACAAGATCTTTCCCATGAGCAGCGGTTTCAGAGCTCTCCAAATCATGCGCGATATGGGACTCGACTCCAGGCCCTTCATCACGTTGTTGCAGTAGGGAGCTAATGGAGAGATAGCAAGTTTTTGAAACAATTTAGCAGGGTATGTGACATATTATGCATTCGCAAATTAAGAGAGAAATAGGGCTTCACTCACTGGAGGAGTTGTCGTAAGCGGAAACGGGCTCGCTGTCGTTGTCGTTGCCGTAGCTGCCGAACAGGGCCTTGTAGTTGTTATCCTCGTACCAGTTGAGGGACTTGATCTTTAGGCCTCCGCCCTCCGGGTGACCGCAGACGATGCGGGATACGGCCTGGTACATGTGGTTGGGGGACTGAGTGCTGTTGCCCGTCAGGTACAGGATCTCGTTACGCATGTCCCGCCAGCTCTTCATACTGATAAGCTGAGAAACAATGAGACAAGTTTTATCATTCAGCATTATTCAATGTGTTGATGTAATTTCCTGAAACAGGAAGACAGAGGCGGGATGTATCGAGCAGCCTCCCCTTTTTTTAAATATCCAATAGCGTTTAGTTTATATCACAGCTCGGCCAGAGCCGTTGAACTCGGTAAAGCCGCAGTTTCCTCTAACCGTTTCTCCTCCATATCACTTTAAAATATAGCATTCTGTGCAGAATTCAAATGGGTCCGATACGTTTTCTGGTTGGCGTCGACTCGCTCATATGAACCGCTTAGTGCTATCCTGTCTCTGGACCGGAGCTAACTGTGTGCGCTGATGCAGTTCACAAGACACTAACGTGAAACCAGACTTCATTTGGCCCAATATAGAGCGCTATGTGCCATTCACCATGTAGAAAATAGTAAATGTATGAACAAGTGACCGATTTTAGCTGCAGCTTCAGCGTCTGTTTATAATGTAGGGGGCGGGACTTCAGATTATATTGAGCATTTGATTGGACAGAAAATCTGATGTGCAGTGATGTCATCAAAATCATTGATCCATATTGGCAGAAGTGAGAGACTGTAAGTTTTGAATGCTTATATCTTCTAAATGTGAATTTTGTCATTGCTTTGAAGCACACTAGCTTATAGATAACAGTAAAGCTATCATATCCATACTAAAAGCCAAAAAACTTCATGACATTTTGATTTCATGGGGACTTTAAGAGTAAAAAAAATCCTTCATTTTCAGTATAAAATCTATATTTGTATACACTAGCACTCACAAGTTTGGGGTCATAAAGTCTCTTATCATCACCAAGGCAAGGCAGCAGTTATTTGATCAACAATACAGTAATATTGTGAAATATTATTACAATGTCAAATTAGATAGTAAAGTTTAGACAAACTTTGATGCTGGCTTGAGAAAGCCTAGCCAGAAAGGTTTTAACAGCTTAAAGTTTGAAGGTTTTCATCTTATCAAGATTATCAAGGAAGTGTTAATCACAAAACGTTTGCTTATGCTAAAGAACTGACAGGAAAACAAATGCAAACATCCCGGCACACCAGATGACATAATGACTGTGTTTATTCAGTTCTTTCAAAGTACGTCATTCATTGTTACAGCTGCTTCAGGAGAGAGTGAGATTAATATAATTCATTGCAAAATCAAGAAAGCATCCTCAGTGTCTTGTTTTTGAGTCTTGAAGTGTGTAGTCCACGTGCCAGCCTGCATTTTTTGGACATTATACCTCTGTGCATCACAGGGTGTAATTGTTATGAAGTGTCATCACTGTCAGCTGAAGGGTGTTACTGATAGTGACTAAACTCAAAGATAATAATAATACTACAGATACATGCTTACTTCTTATTCTGTTATTATTTACTCACCCATATGTCATGATATGTTGTTTTTTTAAATGTGAAACACAAAAACAGAAATTTGCTTCCAGTCTTGTAAAGCCATACAAGAGCAGAGGAACAAACTAAATGTAAGTTGTTATTCGTTGATAATGCTCTTATGTGCTTTCACTTTCAGTGAATAAGACTTGTATTTAAGTCTGACGGCCACTATACAGACTATGGCAAACTGAAAAACAGTTGCATGAACGAACAAAGCTGCCTATACAGGTTTTTAGCGCCATGAAGGTAAGTAAATAATGACAGTTAAATATGTACGAACAAAAGCAATAAAAATAGATGATGAATGTAAGCGTTTTTAGGGTCATCCAGTGCCCGGAGAGGAATGCAAGGGAGTTTATGAAAACCGTATCTTGTGCCACTTGCCTGACAACAAGATGAACAGAGACGCTGCTGTAACACGCTCACGCATGCCTGTCTGCTGAAGACGAGGTTACTATCAGTCATTCTCCTGATGAAACCGAAAGACAACTCAAGAGGACTAAAGACCTACTTTCTGACATTTCCATCACATTTATGGATCCATGTGTGAGAATCATGGTATGACGCTAATAAGAGTGTTTTCATTCTGAAACAAATGGATGGTGTCACGCAGTGTAACATAAACGCTTGTTTGAACATGTAGACGGGTTACAGTCGGTCAGGTTTGTAAATGATGAGTCAATATGATTCACAGGGCTGTAAACACTTATGTCATGTGCAATTCCCAAAATCACCATCAACCCATCTGAGAAATGAACACACAAGGGTTAATTTGCTTATTCACAATTTTCCATTATCTACAGCAGGGAATAAACGCAGCCAACAGGAATCACGAACCTAAGTTCTTTTCGACATCGACATCCTGTAACAGTGGTATTGTCTGTAAAACTAAAGCTTAAACAATTAAAGAAATCATGAAACAGAAGTTGCGATAGTCTTTTCTTCCCTAGGGCGGGGCTAGATTTTGTCCATGGGGAATTGATTGGATGGTTGTGGTTTGCTATTGGTGGCTCTCATGTGAGTGACAGGTTTCCCCGCCCTCATGCCAGTAAACATGACATCAGAGAAGCGATATCACAGCAAGAGGGAGGGAGTTATTTTTAGGGATGCACCAATATGAAAATTTTGGCCTATACGATAACCGATAATTCTTTATATTTGAAGGTCGATAACCGATATATTGGCCGATAAATCTAAATCCAAATTTTTATATGGTTTTTGAGAGTCTGATTACAAAAACAAAAGTCTCACCATTAAAAGCCATGTCATAAGCACACTATTATAATGTTTACATTATAATTTTATGTAGCCTATATGACAGACTTTGTTGCACTTAACCGTATTTTAAGTTTAATTTCATATTTCAAGCAATTCAAAACTTCATCATCATGGAAAACACTGCGCATTTTAAGTGACTCAGATGAAGGAAATAATCCATCATTTTTATGGATTATTTAAAATATAAAACATAAAAAAATATTTTTAACTGAAAGAATGAGCTCACTGTCACTTTGTCCACATCATCCAGGGGTCTCATTAGGGAAGGATTCATCTATTCCCTCTCTTCTGTATAGCCGTGTTAGCCATAGAAGAGATCTATTGTTATATCTGCCACCTGTAAGCTATCATGAGGTGTCTGAGGAAGCCCTGGAGGCCAGACAGACATGCAAACAAGGCAGGGTAACTGGAGAAATAAAGCATGACCTGAAGTAACCTCTCTGCTGCTGGCTTAAGTGAGGGTTACTGGAGTTCAGCTCTTATGTGAGAACAAAGAGGAACTAATGCCGGTCAGCGCAGCGTTGGCGTCGACTCAATTTCTCTTTCTGTTTAAAACGATAAAACTATGCCTTACTGGAAAGAGATTGATTGTAAGACACATTCCCTGTCAACAAATGTCCTGTGTGATGATGTGGAAACAGAACAGAATGAAAAAATGTGTCCCTGTTTCTTTCTAAAGGCAAGTTACTTAACATTTGTCGAGCTCTGCACTTTTGCCCAGTGCTGGCAGGAACTGGGAGTCTTGTGATGGGCCAAACTACTGATGCTAACTTACTTAACACTCAGGTTTGGTTTCTCAACTCTGCGCACCAAAGGCATGAGAGCAGTAACACCGATTTGGCCGAGTACAAATGTCAAGCATCAGCTCCTTGGTTTCCAAGGGACAGAGAGGTTTGGGATGCTAACCGAAAAAGCTATTTATTAACAGAAGTTTTTGTGCTTTTAAGCAAAAGTCTTGTTATATACTGATTTGGGGAAAAGCAAAACCCTTAATGATTATCATTTGTCCCGATGCAAAGTACAAAATGTTTGAGTGTTGTATTTTCAAGACTAGCAGACTGGAATATTAGACATCAAAAACCGGTAATATAATCATAATTGCATATAAATATTAGTTGATTCTTATTGCATTACAGCAAGACTGCACAAATATGTTTAATTAGTATATGTTTTTAATTTGTGTTTTGCGACTAATCCAGATCCACTGGTCTAATATGGGATAAGATCATTTGGGAAGCTGGGATGGGAATTAAACACTTCACCCTGGTGTCTAGTTTGGTCTCCAAAAGTGGGGTGAGGGATATTTTAGGGGGTGCTTACCTCCACCGCTAATGCTCCCAAACTCTCCAGCAGGCTGTCTGTTGCTATGGAAACATCTTGGATAATCTTTGGGTCGGACTTGACATCTTTCTGCACGACCAAACATAAGACATTATTAGCTCAAAATAATCCTATAATTGCACACATTTTCTATAATAATGATCCATTGAAATTTATGGTAAAAAAATACAAATAAAATTTTGTATAAAAAGTTTTAGAGATTTATAAGGTGAACAGTGTCATGCACACAAATACTAAACACCATCAAGGTAACTACAATAATGCAATAAACATTCATTTAGCAACATTAGATGCAGCATAAAACCCTAATGTACATAACTGATAAGAAAAATGTTTACTTTATTTTAAGGCGTCCTTGTTGCAGTGCAATTATACATTTAAGTACTGAGTAATATTAATTAACAACATGTACTTACTATAGGATTAGGGTTTGATTTAGGTCTAATTGCATGTAATTATGCATAATTTACTGTTATTACTATAGCAAGTACATGTAACAAGTGTAACAGACACTGTAAAATAAAGTGTTCCCAAACATATCTATTTAAATGAAAAACAACAAATTTGAGCGGCAACAGAGAATTCAGGGAGAATTCTGTTAATTTACGGTTTTTTAACTGTAAATTATAGGATGACTTGTTTGTTTTTTTCACCTCCAAAAACTGTATAAAATAGTATTTTACTGTACAGATTTTTAAAGTTACTAGCCACTCAGCATCGTCACTGGATTTTGACATTGTTACCATGGGGGAAAACTGCCATATAGATATTTTTAACATTATCTCATAATTTAGCAGCAGGAATATTAGGCTGCTGTCACTTTAAGACTTGACGCATGGATCCATTACACTGTTACACATACATTTTCTTTCTCAACTAACTGTTTACATGAATACTCGCCAAGATTGACATTTTGACATTATTTGGTGTGTATTTGACTGTTTAAGCAGCGAAAAATAACTCAATTTAGCACTGAGAGCCGGTTTTATGTGTGCGCACTTTGGGTGTGAGAACAAAATCTGCAGAAATTAGTAAAATTATGGGCAATATGCGCAAACCCACGCTGAAATTCAAGCCCTGTAACACCAACAATATTGCAATAATAGATATAACATTTTTTTACAATACTACATTGAACTTAGTTTATTATTTCAATGCCCTTTTAAAAGACTACAATTGAAAAATGTATATATTATATATAAAATTCAATGTCCAATGTGGCTAGTAAGAGTGACTACGTTAAACGACCAACGCTGAAATACATCCGCATTTGTGTTAGTGTCAAGCCCTGCATGTAAAGACATTTGCGTTAATATGCATTAAGCATTTTACGAGTTTTAAGCTGTATAGGGCAATGTAAATTAGCATGTGATCCACATACAGCGGGCAACTCTGGGCTATACTGTCGTGATTTAGAGGAAAAATGTCAAAGATCTCATTGTCCCATTGCTTGCATAACTAAATTGCTGTGCAAAGATAGTAGTGATCTGGCATCTTGAAATCTCATTACTCAAAAACAAAGAAAACAGTCAGTCTAAAGCGAACATACACAAAGACATCAATATGTGACGAGTCTTGGCTGATGGCCACTGTGGTTCCTTTTTCATGCACAAATATGCTGAAATAATTATTCTGAGTTACACAAACAAATTATGTAAAAGTGGCCATTATGTGACTACAATGTTATTCTGTTGAGTTTGAAGACCTGGCAAAGTTCACTGTGTCCATATTACAAAAATATACACTTGCCCTAGTTTGAGTTTAATTGGTTTATTGTACTGGCGAATTCCTGTGCTTATTGTAGCGTTTATTGTATTTCAGTAAGCAACTTTTATGTATATGGGACTCAAGCAGTCATTAACATTTGAAAATGTGTCTATTCTATGGTTTGTTCTTCAAGGACAAACCATAGAACTGAACTCGAAAACATCTGAAGTTATGGCTAACATTCTCACACAACACAATCTCAGACTCACTCGCACCACACACAACCTACACCGCCACCCCCACCCCCACCCCCACACTACAACCTTTCTCTAACCACTTAACCACTTTATCTATCTCCTCTCCCACTCCATACAAAAAATCCCATCACGTGACCACGTGTATTGTGTCATGCTTATGTTTGTTTATGTTTTGTTGTGTTTTGCTATGTAATGCTTGCTAAACTGCATTCTTGTATTTCTGGAGAGCGTGTGGCGGCGCCTGAATAATCGGCTGCGGCCCGGAGGCTTGCTCCAAACTTCATTTCGTTATACTGTACTTGTACATGTGTAATGACAAATAAATAACTTGTAAACTTGTATTCTTGTATTGTAGTTCTTGTAACATCAACAAATGAACTAAACAAGACTTTCTCCTATGAAAGAGATTTATTATTTAACAATTGTCTTTACTTACACGTATTGGCTTCAGGAAGTCCAAGTTGGACAGGAAGTGGTTTTCTGCGTTGTTCAGCCATTGAGCAGATGATTGACAGATGATGTTTTGAGTCAGCTGAGACACGTCCTTGTCGGCAATGGTCACGAATTCCTCCAGGGACGTGGAATTGCACAGGTCTCGAAGATGAACTCCGAACCCTTTAATAAGCACCTGTGGATCACAAATAGCAGTTGAAAGTGAATAAACAAACTCTCTGCAATCAATGTTTTAAACCTTACTTTGAGGATAATGTTTTCTACAAGAGCTTTTGAGAAAGGTCAAATGGTTAAAGCTATTATAAATGAAAATGCACATATTTGCGACGTCTTGAAGTGGAAGTGTGCAACCAAGAAGCTGCCATATGAATATGAATGCATAACATGTATGAGAATGTATTTTTAAGCAGAACTGGAGATGCTCCATGTCTCCATTTTGATGTAGTAACCAGGCAAACCTCTCTCGCTCAACCAATGGCGTAAGTTTGAGGCGGGACTACCGGGACTAACTGTGTTTGGGAAATCTTGTTTGCCATTCTGTCTAGTTCAGCTCTATGGTCATAAAGAGATATGGTATTTAAACGGTGCAAATGATTGTAAGAAACAACATTCTGATAGGAGCTTTCTTTTGTGAAAGAGGCAATGAACAGTCTTACTTTTTTGTAAGATCGTGACTCCCTATCAGCTCTCTCACTCTCTCCTCTTTACACAATAATTCAATCAGGTCAGGATGTGCTTAGAAGATGACTAAAGGCTAATTTGGGAAGCTCTTAAGGTAAGACCTCAGACAACTAAATCAGTTTCTTATATGCATTCTGATTCTGTGGCAAGCAGGACAGGGACGAGGGCCGTGGGAGCAGAGCGAGGCCGATGGCGCGAGTGTTAAAGAGCGTCTCCTGCGCGCCACACCGGTCTCGAGTCTCACGGAGTAGCTCCGTAAGGATAAAAGGAGAAGTGACGACGGTACTAGACGAGAGAGGACCAGGCCTGGACTTTAAGTTGTGTTTTGTTTATGTCTGTGCGGCAGTCGTCCATGAGGGGCTGCCACTTTTTTTACTTTTGTTTAGTTGTTTGTTTATTTTATGATTAAAGTTTACGTTGAAATTTTGCTGGTTCCCGCCTCCTACTTCTCTGAAATTTAAACATTCCTACAGTCTCTTCTGCTCACCAAGGCTGCAATTATTTGATCAAAAATACAGCAAAAACATTAATATGTTGTGAAATATTATTAATATTTAAAATAAATATTTTCTATGTGAATATATGTTAAACTGTAATTTATTCCTGTGATCAAAGCTGATCAAAGTATTTTCAGCATCATTACATTACTTCAGTGTCACATGACCCTTCAGAAATCATTCTGATATGATGATTTGATGCTCAAGAAACATTTATGATTATTATCAATTAATCTTTTTGGGAAATGGTAATAAAAGATTTTTCAGAATTCTTTGATGAATAGAAACTTCAAAAGAACAGCATTTATTTGAAATAGAAATCTTTTTAACATTATTAATGTCTTTACTGTCACTACTAATCAATTTAATACATCATAGCTGAATAAAAGTATTAATTTCTCTCAAAACCTGGTCCCATTAACTATTCAGACACTTAAAAATGTGGTGCATAAACTATATATAGCTGTTTATATATTAGTAATATTTATTGCTAATAGTATTTAAAGAAAAAACAGCACATATAAGGTAAAGCTAAATAACTCTTTAGTTTGTTTTAATGATTAAACATATATGATGTTCAGTATAAAGTATTTGGTAACACTTTATTTTACAGTGTTCTTGTTACATATGTTACATGTACTTACCATAGTAATAAGAGTAAAGTATGCACAATTACATGCAACTAACCCTCAACCAAACCCTAATCCTACCATGACCCTATAGTCAGTACATGTAGTTAATTAATATTACTCAGTACTTAAATATATAATTACACTGTAACAATGACACCGTAAAATAAAGTGTAACCAAGTATTTTAACACATTCTGGTTGTCAAATGTTAGTGGAATGGTTTGAATGCAATGAATTTTATAAAGTTTAAATATGGCTTAAATGTATAAATGTTTTTGGGGCCATAGTTTTAAAGAATCCCATAAAGAATTAATCTATTTTTGATGTATGATAGGTGCAGAATGAAACTGGGCACATTTTCAATAAACTGAAGTACGGTGTTATCAAAGTAGCCTCTATCTTGCACGTCTGTCATGGGTGATGAGAATCGCTCGCCCTATCTCAGTGTTCCAGGAATTGCTCTCTGGTCATAGCTCTGTGAGGCAACAATCATGTGACTCCACCCCCACCCCCACCCCCAGTGCACAGGAGCACGTGCACCGCTCTCTCAGTACAGCTGTGCAGGAGATCCATCATGCGCAGCATCTGCCCGGGACTGTCCAGTCGACTCCTATCCCAACACACCAAGGTCATTTGCATGTGAGGTCGTACGGACACATGTACGGGGCTTCATATCTGTACGAGCCATGTGTTACGTAACATGACAGAGTGCCATTTAATGACTACGAAAGACAGAGTGTAAAATATATAACACCAGCAGGACAAACAAAACAAAACAAATGTGATGTCTGGTGATTCGAGACTCATTTTTTTATGATTTGGGAGTTGAAGGATTTTTAAACAGCTCATGAATGTTGTCCAGTTCATTTACCTTCTCCAAGTTGACGTTAGCCTCCACTATCTGTCTCACAGCATGCTTGGGCAGGGTAGCATTTTTCTCGAGAAACTCAGACAACGTTTCATTATCATGGAGGAAGTCCTTCAGTTTGAAACCTAGGAGAAAAAGAAAACCCTTTAAGACTAAAAATATAAAAATGAAATGCCATATACAATGAATGTAATGAAATATTGAATTCAGCAAAATACTATGGAATATACACTAGTCAGCATGATATACAGAACCGGTCAAAAGTTTAGAAATAGTTTTGAAAGAAGTCTCTATGCTCATCAAACCTGCATTCAAAAAAAATATTGTGAAATATTATTACAATTTAAAATAATGGTTTTCTAAGCTTGCATAATCTATTTATTTTTATTAATAAAAATAAATAGATTATGCAAACTTATATATAATTTATATACTTGAATTTGATAACGTCATATCACAATCATGCTGACTAACATAGGCCAAATTGCTGTTTTTAATTGAATTCATACATAAAGCAGTGATTCATAACTGCACCATGAATATTATCATTTCTAAGAAAGGGTGTCATTCAGAACATTGTGTTAAGTATGACTCTACTGCAGTTCCTTACTCCATGATAAAGCGAGTGAGGTAATGCAGCCGAACCATTGCGCTAGGTTACAGTCGCGAGAGAATGGTCCATTTAGCTCTCAGTTCCAAGTTCATCATGCAAGATGTCCACACAGGGAAAACAAAAGGCAGAAAGTGACTACAGCAGTGTTCCTCACAGAGCTCATTGTGCTGCGTGTCAGAACATTCCGGAAGAGTCATCCTCAGTACGAACTGGTTTGAGTCAGTCTCTTTCCTCTGGGGTTACTACAGGTCATTCTCCAGCTACCTCTCTCAAATCACCACAGAGCACTTCTCACATTTTTTTTATTGTTGCTTTGCTATTCAGGAAGTCTTTTGGGGAAATGAGCTATAAAAGGGGGTGCAGGATTTGTTCGTGCATTTGCAAAACAAAAATGCTTTTTAATGTGAAGAACCTAAACATTTTATACATTTCATAGCAGCTTCAAACTTTGTTTCTCCTTTACAAGGAGGAGTAAAAACAGCAACAAAAGTGATAATTACTGGCATGTAGTAAAAGTATAGAGCTATAAAACAAATATAGCGCAGATCATTTGAGATCTGGCAAAAGCTCATTCGCTGGATAAATATTGATATGGGATTTAGCTTGAAAGATTTTCACTCAGAAATTGCTAGTAAATTTCAGTAATAATTACATCATGTAACACACTGAAATATTTAAGTAGAAAGAATGAAAGAGTATTTTCTTGTAACACATGGTCACGGTTTTGTTTAGTTAGTTTAATTTTCATGGAATTTTAGTTTGTTATTTTCAGTCACATGTATTCCTTTGTTCAGCTGTAGTTGTCATGGTAACTCATTTAATCAGAACAGGTGTTCATTATTATCTCCCCCATTTGCTTTATATTTTAGTTGCAGTCTTTTCAGTTCTAATGTGTAGAGGTTGTATTAGTTTGCCTGCCTTGGTTTGCGTTTACTAGTGTGGATTATTAAAGCCTTTCATCAGCCTGTTCTTCCTGCAACCACCTGTGACACACAACTCAATAATCTTTGTTTTAGGGTATGTTCACACTTGTAGTTTAATTAGTTTGGTCTGGACTTTTATTACGTATATTCCGTGATGAAACTTGCCGAACATCCAAACCAATGCTGTGTGCTGGATTAAATGCACTCACTGTATGTGCGTAGCTACATATGATGGTATTTTGACCAGCTGAGAACTCGATAAGAGCTTATAAAATGTGTAAAAGAGTCAAAACAGCGGCAGGAATCCCTCCGTCACACATCTGCTGTGAGGAGACGCGGTTCTTACGCCTGTGTTGAACTGTGATGGGCAACATCATGACTATGACCAGAAAAAACAGGAATGATTGAGCATTCTGTCCTTTTTAGTGTCGCATCTTGTGACTTCATGTCCCATTTTTGGTTTGTTTACATGACTTTGGTCTGTGTTGCGTTCATATTTCAGTTGAACCGCTCCACAGTTCGTCTGGAAGCATCTTTTCCGCTTGTTTGAATGCGCACCAGGGTTCAGATGGCAGCGTTCACACTTATTCAAATGATCCGCACCAACAGAGCAATCGCATCAGGGTTTGTTTTAATCAAACCCAATTTTGCAATTTTGAATTAGGAGATTTTATCAAAAGTCTCCATTTAATGCATTACTCATCTAGAAGAAACAACTGCGATATCAAAGAGATCTCATTTGCGATTTTTCTTTGCTATAGCATGACCTCAAACTATTTAAACTTTCTTTACAAAACCTCAGAGCAGATGGGATGAGTTATCATACCTCTTTAGCGGAATGTTCTAGAACCACAAAAAGAGCACACTTATGAAACGTGAGAGTCTCTGTGGCATAAAATCATCATGTTTAACCATTGACTCTTGAGGCTTGCTAATCCATAGTGGGCAAACCAAGCATCCTATTTCTCAAGCCCCAGATGCAAACAGCAACCCCTCCGGGAACATTAATTAAATGCTGTCAACTGTGAGAAGATGCAACTCCCTCAACAGCCATTACAGTGAGTTATTAGTGTACAAAAAGAACACAATAAGTGTTTATAAGCAAGTGTACAGTTTATAAACAAGTGTATGGTTTTTGCACATATCGCTTCTGCAAGTGTCCATCAAAACACCTCAAAAAATGGGTGAAAAATCCCATAGGATCTAAGGAACATAATATAATACAGATTTATAGAGGGCTACAAATCAACCACCTAAAACACCCTGGCAAACGCATAGCAACCACATAGCAAAATGCCTTTGCAACCACATAGGACTTAAGGTGCACATAGGTGCAGTAAGCAATTTCTGAAAATCATTGTTGTCTTGCCTAATCATAACTCTTCTTTTTCCAGTGATATTCCTCTGAGCTTTCTACAGTCTTTCTTCAAATCTGTCCATTGCTCACTCTCTCTCCTCATCCATCATGAGTGGACACGCCCCTTACTGCTGATTAGCTCACTCTCTCCTCTCTCATCACGAGTGGACATGCCCCCTACTGCTGACTGGCTCACTCTCTCTCCTCACTCATCATGTGTAGACATGCCCCCTACTGCTGATTGGCTCACTCTTTCATCATGCGTGGACACGCCCCCTACTGTTGATTGGCTCAACCTCTTACCCTCTACTGCTGATTGGCTACTAGTATTGTGCTGCTAATGCAGCCTTGGTGAGCACCGGCCCCAAACCTGGGACCCTAAAAATGATAGTGTACATATTTTAAATGACTACAAAACCAAATGTTGTGAAAGCGCATCTTTAAAGGTGCCTGACCTTCAGTGTTCCTCTGCAGTTTTCTCAAGGCCCGGACGAGTCCTTTGAAACCTTCAAAGCTCTTGTCGTGTTGGCTGTACAGGAGAATTTTCTTGGCATCGATGAACAGTCGGGAGATGCTGTAAGTGACAGTGACACACACATGAGGAAAACATGTTGTAAAGTGTTTCATTTTTAAAATAGTATATATATTCTGTAAAATCCAATGCAGACCCAATGCTTGATATACTTACATGGAGTCATTGAAGTTGCCCACCACTCCGGGCGTCTCTCCAGGGGTGGGGTAGCGAAAGCAAGGGTTGTTGGCATTGCAGATGATGCCCTGCACCCATGGTAAGGTCCCCGCAGAGGGCATGGCCTTATTGGGAAAGTGGCCTAGAAAAAAAAGACAAAGCAATCAGATTTGCAACAAATGTAATTTATTTTTTATACATTTTTTATAAATTAAAAAGTATTTAATGGAATAAAATTTCGTTTATTTTATTTGGAGTAATGTACATAGACTAATCATGCACAATGAGACCATTATATTATTTTTATTTCAATCATGACAACTCTCGGAATAGTTTAGCATATGGCAATGTTGATGTATTTGGTCTAGAGCTGCAACGTTGCTGCTTTTGAGACTTTGCTACTGCTAATAGATACACAGACACGCTGAAATGAGCATGTAACATATGCCACTGCTGCATAAATAGACATACATAAATCCCATAGCTGATATAGGCAGGTGGAGCTGGGGAGGTAGAGGGGTTCAGAGGAACTCTGAAGGATTATCTTACAGCAAAGCCTGAACTAGACTATTTAAATAGTGAGCAAGAAATCTCATTGGCTGCAGGATCAGCAGAGGCCAATCAGCTTGTGCCATGCGGTAATGGTGTGATTGCTTGCAGATTGCATGTAAAGGACAGATCAGCCTGTGCCTTCTAGAGTTTCATGACTGGCTGTTAGTTTTATAAAGTGTTCATGGGATGAAAAGGTTATGTATTTCACACATAACCACTTCATTATATTATTCCTGGAAACATCCCTGTTTTCCCCTTTTGTTTGAAAGGTGTATGTTTTGACAAAGCAGATATACTGTAATCATTATCTTCCTATCCTTCTGGTCTTCATTTACAGATTTTGAAAAAAAACTCAAAAAAGGCTAACATTTAATTATTTTAGGTTAAAGTACAGTAACTGACACACTGCAAGAAAACTGTGTTTCGGACATCTTGTGATATATCAAATTTCATGCGGTTCTTGGAGCTGTTTTGCTGTCCTTGACCTCCCCTGGGTACAGTGTGATTTCCAAACAGGAGCAAATAGTGACACATGAATGAAGTAAGACATGGTGACACAAGACTTTAAATTAAATGCATTTAGGATCATTTCAAACTGACAGTGCATTAATTTTAAAGTAGTCATTACAAATAGGCTTTAGAACAATATAATGAAAGTGAAATAAGGTTCACGGTTGGTTTTTATCTTCTTATTTCAAACAGATTCATAGTTTGCTGTATTGAGCAAGAAAAACACTTTCTAACCTAAGCTCAAATCTCATTCGACACATCTGTGGTTGTAAAAATGAACTGAAAGCAAAATAAATGTTTGTGTGTTTGTTTGTTTTTTGCCGATCTTAGGTCACTTACATTCATGTTGCTCGTAGGGAGGATAATAGAGTCTGACAGATATCAAGATGAAAAAGATGAAGAGCGGCCATATTATCTCAATCAGTAGCTGAATCTGGAAAAGAAAGGAAACAATAGTGTGATATGTGTTTAAACTTTACATCCTGGATTGCTTTGGTTCCTCCCTAATGAACTTTAATCTGAAATTCAACAGATCCTGAATAAACTATTCTAGCAAAATCAAGAAAAGCCTGTTCATGTTGACGGTTGTTGGGCTTTCTGTTGACATTCAAGGCATCTGAACCTCCTACATTCAGTGCCAAGTGTATTATGTGCAGTACATACCAATATCATTATCATTTAATCAGCTTTTTGAGGTACATTCTCTTACTGGACTTTAAGAAAACGTTGATAAGTACATAAATAACAACTACTTCACAAATAAGTGACTATTTCTTCAAACAGCAACTTTAAAAATGTTACACAATAAAATTCAAGTCCACAAATTGTCTTTTTATTTATGTATTTATTCATTGCTTTCAATACGGGGGTTGGTGACCTCCAGAACCTCACAGATGTCACCATACAAAAAAATGGGAGCCTAGGAGCTCCATATGTTACAAAAAGCATTTGTTATGCTGCATTTGAAATTTGATTGTTGCATTTATTGATACTTTTGATGAAGTGATGCGTTAAAATCTCAATGCATTTGGTATGAACTTACAGTCTGTCTCCGTCGGTAAGTGAAGTTCTTCCACAACAGTAAGCCCAACTGAGTGGAGAAAGCCATCTTGCCACGGCTCCACACTGTCCGCGCCGCCTCTGGCAACTGTCAAGAAAAGAGATGTGAAGCTAATGATGCCAAGCTCAACTAATTCAACTGTGGTCGTCTATGGAACGCTCAAATACATGTAAAAGATCTTGTGACAGCTTTATCTAAGGGGGACTTTATAATATGGGTGATGTGACATCACTCAAACAACACTGACTAAGAGTTGCATTAAAGCAAACAGAGACATTAGGACGAGTAAACATTCAACAGATTGTGAGAATTTCCTACTAACATTTCAACCGATTTGTGATGAGGATTCATCATGAAATCAAAATTGACATGTCTTGTTTTTTTATTTTTACGGAATGCTGCAGTATTATAAATGATTTATTCGTGCACATCATTGTTTTTCATTCCTGTGCCTCATAATCTTGAATCAAAATAACTTCCCCTCCCTCGACATCTCTTCTTTTCTCTGGCGATGTGTTTACTGGCGTGAGGCCGGAGCAACCTGTCACTCACATGAAATCCACCAATAGCAAACCACAACCATCCAATCAATTCCCCATGGACAAAATCAAGCCCTGCCCCTAGGGAGACCTTGCTCTGTTGAAGGACAGAAGATGTGATTTTGTGGGACAATGCAGGACACATGTGGAGAGATAAATTTACTACTATTGTACTATGTAAAATATTGATTATACATTAGTTGGAAAGTCTATTTGCCATCACACTGAATGATAATGTTGTGACTCTCTGTGACTGGCACTCAATTTTCTTCTAGTGATACAATGTAATTTACTCTACTGGACCTATTCTGTCTACTAAATATAATGATTTTATACAAATTTTATATTAAAATAAATTTCCTTAAGTAGCGACTAGTTTATTGTCTTGTATTAGACTATGCAAATCTATGCAAATTTGTCTAAGCAATTTTAGCATTTTTGAAATGCGCCACGTATCTTGCACGTCTTGCGGGATGCTACTTTAAGCAAAGACTTCATCTATAGGAAGACGGTGCACTCCGATTACTTATGAATGGGAGAAAGTGCAACGCCCAAAAAGGTGAATAAGCCCCGCCTTCTAAATGAAAGAGCCAATCGTTGATTAGTAAAGTCATCATGTCACTGCAGCTGCCAGCTCCGGTTGCTATAGAAACAGGCAGTGTTCTAAGACACCTGTTTAGGACTGCGCATGTGCATTAGCTTTGTCCAGGCTAAAAATGCATTTTTCTTGCCATGATTCGAGTGTTTAGAGACCAAATTTATGAGACAGTTGTTGTCAGATTTCACTGGTGATTTCAAATATGAAATGTAATCATAAGGTTGGCGAACAGTTTTGGCGAATTTGATGTTTCCCAAAGAGATAGGAGCTGCACTTGCATGCCCGAGAGGCGTTTCAAAGATGGCCGCCGAGTGAAATGACTCGTCTTAAAGGGACTTTGCTTTAAGTTAGCAAGGTAGAAGTAAATCAAACAAAATGTTTTGGCATTGCCATACAGTAGCTTATCTTCAGGTCATTCATCTTATCTGTTAGACACTTTCAATTGCTATCAAAAAACTACAAGCAGTGGGAGGAAACAGAACAGTGCCCGTATGTGGGTTGGTACATTTCATAATGAACTAAATCATAAATCTTGATCTCCTGCTGGTGTCCTGATTAAATTGTCTAGTAATGCATTTTCACATTATATTAAATGGTTATCATTCCTAACAAAATGTACGTGTCAGTGCTGTAGTCCTTTCTATTAAGTTATTACCAATTGTTTAAGATTTCTGATTTAAAACTAATTTTGATATGTACACATTTGATTGATGTTAAAACTTCTGTCCACCAAATCAAAGATGGCATGGCATTACCAGCATGCAAGAAGCCATTTTGTTGCATTTGGTAAGAAAACCATAAAACATGCATTTTAAAGCAAGAAAAAACATCTCTCCTATATTTGCCGTTGACTCATTCACAGTCTCCGTATCATTCATTAGCCTAGATGTGTTTTAAATCTTTTGTTTTTGTACTGTTTGGGCAGATATGGATCTGTCTGAGGTAATGTGATTCTTATGCATGTTTTATTTCATGCATAACATCATAAAGAGCGTCCCTAGCGGACGCGTGCGCTTTCTTATTTTTCTTCTTGTTTATCATTTTCTTCATCATATCGCCTCTCTCGACATGCTATGCCTACAATGTCTTGCACATATACACCAAAGATCAAGTTTTAGGCTCACTTTGCACTTAAAGCAAGATAAATAAATCCTGTCCATCACGACTGATTTAAAATATGTCCAAGAAAAGTGCACATACATTTGTTTACTATACAGTCTTCGCAAAGAATGACTTCTGTGGAGCAAAATACGAGAAGACATTTAATAACACACCAAACTGTAGCCCTTAACTGCCTGTTTACCACCGAATGGGGTTATAATCGTGATGTTTTAAGCATGCTTTAGAGTCGAGGAGCGCAGTGTGTTTTTCATTGTTCCGCAGAGGAGAGGTTACTCTCGGTCATTTCGCGCAGACTCGGTGATACCAACAGATGCTGAAGCGACACGCGAGCACTTTTACCGTCTTCTTTGTTCAACTGTCTTTTGAAGTTGCCATTCTCTCAGCAGCATGCAAATGAAAATGATCAATCATACAGAACTTTTCAACATAAGCTGCCTGGTACATCAAAACTCATCAAGCGTTTACGACAAAAGACACGACCGTGTCGTGTTGAAGAAAAAGTGTTGAAGAAAAACAGCAGCAGCAGCAGCGCGTTTCTTCTTAAAGTAGTAGCAGGTTAAACTATTCTCATGTTTATGTGTCACGATTATTAAACGATGGAGCATGACAATTGTAAGCTTTCAATGCATCACAACTCAAACCAAACACGTCGCTTGTGGGAAAACAACCACAGCGTTTCTGATGACAGATTTAGCACATTTATGCATAAATATTTGTCTATGAACTAGTAAAAATAAAAAAAATTACTCACCGTTTTTTCTTGCTTCGAAATGATTATTCCTTATTTCATATAGGCCTAAACTGTAAATCCTTTGAAGAGCAGCAGAGAAACAGCTGTTTTAACGCTCTCAGCGCGATATTGTACTAGTGGCGTTTTGTTCTCTATGGACGGACTTTTTTCCTCTCCTCCATCCTTTTATAGCGAGAGCGATGCGCGAGGTTACTGTCGGTCAGAAAAGCGCTGCTGTTTGTGTTCGAGCCTCCATATATGGAAAGCACGTGCGGACCCAAAACAGCTCTTAAAAGGGCAACGTGCATTTGCGCAAAATCCGTTTTTTTACTTTGCATCTTACTTTGCATGCGCTGTAAGTGTATACAACAAATGTTATAAATGTAATATTAATCTGACAGATATCACTGAAATAAGGAATGATTTTATCAAGACAGTAACCACCGGTTTCACAGACAAGGTTCAAGCCTAGTCGCAAACTAAAATGCATTACTGAGCTGTTTTAACTGAAAGCAACTTGCACTGATATATCTTAAAATATGTCAGTGCATTGTTTTGTCCCAAGATGCACACCAGTAATGTTTTTTTTTTCTTCTTTTTTCTTTTCTTTTCTCGCTAAGACACGTTTATGAAATCTATGTAAAGGTGTAGTTCACCCAAAAAATGATCCCATGATTTACTCCCCCTGAAGTCATCCCAGGTGTATACGACTTTCTTCTTTCAGACGAACACAATCAGTTATATTAAAACTTCTGTGTAAGATGAATACGGATGGCGGTCTGACGGAAGCTAGATATTTTACTTTATAAAGTTTTAAATATGGATATTTTTCATACACAAACCCATCGATTCGCTTCAGAAGGCCTTTATTAACCCCCCCGGAGCCGTGTGGATTACTTTTATACTGGATTGAATGACTTTTTTGGGTTTCAAATTTTAGGCTGCCATTATAAAGCTTGGAAGAGACAGGATATTTTTGAATATAACTCTGTTTGTGTTCATCTGAAAGAAGAAAGTCATATACACCTAGGATGGCTTGAGGGGGGAGTAAATCATGGGATCATTTATGTCCTAAATGAACTAAGGCCTAATCCTGGCTTAATCTAAGCCATCTCTGTGAAACAGGGTTTTTTTTTTTCCAGCACATTTCATAATCTGACATCCCTCTTTCAGCAGAATCTTTAGATGGTTTTCTGGTTTAAACTGGTCTCACATCCTGGCAGTTTTTATTCTACACACATATCAGTCTCCGATAACTCTTTATTTTACGGTGTCATTGTTACGTAATGTTACATGTAGTTACTACAGTACAGTAATAACTATAAATTATGCATAATTACATGCAACTAACCCAAACCCTAATTTTAACCGTATAGTAAGTACTGTAGTTACTTAATATTACTTAAATGTATAATTACAGTGTAACAAAGGCACCTTAAAATTAATTTCTCTCCAGGTCATCAGGACCTCTGAGAAATGAAGACAGGCTGTTAAACACTTAGACACAACCCAGGACTGCATGGGCCTTGAATGAAGACACTGAGCAAGACAGATATATAGCACCAGCTTATCAATTTAATTGTTCAAGGCCTGGTTTCACAGACAGGGTTTAGATTATGCCAGGATTAGGCCTTAGTTCAATTAGGGCATTTGAGTAGCTTTTATAAACGTACACTAGAAAAACACATTGCTGGTGTGCATCTTGAAGCAAAACAATGGCACTGACATATTTTAAAATATGCTTTCAGTTAAATCAGCTCAAACATGCATTTTAGTCTAGGACTATCTTAAGCCTTGTCTGTGAAACCAGGGGAAAGTGTCCTAGAAATCCATCTATCATGTAGAATATAATGCTATTGTTCTAAAACATAGCACAGGTGGCATACGTATGCACAATGACAGTTTAGTCTATAACAGCTTGTTTTTGTTTTTTTATAGAGAATCTTTGCAGACAATATTCTGCCATATATAATGACTTCAGAAGATACAGGAAGTGCATTCTGTTGACTTGTTCCCTGGACTTTCTGCATCACTGGTCCGGATAACTGTGAAAAGTTACCCATTAATGTCCCGCATTTGTGTAGTTAATGAACGCACCACGTCTGGGGACCTTTTGAATTTAGAATTTATATGAATGCATGAATGGAAGTGAGTAACTGAGGTCTTATGACATTTCTTTTTCTTTTATGACATTTCCTTCCTGTAGTTCACCCAAAAATGATCTGAAAGAAGAAAGTCATATACACCTGGATGGCTCGAGGGTGAGTAAATCATGGGCTAATTTTTATTTTTGGGTGAACTAACCCTTTAAATGATCCTGCAATGCGATGAATTATTTTTTAAGGGTGTGTTCACACTTGTAGTTTGGTTCACTTTGTAAGTTTGGTCCGGACTAAGAAAAAAAACATTAGTCCTGGTTCACGTTGGCATTTTAGCAGATATAAAGATACTGAACCTAAAGACATAGGGATGTTCACAACCTGATTGGTTGGCTTTTATTACGTATATACAAACTACATATACAAACATCCAAAACAATGCTGTGTGCTGGACTAAATGCACTCACTGTATGTGCGTAGCTACATATGATGGTATTTTGACCAGCTGAGAACTCGATAAGAGCTTATAAAATGTGTAAGTCCAAGATCTGCTGTGAGGAGACGCGGTTCTTACGCCTGTGTTGAACTGTGATGGGCAACATCACGACTATGACCAGAAAAAACAGGAATGATTGAGCATTCTGTCCTTTTTAGGGTTGCATCTTGTGACTTCATGTCCTGTTTTTAAAAAAATATTTTTTACATGACTTTGGTCTGTGTTGCGTTCCTATTTCAGTCGAACCGCTCCACAGTTCGTTTGTAAGCATCTTTTCCGCTTGTTTGGTGCGGACCAGGGTTCAGATGGCAGCGTTCACAAATGATCCGCACTAACAGAGCAATCGCACCAGGGTTTGTTTTAATCAAACCAAACATGCCGTGTGAACTCACCCTAAAAGTACAATTATTCCATGTAGACTTTTAATAATATGTCATAAAAGCTGCATGCATTATAAATATAAAATAATTGCAAAATGCACTTTAAAATGGAGTACAGCATGTCAATCTGCAGGACATGTCAAGTACCCAAAAGAATTTAATGTCAACTACCAGTTTACACTAGAAAAGCAATGATATTCAGTGAGATTGTGAAACAAAAATCATTTAGAAAAGCAGAATCTGACCTGTCTGTTTCTAACCATGCAGTCAAAAAGAACACAGTGATTCTGATTTGAACTGAGAGAATGTAACATTGTGGCTTTTGTATTTTTGGTCATGTGATCAGTGCTTTCATCCTGTTTTTCAGGCCGATCGTCTCTTTGTGTTTATGAAGCCTGTGAGGCTGCCATGTGAGTAACGCTGCCCTCCTGCCCCAGTATCCTCCGCAGTATTGTGGAGTTGGGCCTCAGGGATGACACGGCACTGTTGACACAGAGAACAAGAGCGAGCGAGCAGAGATAAACAAAGCATCTGAACATGACGTGAAAACTCTTTGCAAAAGAAACCACAAGCAGGTCTGATCTGAGAGAGGAAGTTCTATATGCAGACTGTGGTAAACATAATAAAAATGTGACTTTACTGAGACTTAAAGGTGCAATGTGTAATATTTATGAGGATCTATTGACAGAAATGAAATATAATATACATAACTATGTTTTCATTGGTGTATAAAGATCTTACATAATGATATATAGTAGTTTGTCCATTTAGGTCTACTGTAGAAACATGGCGGCACAAAATGGCGATTTCACTGTAAGGAGACCCACGGATTGTAGATCGAATTTTCAAAACGAGGTTCATTCTCGTGCTGCGTAACATGAGAATGTACCTCATTGGTTCTTGCTGAAGCTCAAACGTGCTGCGTAATACGAGAATGAACCTCATTGGTTCTCCCTGAAGCTCAAACGTGCTGCGTGACACGAGAATGAACCTCACTGGTTCTCGCTGAAGCTCAAACGTGCTGCGTGACACGAGAATGAACCTCATTGGTTCTCGCTGAAGCTCAAACGTGCTGCGTGACACGAGAATGAACCTCATTGGTTCTCCCTGAAGCTCAAACGTGCTGCGTGACACGAGAATGAACCTCATTGGTTCTCGCTGAAGCTCAAACGTGCTGCGTAACACGAGAATGAACCTCATTGGTTCTCGCTGAAGCTCAAACGTGCTGCGTAACACGAGAATGTACCTCATTGGTTTCATTAAAAATATCTTCATTTGTATTCAAATTAATTCCATACCATGGTATTACTATCAAATACCTACTGGTACTACCACAGTGTTTTATAAGGTTTTATTGTCACATGCTTGTTGTCAAGCAATGCCACAGCACTTGTCAGCAAATCTGTGGTGTAAGTCACTTATCATCTGATATATAACAAGAGGATGAACTGATTACAGCTTCAGTTAGTTTATATGGCACTGACACAGACACACACACAACTGTATCCCAGCGTGAACCGCAAGGGATGTTGCCCTTTTAAGAGCACGCGCCTCGGTTTTGATGAAAATAATAGTCCACAGCAGCAAAATGTTGCATTTGCACGCGAACTGATCCATTGCTTATAACGTTAGACGTAAAAATGGGCATTTCTGGTGACTTTTGCTAAGAAAAACGTTTCACTGTGGCGTGTTCATACATGTCTGTTCATAGGCTACAACGTTCATACATGTCTGTTATGATACCTCAGAGGACAATGGGGGTCTAAACGCATATGGCATACTCAGAATACGTTTGCTACATCATAATAATCTCTGTGAAAAGGCGAGCGCAACACAATCATCAGATTTTTAAAATGTATACATCGCGCTCGAGAGCACCGCAAAGTCGCCCGCGTGCTCAGGGGGGAGTTTTTCCCAGATCTAACATGATTTAAAATTATGGGATTGTGCGTAGTCAAACAATATTTTGCCAAGGAAGCAAATATTCACTTATTTTCAGGCTCCTCTCAGCAGCTGAGCACAAACAGTCGGTTTGTCCGACAGTAACCCCGCGAAGGGGAAGGGGGGCTGGATAAATATAGTTCCAGATACGGGGGCAGCATAACATCTTACTTTTGAATAAACGTACTGTCGTGCTATACATTTTATTCGACGTTTCTGTACCGAAATCTATTCATTCATTGACTTGCCATTGAGCAATAGCCTGCAAAACTCACTCCATTATAGACCATTAGCCTACACATTAAACCAAGTATACCTATCAAATAAATGAAGTCTATTAAAACGCACGTTTAACGACACCATGGGTCTAATACCGCGTAGAAAGATGCCGATTTAAAGAGAACACGGCCACTTCCAGCCGCAGAGCTGCAATGACCGAGAGTAACCTCGCCTCGGAACGCGAGCAGCAGAAACTGGGTGAAAGGGGACGTGACGTCACTCGCGGTGAACCTTCTCGACTGTTGCGTTTACATGGTCATTAGCCATAAGGCATCTACTGCTCTTTACAGCTATGCAGGGGTTACTTCACCCCAACATGAAAATTATCTCACGATTTACTCCCCCTCAAGTCATCCCAGGTGTATATGACTTTCTTCTTTCAGACGAACACAATCAGAGTTATGGATTATTAGGAACACCTGTTCAATTTCTCATGAATGCAATTATCTAATCAACCAATCACATGGCAGTTGCTTCAATGCATTTAGGGGTGTGGTCCTGGTCAAGACAATCTCCTGAACTCCAAACTGAATGTCAGAATGGGAAAGAAAGGTGATTTAAGCAATTTTGAGCGTGGCATGGTTGTTGGTGCCAGACGGGTCAGTCTGAGTATTTCACAATCTGCTCAGTTACTGGGATTTTCACGCACAACCATTTCTAGGGTTTACAAAGAATGGTGTGAAAAGGGAAAAACATGAAAATGCCTTGTTGATGCTAGAGGTCAGAGGAGAATGGGCCGACTGATTCAAGCTGATAGAAGAGCAACTTTGACTGAAATAACCACTCGTTACAACCGAGGTATGCAGCAGAGCATTTGTGAAGCCACAACACCCACAACCTTGAGGCAGATGGGCTACAACAGCAGAAGACCCCACCGGGTACCACTCATCTCCACTACAAATAGGAAAAAGAGGCTACAATTTGCACAAGCTCACCAAAATTGTAGAATTAAGGCAGTTCTGAAGGCGAAAGGGGGTCAAACACAGTATTAGTTTGGTGTTCCTAATAATCCTTTAGGTGAGTGTATATTCAAAACTATTCTGTCTCTTCCAAGCTTTATAATGCGAGTGCATGGTTCCCTAGATTTTGAAGGGCAAAAAAATGCATCCATCCATCATAAAAGTACTCCACATGGCTCCGGGGGGTTAATAAGGGCCTTCTGAAGCGAACCGATGGGTTTGTGTAAGAAAAATACCCATATTTAACACAATATAAAGTAAAATATCTAGCTTCTGTCAGACCGCTGTCCGTATTCATCTTATGCAGAAAGTGTAACACCTCTCACAGTTCAAAACGCTTACGCTACGTCATACATCACGGCAGTTAAGCTTTTTTTGTAAGTTGAATATGGATGGCAGTCGGCCGGAAGCTAGATATTTTACATTATTTTACTTTATAACGTGTTAAATATGGATATTTTTCTTACACAAACCCATCGATTCGCTTCAGAAGGCCTTTATTAACTCCCCGGAGCCGTGTGGAGCACTTTTATAATGGATGGAGGCACTTTTTTGGGCTTCAAAGTCTAGTTCCTGCGGAAGAGTGACCTCTGACCTGTATGGTTACACAGAAGAACAACACGTCATTAAAAAATATATTTTATTTCATTTTTGTCACAAGATGAAGAAGATGATGATAACAGGTTCCAAGTACTTTTAATAATAAAATACACTCAGGTACAGACAGAAGGTGTAACAGTGTGTGTGTGTGTGCTACAACGCAAACACAAACATCGACCAACAAGCACAGCGTGCACAGGGAGTTACTAATATACATGATGGTGATGAACTAATATGACTAACAGCTGTGGTGATGATAAGTGTACATAGAAACAGATGAGTGGTGGGAAACTTGGAAAACATGACAATGAAAAAAACTAAAAGTCCATAAAAACGAAAACTGAGAAGGGAACTGAATAAGCATTTTTTTTTTTCATTGTACTGTACTGTATTGTATGACTGGAGTCTTTCTTCAGTAATTATGGGTCAAAACATAATTTCTATCCATGTCCTGGTCACAGAGGGAAGATTTCATGTTTGATATTGTTCCACTAGATGTGTTTTCAACATTTATAGTTTCTGGAGAACTCAAGGGAACACTCACAGATTCTGTGAACATCGATCCGATGATTTTGCCATCTGTCATGCTACATGGCCTTCAGCAGGTCAAGGCATATGTTACGAATACATACGTAAATACACACATACAATAAAAGGGGATCCTATTAAAAAGATCCATGGAGTCCCTGCTCTCACTCCCAATGCTTCAAAACACCCACACACATGTATAGTGCAAAAAGTAAATTTATTAACAACAAAAAGACTAATGCTAACCTAGAACTCAGACAATAAACAAAATCAGCTTCCCTTCCTAACTATCAAAAACAGGGGAAAAAAAGAATATAAAGGAGAGTAGGCTTTAATAAGTTAAAACTACAACTGAACAAACAAAGCAAATGTAATGGAGGCTAGTAAGAGCTGTGCAGGTAAACCTCACTCTCCTGGGCTCAAGAGGCGCACTAGAGGCTGCGTTTTTTTAGCAGCCTTAATTATTACGCGCTTGCCCGCTAATCCTCGAATACCGCTCAGAGCGGTGTGAGTAGAACCAAAGAGGTTACACAAATACAATGACTTAAAGAAAATGACTAGAACTCAAAGAACAAGTGTAACCCCTCCTGTTCGAACCACCCTCTCCATGCGGGACTCGAACCCGAGCTGAGGAGGCTAAAAGCTGCAACCTCTAGCATCATTCGTTGCACAAGTAACTTTGTCAAAACAGCAATGAAGATGAGAAGGTCAACATGTCACATAAGTACACAGAAGGGTGTTCACATGATCAAGACTTGACATTGACTAAACAAACTGAAGGGCGTATATACACACAAAGCACTAATTAAGGGAATGAGCCAAAAAAAACAAAAAACAGGTGAGTTAAATGAAGAGTGGGCCAGAATACCGGAGTTGCATCTGCCTGCATTTTCAGGACCGCATTTCTAGTACCGTTTACGCGACACTGTTTTCAACTAAAAACGTAAACTTTTTAATGCGCCTTGACTGTTCATTCACACAACAACAGTGTTTTGGGGCCTGAAAACGCAAACTTTTGAAAATGGGTTTCAAAGTCCAAGTTTTTGAAAATGACACCTTTATCGTCTCTGTGTAAACTACAAAAACATGAATTTGTGAAAATTATGATGTCATGCGCATGTGTAGGCCTATGACATGTTCAGTCTATAGTGTTTCTTTACAAAGTGACATCACCATCTACTGGCCTGACATGAATAATGCAGCAGTTTTAATCGTTTTTGTGGATCTGTATGAATAGTACGGCTGCACGATTAATCAAATCTTTACTGTGATCAGTAGTAAATGCTGCTCCACCTGAAAGCCAGAGGGCAGAAACTACAAATATTCCCAGCAGAAGAAGTATGTAATTCCAGGAAATCCCTATCCCTAGCTCAATAAACAGAAGATTGAAATACTTTGATTGATTAAACATGACTAATAAACACACGACTATGACAATATATGGTTTAAATGAGTTCTTCAAGCCTTATTAGTTAAGTTCTAGATAAGTTCAAGTATTTTTATACTTCAGTGCTAATTGACATGATATGACTATGAAATATGTTGTGTGCCTTATTCTGTGTACGAAGTCATATCATATCACAGAAAGATGCTCTTAAAAAACTGTCATTATGAAGTGAGTTTGGAGTAAAAACATGTTATTAAATGTTGTCTTTTGTTTGACAAGAGGTTCATAAATGCTTCTCATGTTTGGAAAGATGTTTGATGTTTGCTTTCGTGTGGAGAAGCATTTACATCACAGAGCGGTGCTTCACTGACAAGCTACGCTTAAAAAATAAACGCAGCCTTTGCGATTTCATAATTGCAATAAGCCAAATCGGTTTAGCATAGTTCATGTTAATTGCAAATAAACATGCAGCGCATGACAACGCTGTCGTCTGTACATGAAAAACCCAAAATAAAAACTTTTCAGTACATCAGTGTCATGTAAATACACCCTTAAAGGCACAATAAGTAGTTTTCCGCCGCTAGAGGTCTCCTATTCAAAACAAAGGCGTAGCTTGATGACTCCGAGATTGAGCGGGGATTCATGGGAGTTGTCGTCTTCACCTCTACAGCCGGTGGAAAAGAATCAGGATGACTCGAGCAGAAATCAACTCGAGCAGAAATCATGTTCATGGATGAGATTATTAACATGACTGTAGTATGAAGCAGAGCAGGGCGAGTGCTGTGGGAGCTGAACGAAGCTGCTGAAGCGATTGCTAATGAGAGAGACGAGTGTGACACAGCTTGAGAGCAGTGGAGCTTTTATTATGCCACAGTTGCTGCTTCCGCTTCTTCCGCTCATGCATATGTGGGGTAACGCAGCGCTGTTTTATCATAGTGTGTTGAAAATTATGTTATAATGCACTCTGCGTTCACTCGGCGGCTACTATGAGACACTTGTTGCACACTGTGGTACGCTAGATCGATATTAGGCATGGTAGTGCCTACTAGTATCGAAACATGGTACTCGCGGTAAATCAAGAAAACCAGATTTAAACAATAAGACTAACTGTGTTTAGCTATACAACAATTAGTTTTCTGTCCATGAATGTATCCAAACAGTTGCACACATGTCTAATAAAACACAATATAATAAAGCATCTTTGGTATTTCCCTATTAAATAAATCGAGGGTATCGCAGGTATGATGTCACTGATAGGCAACGCGCGGACACGGTCCGTGTCCTGGTTAAAATTGCTTATTTCTCTGGATTTAAACATTCTCTGAAACATTTAGGATAATGTAAGTACACGTCAACAAAATATATAACAATGTTCTAGTGGTTTTGGGATATTTTAATCCAAAAACCGTACATATTGCGCCTTTAAACCTCTTTGTGAAATCATTGCTAGTAAAGTGCTTGTGCTTTCTATAAAATAAAGTAACTGTAAATTAAAGGCAAATAAATAATGAGAATGGCTGATGATTTAGTTCATGTTGAGATATGGTACCGTATCTTATTGCTGCAGGTTAGTTTATTTTATTTTTATTAGCTTAATCTGGCCTTTATGTCCCATATTTTAATCATGTGCATATTTTATACCAATACAAATTAAGTACTATAATGCAAAAAGATCAATAATAACACAGTTTGATAAGTCTGCACCACATAGCCATATTGCATTTAGGTTAAGATAATAACAGAAAGGGATTTCAAAACAGTGACTTCAGCAAACTGATATGACATGTGTGCTCTCTCTTCAGGCCTTGTCTGTGTGCTGAAAGCCTAGCAGCTGGTGTCAGACAGAGAGGGACATTCATAGGGAAAACAGCTGTGGAGAACACCCTGTCATGGGCCACGGCGCTCACGACACATGTGATTGTCCTGCTCGGCCTTTTGTGAACATCATCAGTGCGGTGTTTGAAGCAGGAGCATGTTTAGGGCCCCTCGACAGGGACAGAAAAGTGCTGACCACATGCACAGATCAACTTATTGTTTAGAAAGGGATACAGTAAGCAGTGGTAAGCATTGCTTTTGATTTATGAATAAGAATATGATCCTGTACCTCAATAATGGGCTATTATTATTCATGCAAATTTGTCTGAACTGCAAGCATTCATTAAGCAAGAACCTGCAAAATAATAGTTGATGTGTGTAATTATTTAGATGATAAAATACTAAACATAATATGCACTCATTGATTGATTAACTGAAAAGTACCATAAATATTGTGATTCTAAAGCCACAACACTCTTGATCTGATTTTATAGCATCTTTGTTTTTAATTAGAAAATATAAACAAATAAAATCTTGTATGTCTGATATATACACCGATCAGGCATAACATTATGACCACTGACAGGTGAAGTGAATAACACAGATTATCTCTTCATCACGGCACCTGTTAGTGGGTGGGATATATTAGGCAGCAAGTGAACATTTTGTCCCCAAAGTTGATGTGTTAGAAGCAGGAAAAATTGGCAAGTGTAAGGATTTGAGCAGTTTTTGAGCAGAGTTTGACAAGGGCCAAATTGTGATGGCTAGACGACTGGGTCAGAGCATCTCCAAAACTGCAGCTCTTGTGGGGTGTTCCCGGGTCTGCAGTGGTCAGTCTCTATCAAAAGTGCTCCAAGGAAGGAACAGTGATGAACCGGAGACAGGGTCATGGGCAGCCAAGGCTCATTGATGCACGTGGGGAGCGAAAGCTGGCCTGTGTGTTCCGATCAAACAGATGAGCTACCGGAGCTCAAATTGCTCAAGAAGTTAATGCTGGTTCTGATAGAAAGGTGTCAGAATACACAGAGCATCACAGTTTGTTGCATATGGGGCTGCATAGCCACAGAGCAGTCAGGATGCCCATGCTGACTCCTGTCCACCGCTGAAAGCTCCAACAGTGGCACGTGAGCATCAGAACTGGACCACGGAGCAATGGAAGAAGGTGGCCTGGTCTGATGAATCACGTTTTCTTTTACATCACGTGGATGGCCGGGTGCTTATGCGTCGCTTACCTGGGGAACACATGGCACCAGGATGCACTATGGGAAGAAGGCAAGCCGGCGGAGGCAGTGTGATGCTTTGGGCAATGTTCTGCTGGGAAACCTTGGGTCCTGCCATCCATGTGGATGTTACTTTGACACATACCACCTACCTAAGCATTGTTGCAGACCATGTACACCCTTTCATGGAAACGGTATTCCCTGGTGGCTGTGGCTCTTTCAGCAGGATAATGCGTCCTGCCACAAAGCAAAAATGGTTCAGGAATGGTTTGAGGAGCACAACAACGAGTTTGAGGAGTTGACTTGGCCTCCAAATTCCCCAGATCTCAATCCAATCGAGCATCTGTGGGATGTGCTGAACAAACAAGTCCGATCCATGGAGGCCCTACCTTGCAACTTACAGGACTTAAAGGATCTGCTGCTAACATCTTGGTGCCAGATACCACAGCACACCTTCAGGGTTCTAGTGGAGTCCATGCCTCGATGGGTCAGGGCTGTTTTGGCAGCAAAAGGGGGACCAACACAATATTAGGTCATAATGTTATGCCTGATCAGTGTATCATCTGGCATTTTGGGAAACTAATGGTTCGTATATGTGTGGTTCCCAAAAGTCCACATGAGATATTTCGATGAAATCAATGTGTAAGCATTACTTCACATTACATCTCATCAACTTCATGTCAATCTGCGTATTGCTCAAACCAGACAAACATCACTGAACATACATTCTCATTTGAACCTTTGATTCCCTCGTGTATATGTTTTTGTGATGCCCCAAAGTTCACCATCTGTTTGTGTGGGTTTTCAAACAAGTCAAACATGTAGTGTTTGATGTTGTAATGTTGTAAATAGTCAAAGGTTGCAACTGTATCCCAAGAGTCCTGGGATTTGGTATACCTTTGACAGTAGTTTAATTTCCCTTGCTCAAGTCTTTATCAGCATTGCACATCTTGACATTGGAATTTCTGTCCATTCCATTCCAGCATTTCTCAAGCTCAGGAGGAATGGGAACTGAACGTGAACTGCAATTTTTATGTCATTCCACAGATACTCAGTTGAATTACAGTCTGGACTTTGACTGATGCTCCAGGACATTCATCTTTTTGGGTTTAAGCCCCTCCACTGTCACTGTCCTGTTGTGAGCTGAATAAAAATTTCAGTTCCTGTGCTCATGCAGACTAAAGCATTTTCCCTTCAGGGATGTTTTTTTGTCAGTACGTTTTGTACTTATTCCTTCTTTCCGCAGAGAAAAATTCCCAAAGCACGATGCTGTCAGAACTATTGCATGAGTGTTTTACAGTCATATGCTCTATTAGATTAGATCTCATAGAAGTGAGGCTCAAAAGGTTCAGTTTAAGACTGATCAGTCTCCTTTGCCAAACTCCAGCTGAGATGTTATAGGAATTCTCAAAGGCTTTTTGTGATATTGCCTCATTACAGTTTTCCTCAACCCAGTCACAGTTGTGGGTCTCTTAGTACTTCATTTATTGAAAACAATGATTATTATATAATCAACTGTGAAATATGCATATAAATATGGTGATCAAGAGATATGCAGTGTTCAGTACATTCAATACATATATAGGCCTGATTTCACAGACAGGGTTTAGATTAAACCAGGATTAGTTCCGTTAGGAGATTTAAGTAGCTTCTATAAATGTGACTTAGAAAAAAAAAAACATCACTGCACTGACATATTTTAAGAAATGCTTTTAGTTAAAACAGCTCAAACATGCATTTTTGTCTGCTTAAAGGTGCAGTGTGTGAATTTTAGTGGCATCTAGCGGTGAGGTTTCACTGTAAAGGGACCCGCGGTGTACAGAGATAGAAATGGCTCATTCTAATGTAATAAAAACATAACGCTTCATTATGCAAGGTCTTTATACGCCACTGAAAACATTATTATGTATATTATATTGCATTTCAGTAAATAGATCCTCATGAACATTACACACTGGACCTTTAAGTATTTGTATATTTGGCTTTTATAAACTTTTTTTTTTTTTTTACTTGTACAGAAATGACAGTGACAGTCACATAAGAGCTTTGGATTTTTATTGTATATCCTTTATAACGTCCAGGACGCCATTATAACGTCTTTTAACAAGATCCTCTGCACTGAGACCTGGCATTGTTGTTCAAAAGAGGAAGCTGTTGACTCATCAGAACACACTACTGACCTTGCTGCGACCTTGAAGCTGAACGAGAAGAGACCAAAAATACACATAAATCGATACGCTTTCAGACGTTTGTGTAAAGGGATTGTGACGCCGCATTATATGTGAGCTGTGTTTGGATGCATGTCATATGTATGGGTGACACAGTGCACGTGCACACGTGAGAGGAACCCCCCACCTTTTGTGAGGGAGCAAACTAAACAAACATCTTCTACAAAAATGCTACTTTTTCCCCTTTTTTGCTTTCAAAGATAGTGTAAATGTTTTCATACATCAAAAATAGCTATTATGCAAAAAAAAAAAAAAAAAAAAAAAAAATAAGGTAGTTTTTTCCTGTCTTACCGGCACATACGTCAATAGCTGGGCTGTGGTTCGTTTAACAGGGAATAAGGATGGAGATCTTCCGAGTAAGGGATGTACCGAGGTTAAACAGGAAGTCATGTGAAAGAGGCTCTTTGAATCATAATAACAAAGAGATATGAGAATGAATGTTGCAGTCACATGTCTAGCATTATGCCTTTCTATTATATACTATTAAAAATGACTTTTTTTAATGCTGAACAATTCTCTCCAACTATTCTCCTCTTGGAGAGGAAAAAAAAAAGACAAAATAACTTTGAATTTCTTATCTGTCGCGGACTGCTGTAGCCTATGGTTTCTGAGTTTACAGAATTCAATTCACGTTGAATTCAAAATTCAACAGTTTCTTGACGTTAGATTTAAGCGTCGATGGGAACAATGTGTCCTGAAGTGTTTTTTAACCTTCAATTGGCTTTCAGCAGCACAGATTCCTTCCCTAACTAAAAATACAAGCAATGGCGCCATCTAGTGTTTGCACTGACCTACACATAACAAAAACAACATGCGCTATGCATGTTCAAGTGTGAAAAAAAAGAAAAAGAATGTGCATTGCACCAGCTATCGTTCATATAGCTGTTTTCAAAATAGTTCAGTATTCGATTGCACTCGTTTCCCACGTGTTTTTCTGAAGACAATGGAACGGAATGCATTTTATGAATCCAAAATATCCCAAGGCAGACACGTGGCTTTAACTTGATCAAACACGGTCCAGTGCAGCAACCATACACGAGCAGAGCATGAGCCCAAATGAAAGATCTACAGATAACACACTAGTCATTGTTCATACTGCAAATACATTTATTTCTACTTAACAATGACTATTTTACCATTGTTTTTCAGGTAGAGTTCGAAACTTCAAATCAGTCGTCATGGTAGGCTATTTCATTGTTTTGAACAAGTAAAATGTTGCGTTTCTCAAAGAACACTCTTCTACCAAAGATCATTTCTGTTGTTCGCTTTAATAAATCTTTTGTTGTTCACACAATCAACATCAAACAACATGGACTACAGGTTATACGTCGTTTAGATCAAATCATTACAAAGCAGGAGTAAAAGAGTACGTATAAAGTTAACTTTGCACATTATTTACAATACAAATCATTAGCACATTATCAGTGGTGTAAACACTACATCATAGCACATATATTATACATCGAATGTGAACAAGACATAAACTGTATAGTCAAGTTATTGTAGTCTGTTATTTACATTCATTGGACCTTATTCACAAAACATGGGTAGAGTTTTGTGCACCAGTGTGAGAATGGTTTTACGAAATTCACAAATAGTTCATTATTTCTGTCACTCAGATGCAGCATATGTTATACACATTATTTAAAGTCATTTAACTTATTTTCTGACTTTGCTTCATCTGATTTATCATGCAACCTGCTCAAAGTTTGCTGGCTCAGATGTGTTATTAAGTTCTACATTCAGTTAGGCTTTTGAAGTCAGTCTCAGATCATACATGTGAGATATACTTCAATACAGAGGGAAAAGTTCTGGATATGTTCATTATGCACAATATTACATTTCTATATATGCATGCTATATTAAGATCAAAATGTGCAGTATGCAAAAGAGCACATTGCGCTAGGTATGCTTGATTTGACTATTCATTTCTACTGAGATCAATGCAGAAGCATAATGAATTTTAGCATAATTTAAAGGGGTACTTCAGTGCTGGGAAGATGAATGTGTATTTAAACTGGGTCATTTATGTAGTAGAAATGTGAAATTATTTTTGAATTTGGTGCCTTCTAGACTGAGAAAAGACAGAAAATGTATTTTTGGCTCATGTGGATGAAAGACAACAACTCCCAGAATGCACTTGCTTCGCTGTTTTGATTTTCATAATAATAAAATAATTTAGTTCAGTTAGAGAACAGACACTACAATTAAAAACTGAACGTGTCTGTTCAATATAATGTGAGTGAGCCGAGCAAGTGTCACAGCACAAACGCAGCAGGAGTCAGATTACATTCATCACGAGAGCGAAGAGCTGAGGTAAGCGTGGGCGCGGCATACATTCACGGTGTTTGTTCAGTTTTCAGATCATGCCTATGGAAGCTTAACTTTCATAGGAATTCATTTGAAAAGTTGAAACACTCACTTTGCTCCGTACCGCTCCGTTTACATGAATGCCCGCAGCTGCCCGAGCCGAGCCCTGTGAGTGAGATCCCACCCCCCATGGGCGGGCTGAAAACATGCAGAACTATCTCCTACTACTGGCTGTAGTCTTTAGTCTCTGGACAAAAAATCCTCAGATGACGCAAAATGACGATATCTGCGTCATCTGAGGATTTTTTCCCAGAAATAAAATACATAAATCTCTTGTCTCAGGGGGATATGAGGAGGGGAAGCACAATCATTTGAATATACTACCGTATTTCTACTGATACAAAGCTTAATGCTAATCGCTGAAGTATCCCTTTAAGCATAATTATTAAATGTATCAAATTTATTTATTTCCAGGATGATCATTCAACGTCATGAGGTCATGAACCTGTAGTGTATCAGACTTTTTATGTTTATCATGTTTTAAATGCTTATCATTGCATAATGTGTACTATGTCATGTTCTATTTAAAAAAATATAGAAGGCAGTATGCAGTATATAGGCTACTAGGCAGCATGCACTGAGTAGTAAACTAGACTACACTGAAAACGTTCAAAATTCTCCACTTGGAGGCAGTATTACTTCACGCTGGAGCAGGATCAGATGCATGTCAGGCCCTTCAGCTGAGCTGCTCGCTTGCAAACATTGGCTCTCTGTGAAGACAGAGCTTAGTAGCTGCTGTGTTTTCGTCTTTGACCTCGACCTGACACTGGGACTTGGTGCTCTTTCGGGTGCTGCGGCGAGGGTCGTCACCGTGGACGCTGGTGTCGATCCGCGACAGGGTGCACATGCTGCTCTGGTTTCGTGGATGGAGACGAGTGGGACGGAGCTCTAGCTCATCGTAGCTTGATACATGGATGAAGGGACACCACCTGAAGGCCCTTTTGAAGCCGGCCCTAAACCTGGAGGTTCGGAAAAAAATATTTTCTCATTGAAATGAATTCCATTAATAATTTTAATTAAAGTATTATAATTACGTCATAATATTTTCAGCATCTGTATATTATAACTTATTTTATTTTAGATATGATATATATTTTTAATTAGAAATGTATTATTATTCTTATGTTAATCAAAACCAAATTAAACATTGTTGCAAGAAATTGAAGTTAAACAGTCACCAGATCATATATTTTTGAGCCACATTGGGGCATTTTGAGGAATCAGAAAAGGTTTTCCTCTACCAGTATCACAAAGTGACCCGGCCACTGTTCTGAAAGAATGGCTCAGAATCCCTCTGGCCATTGTGAAGGATTTGTATCTGTCATTCCCAAGACGAACTGATGCTGTATTGGCTGCAAAAGGAGGCCGTACACCATTGTGGTCTAAAAGCAGGTGGTTCAGTTTCATTGTCCAACTTCTGTGTATATATATATATATAGAAAAAAAGTTGCTGTTTGGATATAAATGGGCATATCATCGGATTGTTATTGCAGTGATTATTATGTCTCTAGCATGTCATATGTTTGGCAGCAGTTCTTCTAACCCTCATTGATGGAGTGTGTAGCTTTTCATTTCTTAAACAACCATGTAGGAAGACACATCATGGCCATATTCCAGGAGGACAATATCAAGATGCATCAGCTCAGACTGTGAAGGAATGGTTGGGAGGGAGCATGACGAATCATTTCCACACATGAATGGACTCCTCTGAGTCCAGAGCTTAAATTCACTGAAAGTCTTTGGGATGTGCTGGAGGAGACTTTACAGAGTGCTGGACTCTTGCATTGTCAACATCACTGCAATAATGATCCAATCATAGGCTCTTAAGCATAATCTTAAGTATATATATATATATATATATATATATATATATATATATATATATATATATATATATATATATATATATATTTTTTTTTTTTTTTTTTTTTTTTTAAATAATAATAATGCAAAAATACATTTATTTGGCAGGTGAGAAACCTTTATGACCAGACATTTTTCTCAATTTTCTACATTGGCAGATGTGACAAAAAGTTCATTTTGTACCCTCACTTTAAAGTTGTACACGAGTGTTTGATTACCTGCTGTTCAGACAGCAGTAAATAATCGGGTTGTACATGGTGGAGCTCATGGCCAGCCACAACACGGACAGATAGACCTGCTGGATGGACTTCCACTTGTTCAGCCGCTTGTTCAGGCCCGTCACGATGAAATAGATGTGATAGGGCAACCAGCAGAGGGCAAAGGTCACCACCACAACGATCATCATCTTCACCACCTGAGGAGAGAGGGGAAATGATCCTCTAAAGTCACAACTTGAAGCATATGCACACAAAACATTGTCAGTTTTGTTATTGTGAGTTTTTTGGCTTTTTGTGTCCTGGAACAAAACAGCATCAGGGAAAGTCACGGCTCAGCTCGTATAAGAACTCCATCTGCCGACTCAAAGCCATCTGCTGCCGTTGTTCAGTGAACAAAAACTCCAACCTGAAAACTGATAATGAATGACTACAAGAAATGTGACTGATAGTGGTTTGGCACCACACTGAAAGCTTCTACACTGGTCATCAGGCGTGTGAGTCAAGTTTAATTTAGAGCCGTGGTAGTTTTTAAATCACAAGAGCAGGGGGAAATCACAGTGTGCCGAAAAGTAGTTTATAATTGCATATTTCATACGTAAATGCCACCAAAGAGCAATGTCAGAATGGAGCATATTGTTATGGTGTCCATTTGTTCTTGTCATACTGAACAGTCTCACATCTCACACAGCCGTGATGAGCAGCATTTGGCCCTTGTTACAGCACATTATACAGAGTACACACTATTTAAACAGGAATATGACCACTATGTGAAGTGACCAGCCTAAATATTTGCTGTTTTAAAGCACCGTTCATGATACTGAAAATCTATTTGCTCAGCAGTGTTGTCTGCATATTCACCACCATTCAAAAGTTGGGGTTATTTAATGTTTTGGAGTCTCTTCTGCTCACCAAGGCTGCATTTATTTTATCAAAATACAGTAAAAACTGTAATATTGTGAAATATTATTACAATTGAAAATAACTGTTTTCTATGTGAATATATTGTAAAATGTCATTTATTCCTGTGATCTGTATTTTCAGCATCATTCCTCCAGTCTTCAGCGTCACATGATCCTTCAGAAATCATTCTGATATGATGAGTTGATGCTCAAGAAACATGAGCAATGCTGAAAACAGTTGTGCTGCTTCATATTTTTGTGGAAACTGATACATTTTTAGAGGATTCTTTGATAGAAATAGTTTAAAACATTAAGTTGAATAGAAAGCCTTGTAACATTATAAATATCTTTACTGTCACCTTTGATAAATTAGATTAAAAGTATAAATTTTCTTATGGACTCCAAACTTTTCAATGGTAGTGTCACTCAGAATGCAGAATTTAGCATATCTAATTTATTTGCTAATGCTAATATCTTTCAAAGATTTGACAAATTTGGCTTTACACTTTGGATTACACTATAAAAAGTTGCCTTAAAGTAAGTACAATAAGCTTGGATGTTTGTCATTTCAACTTAAATTACATATAAATGACTTAAAAAAACTCCAGTTGAGTCTTGCATAAAGATCTTGGCTGAAGGTTTGGACTGCATCAAACACTTGCCCTCTCCTGCAATTCATATATCTTTCCCATTTGTTTATTAAAACAAAACACTTAGCACCGCCAACGAAACTGGCACCTCCATTGTTAATGTTAAAATTTTCCAGCCATTTATCCATCGCTTTCAAAAACAACAGCCATCCTTCATTCTCCAAGATCCAGGGTCCTCTGCTCGCTTTAGTATGTAACAACCTTTGAAAATCCACTCATTAATTTGTGCATAATTTGACACAGACCTGTTGGAAAAGACAAAGAAACGTCGTCCGTCATCAATCAATGAACACTTTCATTTGCACCGTGTCTGTAAAATGCAGACAAGAGTCTTGTACCCTGAAGAGACCCCACTGTAGTTTAATGAGTAATGCGACTCAGTGGAGCCTTGTGAATAATTGCTGATTGACAGTTACACAAAGCAGAGAAAGGTTAGGTATGATGTAACCCTACCAGCAGACACGACGGCAGAAGTGTCGGAGAACCTGCCCTTCTTATGCCAGTCTGACTAGCTAAAGTTTATTAAGGTTTCAAGGGAAGCATATAAATGGTTTTCAATCAGTGTGAAAGCACAATGTCTTTCAGAGCAGGTGAACATGACCTGTCAGGAGGCTAATTTTCTACTCATTGTGGTGACACCATGATGATTTTCTCACCCTATTATTACAACACCATTCATGACATTCATGAAAGCTAAAACTACAGAGTACCCTGGATTAGAGCTAACTTTTGTAAAAACTGATGCGTTTATCATAAGTGCAGATTTGTAGATTATTTTCTTTATATAGACAATTCTGTCATCATCTACCTACCTTCAGGTTACTCAAATCTTTTTTCCCCATTTGTCCCCACTTTCTGCAGTTTTGCTTGGTTTATCAAAATCAATTATGAAAAAAAAAAACGTTTTATCACAGGGATGAAGAAGGTAGGCGAAGTAGACTCAAGTATAAATTGATATTAACATAAAAAAACTCAGTATGCCATGCACGAACAAGACCAGACAATGACCGCGAGAAACAGAGGAACTTAAAGGGATAGTTCACCCAAAAATGAAAATTATCCCATAAATTACTCACACTCAAGCCATCCTAGGTATGACTTTCTTCTTTCAGACGAACACAATATGAAAAAAATAAAATAAAATAATATGCATGGCTCTTCCCAGCTTTATAATGGGAGTGAATAGCAACTGAGATTTTGAAGCCCAAAAAGAGTGCATCCATCCATCATAAAAGTACTCCATATGACTCCGGTGGCTTAATAATGACCTTCTGAAGAGAAGCCATGTATTTTTGTGAGAAAAATATCCATATTTATAATCACTGGCTTCCGGTAACAGCCATACGCGAGTCGAGTTCTGGAGGAAGAGTGACCTCTGACCCGACTCATGATGTATTAACGAGCACGGAAGCATGCAGTCACGAATTAGAAGTCTAAAACGAGAATTTTTAAAGAGAAACGTTGGAGGAGCTTGAGTTTGTTTGAACCGCGAGAAGCGACTACTCTCACCTAAGCTTACGTCATGCGTCGGGTCAAAGGTCACTCTTCGGTTCAGAGGTCATCCTTCTGCCTGAAATCATCTCTATTGTGAACACGTGGATGGACGTTACTGGAAGATATAGATTACAGTTTATAAAGTTATTATGGATATTTTTCTTACAAAACGCATGGCTTCACTTCAGAAGGCCTTTATTAACCCCCTGGAGCTACTTTCATAATGGATGGATGCACTTTTTTGAGCTTCAAAATCTCCAACACCTAGGATGGCTTGAGGGTGAGTAAATTACAGGATAATTTTCATTTTTGGATGAAGTAACCTTTTAAATACACATGGTGATGAACTTAATTACAAACAGGTGTGCTCGTTAAATGAGTATCCATGACAACCGATATTGGCGGGAAACTAGAACAAAGGAAACAGGGCTGCGTTCAGCCCAGACAAAGCGTTGCAAAAGGTTTTTTAAACGGAGACGGTGGTGCGGTGAACACCCTGTTCTGATGACGCAGGAGTTGCACCTATGGCAGCTGAGAAGGCCATTCTTTGTGTTCCTTTTGAAGAATTTCAAAAAATACGTGTTTATTACTGCAAAATACGCTCAATGTTACAGTCACTGCCCTTGCTATCCAGAATAAAACATCCCAGTCGAGTGAAGGGATTTGTGGAAACTGTAGTTCCTAATTATTGTGATCCAACATTTGCCTTGCATTTCAGGATGAAAGGACAAACATGTCTTTTAATATCTTCAATTGCGTATACCGAGCTGCAGCCGACACATTTGTAAACGACTTTACTTGGACGCATTGCGCGAGCTGTCTCTTTAACACCGCACGGTTTATATACATGTTGCTGCTGACATTTTTGACACACCCACCAAACAAGAGAAAACGTATCTCAAACCCCATTGCACATCGTTGCACACTGTTTCCAGGAAACATGTCGTTCAACCCGGAAACCATAGCTTGAACGTGACCCAGGTAACTGAAGAGAAACAAACCCAAAGTCCTTGAAAATGAAATGAATTCTAACTAAACGTGGCAGAATCCTGAAAAAATTTATCATGGTTTCCATAAAATACTAAGCAGCACAACTGTTTTAAACATTAATAATACAACTCCAATGGATTAATAAAGGCCTTCCGCATTTATATATGAAGAAAAATAATCCATATTTATAACTTTTTTAATTATAATCACTGGCTTCCACAAGAGATTTCAAGGGTGTTTTGAGTGTTTGTACATTGATAGGTATAGTGTCTAATGTGTATAACTAAATAAATTACTAAATAGGCATTACTAAATAAAAACTATCCATTTCCTTTTATGGATAAATATAGAAATTGCTCATAATCTGTGCAAATTTTGATGCTTTTAAACATTTCCCCCTATCAAGAGTCTGAGAAAGTTCACATGCCCTGCGAAACCCACTGGAATCCTTTCCATTACGTTCCAGCCAATCAGCACAAGAATAAATGGGCTTTGGGAAGCGAGGTTGAGTAAAGTTGAGTTAACAAGTGCTTTAATCCAGCATAATCCTATGGTTATATCGGAAACGTTTCAGTAATCTCAGAATCAAAAACAAAAGTACTGGATTACATAGAAAGATCACAGTCATTAATATGAACCATTTTTTGCACAATACAAGATGAATTGTCCCAGATTTATCCCTGAGAGTGTGCAAGCGTATGTCTGAACGCCACGGCTCACAAAAAGCTCAGAGCTGACCGGCTAGATAAACCAGACATGACCTTAATCTGTGGAAAAATCTCAAATGGATATAACAATACAGTGAGATACCCTCAGTACAGGTAACAATAAATACATAGATTAATTTCTATGATTTACAAATGCATGGGTTCATTTTTTAAAAACTGCCCTTTAGTCACCTCATTCTGACAGTCCTACTGAGGACAGAGAGATTATATGAGAGAGAACATGCATTTTTACATGCATTGTAGCATAACTTTCTCACCGATCTCTAAAAGACTTAAGACTCATTTTGGTTACACTTTACTTCAAAAGGCCAGTTTAGACATTCTAATAAATTTGCAACTACATGTCAACTAAGGCCCTGATTACACCTGGTATTAAGATGCGTTTTGGTCGCTCGTATCACAAGCAGACGATGGAGACACATTCCCGTTTACACCTGGTGTTTTAAATGTATGGTAAATGTATGGGCTTTTTCAAATCTTCTGATCTAATGGACGAAATAAATTAGAAATTTATATTCGAAAGGGCGATTTATTCTTTATATTTAAAAGCTGATAACCGATATATTGCCCGATAAATCTAAATCCAAATTTTTATATAATTTTTGAGAGCCTGATTACAAAAACAAGTCTTACCATTAAAGCCATGTCCCAAGCACACAATTATAATGTTCTCATTGTAATTTTATGTAGCCTATATGACAGCACTGCACATGTTGCGCATAACTTTTCCTTTTTAAAGGGATTTCAATCATATTTCAAGCAATTAAAAACCATCATCATGGCGAACAGTCGCATCTTATCAGCTTTAATATATCGACCAAATTTTCTTATTGTGCCGATAACAATGAACATAAATCGGTTTATACCGATATGGTGGACGATAAATTGTGCATCCCTATAATTTACATATGAACACGAAAGAAGACGACTGAAAACATATGTAGAGCATAAGCTTCAGTTTCTGCTCTGACGGTTTCCGCGAGACCAGCGAACGCTGTGAGTGAGTGTTAGAAATCAGGAAGGGTGAGAGAACATCGTGCTTGTTACGTTTTCCATCTTCAAATCAAACTTGGGTCTTCAGCTGACTAAATTTAAATCCCGTCTGGCCAGCGCGCTTCCCATAATGTTTACGCATTAGGTCAGTAGGAGGAGAAAAGGCGGTCTTTTGTGGCTGTTCGAACACATTCGACCACATGAGCGTTTACACTACAAAATGCGTCTTTGACTACCTCTGGAAGTGGTCGAAAGTGGACAAGCTCAAAACGTTTTAGACCCCGTTTACACCTGTATTTAGCGCCATCCACTTGTGATCCGATTGACCAAAATGCATCTTAATACCAGGTGTAAACAGGGCCTAACTCTCATTAGAGTATTAGTAGACTGTTAGGTTAGGGTTAACAGAATAAAATTACATATGGTTGCAAAGTTACTTATAGTCAGTAGAATGTCTGTTGGGAGGATCAAAATAAAGTGTTAGCAGATATTAAGTCTACTAACACTCATTCTTCAAAATATGTTTTTATATATATATATATATATATATATATATATATATATATATATATATATATATATAGAAAGTAATACAGGTTTGGAAATACATGAGGGAATGAGTAAATGATCTTCTACTGCAATGTATGCAGTTCCAAACTCAGACCTTTTGACCAAAACTGTGGGACAAATTTTACATCCTCTTACCTTCCTTTTAGCACGCAGCTGTCCAACATAATTGTCCGATGAATCTCCAGGAATCTCTCCTCCCCAAAGCGTCACCCCAACTATAGTGTAGGTGATACCCATCACCACTAGGGGCAGCATGTACACCAGCACCGTTACTATGATATGATACCTGCACAGGTGAGAGGACAGGAAGCCGTTGTGAAAAACAAGTGGCTTTTATGTAGCTCACCAAATGATAAAACTAAGTACCTAATGCTCAAGGTTGGATATTTAGACAATAAATTTAGATTGTGAGTCAGAATGACTGTTTACACTTACACAACATTTGGCCACTGGTAAATAGATAATGTGCTTGGTTTTCAGTGTTTCTCGCCTCACTGGCAGATGGCACTTAGTGTAAAGATAGCAGGAAATGTAAAGCCAGAAAGAGCTTTACCAATATTTGAGGAGTGAAGCAGAGCCTGAGAAGTGCAGGCTGTACAGAAATTACAATCAAGCTGAAGAAAAGCCAATCAGGCATTGCCAAATTATCATCTTGCTGTCGAAACATGCATCTGGATTCTAAGGCAGGATCCTGAGTGAAATTGACTTCATTAGTGACTGATTTGGAACTTCTGTTTGGAACAAAATAAATCTCTTACATGAACGAGTCCTCAGCAGATCTCGGCCAGGCAACGTAGCAGATGGTTCTGCGAGGCATAGTTCTCGTGGTAGAGTAGAAACACAGCGGGAAAGCCAAAATCACCGCCAGGGCCCAAATACAGAGAATCACCACTTTAGTAGCGGTAGCTGACAGACGAGGCTTCAGAGGGTGAATTATGGCCATGTACCTGCACAAAGAAAAACATTGTTTTTCGATGTCTATTTACAATGTCTATTTACATTAAGTGCAAATAGCCCGCCTTGTTAGCAGAGGCTATTTACACTAACTCCACCCACTGACGTATGGTTGGGCCAGACAAAATTATGGAAGATGCTTGATTGTGTGGGGGTGAGGCGCATGGCAGAAAGTTTTCACGCAAATCAAACCGTGTTCGAATCCGCCCTTTACCAGGCTCGCTCTACTCCCTTTTCCATTGCATATCAGATCGAAAAGGCATTTATTTTCAAGAAAAATATTAGAAAAGTGGAAAGTGTATAATGTGTGTTTAATAATAAAGTGTTTAGGGTTAGGGGTCGGTGTAGGGAGGGCTTTATTGTCCCAGTAAAGCTGCATCCATTTAATAACTTTAATAAATATATTAATTTACATACATTTTTTCATGCATTAGTCAATATTTGAGATTTTGGGCTATTTTGCTTTTCATGTGTTGTTTCAGGCTAGTGCAAATAAAACATCCAAAATACAATTTGAAGAGTTTATTTTATTTTTGTTTTTTCAATTACAATATGTTTGAGAGCCATTTTCTCAAAATGTCAGAAATCTCCATTTCAGTAGTACTTAAAAACAAATTTTTTCAGATTTATATAAAAATTTTGGATGGTGGTTTGTTCATATATATTGCCTGATTTATATAGCATTTTATTTCTAAAACATGGCATTTTTTTGCTGGCTTTTTCTGGCTAATTTATAGACAGGGTTATTAGTCAGGGTAGTGCCATATTTAATTTTTGTCTGGAATGAAATGAAAGGAATGAAAACGAGGCTGTGAGGCACTGAAGTACAGTGCTTTCAGTGGACTATACTGATGTTCAGCAGACAAAAACCTTTCTGAAAAAAACAACAACAAAAAAACAACTTGCCGTATACAAAAACTCCATCAAACAGCCTTACAAATTGCGAGTTGTGAAAATGATGTGACCTAGGACCTTGATACAGTGCGTGCCATTATAAAGACTATACGTCTATCCCTCACAGCCTCATTTTCATCTGTGCTAAATTCAATATGGCGTCTAACCTGAGGGATGAAAAGAGATGTGCAAAATCCCCTCTGTAATATGTCAACAAAATGAGACAAGAACGTCCTGGAAAGGTATGCAAATGAGTGCATGTTTTATTAGATAATTCAACATTTGCATACTTGAACATAACATTTTAGAAAACTTGTAATACAATAATTTTGTAAAATTCTGAATGTAATCAATCAACTGGGTTATTAAAAAATAACTTCCTCCCTCTTGCAGCTCATCTCTTCTCTTCTTCGATGACGTGTTTACTGGTGTGAGGGCGGAGCAACCTGTCACTCACATGAGATCGACCAATAGCAAACCACAACCATCCAACATTTGTTCTCTTCAAGTAGCCATTTCACTGGGATATACATGACAACAGGGGAGAAAAGACTATTGCAACTTCCATTTCATGATGTCTTTAAACTTAAAATAGACAAGAAAAGATAACACATAATAAGCCTGCTTTATGCTGTTTGACTTCATTATAATTCTCTCTAATAAAATGTACTTACACTATGAGCAAGTTTTTTGAAAATATAATGAACTATACAAATGTTGGTAGGTGGCATTCCCAACACTGATAATTAATATCATCTTATGTTTGTGTGTATCATGACGTTTATGGGTAATTCATCTTGAAAAATGAAATGAAATGCGCTAACTATTTGAATGGCACATGACCCTGTCTAAAGGATAGCCTTTCGATAATAGGAATGATAAGGCGAGTTGGCATATGGACATGAACACTCGCCCATGCCGAAAGATTACATAGAGCTAAGATGAACTGATGTTCTCTGGCTCCTACACAGCCACAGACTGCGCGTGTAATCTTTTAATGAAGGAAAAGCCCCCTATGCTCTGGATCATGCAGATCAGTATCAAAGATCTCATCTCGTTAGATGCGTTCATGACTAACGGGATGCAATGAATGTTGCTTGCACAAGGTTATGCACATTATTGTATCAGCTCTGCATAATTCTGTAAATGAACAGGTGGAAGAGGAAGAAGCCTGCACTGGCGGTCTTTAAAAGCCTGTTCCTCTCTTAGTGCTGTTCAACCAATTTTCAGTCCACAGGTTCTCACACCTTTTTCCCTGGACTTTTCTAGTCTTTAATGATTCCTTGATACAAACTCCTTTAAAAAAAAAAATGATAATAACACTAAGCAGGCTGATGTCAGGTAAAATGCATGGACCACACTGATTGGGTTAGTTCTTTTAAAGATTCATTATCCACTCATCGTAAACACTTGACATGTAACTGATTTGATTACCATTTTGTAATTTAATTATTATGAAAATAACAAGTTATTGACTATTTCTATAATAAATAATGCAAAAGAAATTAGCTAAATAATTTAATCTTCTAAAAGCTAACTTTACGACTTTTAAGAGCATTTTCAAGCCTTAAATGTTTCCATTTTTTGTTGCACTCCTAACGTAATCCCAATCTCTCTCTCAGACATTTATTGTAATTCCACGTTATAAATTCATTTCGAGTTTTTGTACAGATCGACTGGACCTGAACACAGTAGTATTCAACAGTTCTCGGGTTATTTTTTGTTCACATTTTTTAACAGAAAGAGAAGTCTGGAAAAAGAACCTTTAACATCTATAGAACCTTTCCATTCCACAAAAGGCTCTATAGTGGAAAACAAATTCTTTAGATTATTAAAATGTTCTTCAAAAGTTCCTTTTTCTTTCTTAAAAGATTCTTTTAAGAACTGTTCACTGAAATGGAATCTTTATGGAACCAAAAATGGTTCCAAAAAATGGTCCCCCCACCCCACCCCCATTTGGAACTGTAGACGATTTACAAAGATTCTAATTTCCGTGACTTCTGAAAATCCCAATTTCATTGGGAACCGTGAATTAACTACCTCATTTTAAGTTTGTGCGAATGATCAGAATAAATGTAATCGATCATATGCAGTCTTACCTGTCGACTGCAATCGCCGTCATGGAGTAAATGCTGGCAAACACGGCGGTCACGGGAAAGAAGTTGTGGAACTTGCAGTACACCTCTCCGAAGTACCACTCTCCGTGCGTGGCGTAAATGAAGTTAATGAGCGTGTTGAAGGCGGCCATCGAGGCGTCGGAGAACGCCAGGTTGAGCAAGAAATAGTTGGTAACGGTGCGCATCCGTTTATGGGCCAAGATGATCCATATAACGATGAGGTTTCCGAACACGGCGACCGCGAGCACCGAGCTGTACGCGACCGACCAGACCGCGACACGCCACGGCGGCTGCACGAACTGATTCGTGAAATTACGCGTTACGTTTGAGCCGTTCTGAGGACCAGCCATGATAAACTTATTGCGATATCCTTCTTAAACAGTTTGTCTGAGCTCTGAGCAGAGGCATATATTTATTCCTCTATGGAGTCAAGTATAGATATGGCGCGTCCTCGTGCACATCATCCTGCACTCCATCCAAAGTGTCCAAAATGACGGTGACGCGCGGCGCTGTCATGTCTCATATGCCAGACATCTGGAGATGCTGCTGCTCATGCCACATGTTGCCGCTCAAATGAATAGAGACATGCAAAAGTGGGATAGTTTTAATAGATCTGGAGCTGATGAATGCTTTATCTGTGAGGTTTGTGATGCCACAGCCCTCCGTATATATATATATATATATATATATATATATATATATATATATATATATATATATATATATATATATATATATATATATATATATATATATATATATATATAAAGGCATTTCACTTCAGCAGCGAATTTAGATAAAATATACATTGACATGTTTACTGCAATTCATGTTTAAAAATTAAAGCTTTCTTTATAAAAGGTATAGATAGTATTATTTAAAAAATTACAATTATTTATAATCTAGGATCCTGCTGGATCCTGTTCCAAGGTGGTCTACTGGCTCTAAGGGCCATAAATGATCCAACCATGTAAAACCAGCTGTGATTAGAAAGGTGTGATTACAACAACAACAACAAAAGAGAAAGAAATCATGTCAGTACCCAGTTACCATATTTTTACTGTAGTAAAATAGCTAGTACATACAGTATTTTAGTGGAAATATGGTTGCCATAAAGACAAGTTACAGCCTGATGTAAATTAATGAATTTACAAAAATGTCTTAAACTCATAGAATTCCACAAATTAACATGTTTTAAAGACATTTAAAGACAAAATATTGGTCTTGAAATAAGCATATAAAAGCAAAATAAAGTTGTATTGTAAAGATTAGCATTGTTATTGACCACCACAAAACAAGTATGTTAATTTCACTTTATGGAAAGGACAAAAACTTTAATTAAAGGGTTAGTTCACCCAAAAATTTAAATTCTGTCATTTACTCACCCGCATGTCGTTCCAAACCCGTAAGACTTTTGTTCATCTTCGAAAACACAAATGAAGATCTTTTTGATGAAATCTGAGAGCTTTCTGACAGCTACGCACCATCACTTTGATGCTTCAAAAAACTCATATAACATAAAATATCATATAACTAATTATGAATTGAGTGGTTTACTTCAAATTTTCTGAAGTGACTTAATCGCTTTATATGACGAACAGATTTAATTTAGGCTTTCATTCACATTTAAACATTGATTAATCCTCATTGGTTCTTGCAGAGGCTCAAACGTGCTGCGTAATACGAGAATGAACCTCATTGGTTCTCGCTGAAGCTCAAACGTGCTGCGTAACAGGAGAATGAACCTCATTGGTTCTCGCTGAAGCTCAAACGTGCTGCGTAACAGGAGAATGAACCTCATTGGTTCTCGCTGAAGCTCAAACGTGCTGCGTAACACGAGAATGAACCTCATTGGTTCTCGCTGAAGCTCAAACGTGCTGCGTAACAGGAGAATGAACCTCATTGGTTCTCGCTGAAGCTCAAACGTGCTGCGTAACATGAGAATGTACCTCATTGGTTCTCGCTGAAGCTCAAACGTGCTGCGTAACACGAGAATGAACCTCACTGGTTCTCGCTGAAGCTCAAACGTGCTGCGTAACAGGAGAATGAACCTCACTGGTTCTCGCTGAAGCTCAAACGTGCTGCGTAACACGAGAATGAACCTCATTGGTCATTGGTTCGCTGAAGCTCAAACGTGCTGCGTAACAGGAGAATGAACCTCATTGGTTCTCGCTGAAGCTCAAACGTGCTGCGTGACACGAGAATGTACCTCATTGGTTCTCGCTGAAGCTCAAACGTGCCTCATTGGTTCTGCGTGACACGAGAATGAACCTCATTGGTTCTCGCTGAAGCTCAAACGTGCTGCGTAACACGAGAATGAACCTCATTGGTTCTCGCTGAAGCTCAAACGTGCTGCGTGACACGAGAATGAACCTCATTGGTTCTCGCTGAAGCTCAAACGTGCTGCGTGACACGAGAATGAACCTCATTGGTTCTCGCTGAAGCTCAAACGTGCTGCGTGACACGAGAATGAACCTCATTGGTTCTCGCTGAAGCTCAAACGCAAGCTGCGTGACACGAACCTCATTGGTTCTCGCTGAAGCACGACACGCGAGAATGAACCTCATTGGTTCTCGCTGAAGCTCAAACGTGCTGCGTAACAGGAGAATGAACCTCATTGGTTCTCGCTGAAGCTCAAACGTGCTGCGTAACACGAGAATGAACCTCATTGGTTCTCGCTGAAGCTCAAGCGTTGCTGCGTAACACGAGAATGAACCTCATTGGTTCTCGCTGAAGCTCAAACGCGTGCTGCGTAACACGAGAATGAACCTCATTGGTTCTCGCTGAAGCTCAAACGTGCTGCGTAACACGAGAATGAACCTCATTGGTTCTCGCTGAAGCTCAAACGTGCTGCGTGACACGAGAATGAACCTCATTGGTTCTCGCTGAAGCTCAAACGTGCTGCGTAACACGAGAATGAACCTCATTGGTTCTCGCTGAAGCTCAAACGTGCTGCGTAACACAAGAATGAACCTCATTGGTTCTCGCACGTCAAACAAACATGCCTAAGCTTCCATTCACCACAACTGATGAATTGTTGATGAATGTTTATATGTGAATAAAAGCCTAAATTTAATCTGTTCATCATATAAAGTGATCGAGTCTCTTCAGAAAATTTGGACTAAATCATTCAATTAATATGGATGAGTTTTATGATCTCTTTATAAACTTTTTGAAGCGTCAAAGTGGTAGTTGTGTAACTGTTAATGGAGGGACATAAATCTCTTAGACTTCATCAACAAGATCTTAATTTGTGTTTCGAAGTTGAACAAAAGTCTTACGGGTTTGGAATGACATGAGTACAGGGTTAATTTTTGGGCGAACTATACCTTTAAGGGAGAAAAATCCTTGACGGAACCAGACTCAGCTGGAGGAGCCCATCCTTTTACTTTTACATATGTAATAATATCTTAACATATTGTACTAGTCAAGCATTCATTGAAGACATTATTAAATGTTATTAAGACCATGTTTATTTTGTAAAGATAATGATTAAACAGTATAGATATTAGATAATGACTGATTTATAGTCTTCTGATGTTCATCTTAATCTGACAGAAAGGAGGAAGGCAATAGTAAGTGAAGCGTGTGTTTTGATGTCTTGCTGGTATAAACTGTAATTGGCAGTAGAGTTGCTCTGTAACGCCTCCCACATTAAATCAGTCTTTGAAGTCCATCCTAAAAATTGCAGGCAGTGAAGTGTCAGTAATTTTGAACTTTTTTAAAAGCCTGAACGTCTGTTTTACTTCTTCTCAAATGAGCAATATTCACTGTCCATGAATGACTTGTCACAACATTCCATGTTTTCCACATCTTTGTCTATGAGCCGACAGATGACGCAAAATATCTTAGTGTGCTGCACATTTAAATTCAGTGTCAGAAGAATATCTTGTGCAGCAGTGCGACATTTGAGTATCATTGTCAAACTCTTTGGTTGTCAAAAAGAGAGAAAAAATATTCTGCCTTTATTTATGCATCTGCTAATCAAGATTTGAAGAATCTTAATATGTAAGGAACAGATTAACAAGAGCTTTGGAGGAGAGAATATTATGTGAATAAAGATTTGTTTATTTTTTTGAGATACACTATATTGGCAAAAGTATTGGGACACCCTTCCAAATCATTGAATTCAGGTCTTCTGTAAGGCCCGCTAAAATCAATCCGCGGTTAAAGGTCTCTTGCGCGTTCGGTGCTTTCAGCTGGGCAAAAGGATTTAATTCCAATTTATCTTTATCTGACTCCATTTCATCATAATTTTGAATTTAGGTTAAAATGCCAATTGGTTATTTGGTCATTTATATTTAATAGTTACCATTTAATTATTCTGTTTAATCCTTTGTTGAAATGATACCCGTTCATAATCTGTAATCAGAACCGTAAATCAGAATAGATCAAAATGTAACAATTTAGGTAAATGTATAATGCCAATTACATAATCAATTCAAAGATAGTCCATACATAACATCAAATACTCTGAAGTAAAGAATGAAATATGGATACCTGACTTCTTAAAATTACATAACGCTGAGCGCCTAGCAGACACTCAGCGCCACGGGCTGACCGATATAAAAGCTCCAGCCCTGACCCTTTCTGAAACATCTCCTTAAATACCAGACCATTCAATGACTCACCAAATGGAGGTCACTATAATTATAATTAGATTTTGGCCCCTTATTCAGGGGATCACAAATGGGCAATCAGAATTTGTGTTTGAATGGGTTCTCAACATCTGTGAAGGAGGGCACTTATTTACATATACAATGAGACCATTTTAGCAGACGCACTGAGACATTTCAAATGATATTAAAGACATATAGTTTCTCATTGTACACACTTAACATTATATAGGTTTTGTATGGGTTTTCATGGAGGGGGTGAAAAGACAAGTACAGACGGTGATAGGCAGAGTGTGAGGGTGAGGTGTGAGTGTCTCAGATGGGGCTGTCATTTATGCAGGAGTGTTCAAATGTTAATTCTTAGGAAAGTTCTTTGTTTCTCAGGAAGTCATCGTCTCTTGGCCCAGATGTCCTGGCATCTGCCTTACAGATTTTCCAATCACTTCCATGGCCACAGGTGTATAAATCAAGCACCTTGGCATGCAGACACTTCTACAAACATTTGTGAAAGAATGGGTCGCTCTCAGGAGCTCAGTGAATTAAATTCATGGTACCATGATAGGTGGACACCTGTGCAATAAGTCCATTTGTGATATTTCCTCACTACTAAATATTCCACGGTCAACTGTTAATGGTATTATAACAAAGTGGAAGCAACAACAGCAACTCAGCCACGAAGTAAAATCACAGAGCGGAGTCAGCGCATGCTGAGGCGCACAGTGCACTTAAGTCACCAACTTTCTGCAGAGTCAATAGCTACAGACCACTAAACTTTGTGTGGCCTTCAGATTAGCTCATGAACAGTGTGTAGAGAGCTTCATGGAATGGGTTTCCATGGCCGAGCAGCTCATCCAAGCCTTACATCACCAAGCAAAGCGTGGGATGCAGTGGAGTAAAGCACGCCACCACTGGACTCTAGAGCAGTGGAGACGTGTTCTCTGGAGTGACCAATCACACTTCTGTGTCAGGCAATCCGATGGATGAGTCTTGGTTTGGCGGTTGCCAGGAGAATGGTACTTGGCTGACTGCATTGTGCCAAGTGTAAAGTTTGGTGGAGGGGGGATTTTGGTGTGGTTGTTGGTTGTTGGGATGTTGGTTGGGCTTGGCCCCTTAGTTCCAGTGAAAGGAACTCTTAATGCTTCAGCATACCAAGACATTTTGGACAATTTCATGCTTCCAACTTTGTGGGAACAGTTTGGGGATGGCCCCTTCCTGTTCCAGCATGACTGCGCACCAGTGCACAAAGCAAGGTCCATAAAGACATGGATGAGCGAGTTTGGTGTCGAGGAACTTGACTGGCCTGCACAGAGTCCTGTACTCAACCCGATAGAACACCTTTGGGATGAATTAGAGCGGAGACTGCGAGCCAGGCCTTCTCGTCCAACATCAGTGCCTGACCTCACAAATGAGCTTCTGTAAGAATGGTCAAAAATTCCCACAAACACACTCCTAAACCTTGTGGAAAGCCTTCCCAGAAGAGTTGAAGCTGTTATAGCAGCAAAGGGTGGGCCAACTCCATATTAAACCCTACGGATTAAGAATGGTAGTTCATGGTAGTTCATCATTAAAATTCATGTGCATGTAAAGGCAGGCATCCCAAAACTTTTGGCAATATAGTGTATATGTGCATGACTCATATGGAGATCTTTTATGATGTTTTTAGTCTGTTCTGGAGTTTGACAGACAGAGACAGTTACAAGCACACTCTCTGTTTCCCATACGGCAGGTGAGCGTGGATGTTTGTGCACGTGTGTTTACACTCATGCCTATGTTTGTCTGTGTGTGTTCTAACCACAGAAAGGCCATGTTACACATCTCACCACACACCCAGGGTTCAGGTGGTTTTATACCTTTCATCTTCGACCATTTCATTAATCCTTTGAGGCTTCCGCAGGTGTTTGAGCTCTCCGGGAAGAAGCTGCCCTTTTATGCAGATCGGGCAACCTCCACTGACGCCTGTTGGAGGAGTCCAGCTTTCACACACTCTGTCATTGCCTGGGGAGAAGCTTTCCCAATTAAAAGGGATTAAACTGTGATCGAAGCACACTTAATGAATCAGATCAACAGTTGCTTCCTCTACTTCACAAGGGGGAATAATGACTAATGGCACAATGCAAGTGTGTGTCTGAGTTGTCTGAGCAAATGGATTTTGATGGGGGAATTACTAATCAACAGGTTAATGTTTAAAATGTGGATTCTCAGTTGCCATTAGGGCTGCACAATTAGTCAAAATCAAACCAAAACCACAATGTGTCAGTGCAATTAGCCTATCAATTTGCTAAGACTGAAAGTTAATTAATTATATATGCTTTCAGTGTTTCGGAGCCTATCGGTTCACAGTAAAAGCTGCTCCACATGAACCCTTCTCGAGTTTGTGTCACTTATAATGTGAATTTGGGAACGCAATATGAACCAACCATCTTTCCAAATGTATAATGAGAAGCGTTTGTTGTCAACAAAGGTCAACAAGCTAGTCTAAATACCAGATACCAACATTGCGTCGCATGACATGCCTTCAAAAACCATGAATTTTCATATTAATTTTCACTTCTGCCATAAGCTATCATCCTGCAGAGAGACTTCCTGAGGAAAGTCTGCTGGAAGAGGTGTTGGTGGCTATAACACCTTATAGAACACCTTCTTAGGTGTGTAGAATTATTAGGAAAGTTTTCTTTTACAGATAAAATGAGCTAAAAGAGATTTAACTCAATATACAGTACTAATGCAATACTAGAAATTACAGTTCAGGCTTGACCATTGGACCGTGAAATGATCATTGGGTCAGACAAAATCAGGTGGTGAAGAAAAGACACACGTTAACTGCAAAAGAATTAAGAATTAAGGTGAAGAATTAAGTGTGAAACCATCAGGAACCCTTTAGTCTCCAGCGCCACCAGAACTTTTCCAGAACTGAAACCTATGGAGTCTCCAGAAGTGCTCAGGATCTCAGAGACTTAAGTTAGTTAAAGAATAAAAAAAGAGAATTCATCTTCCAGAATCTGCCAGTAAGTTTTGGGAGTTCATTTTAGTTCATCTCTGCAAAATGAACTTCAGGATCCCAAAAGACTCCCAAAACTTACTGCCAGATTCTGGAAGATGAATTCTTCAAACAGTGGTACAAGAGGATGTGGTGCTGGTCCTTCAAGAGTCACTCTCAAGCTATCTGTCTATAAAACCAGTCTTCATGTATTTACAACACTCCTTCATGTATTTTACAACACTTCAGCTTGTGATTCTTATTAAGTGGGGGTCATTTTTTAGGATTCTTTAACTAACTTAAGTCTCTGAAATCCTGACACCTTGCAAGTGCTGAATTACTTACATACAAGTAAGTTTATTTGACGAATTAAAATTGTGAGGAAACACAATGCTGCTTCACTTGGTCTACACTATCTAAACTGCATTTGAGTGTATTGAAAGTTATAATGTTGTCCTGTGTTAGTTTGATGGCTGTATGAGACGAATGAGACATCAACATTAGGACATCATACTGATGATATTCTAATATTTCATTGTGTTGAGCTACATTACATTGATTCGTTTTATGTACATTTGCTCACCTGTCTAATAAAGCACATGCAAGAACGGCATCTGTCAAGTCGAAGTTTGTTGCGAAGCTCTCACCATCTCGAAAACTCCACGGTGATACTGGTCCTCTTTTGTCTGTTTGTCAAGTCTGTTTGTCATGGACCATAATGTTCACTGTCAGAAAAAAAGTACATTGCTGTCAAAACCAAAAAGGTACTAATACGCTCTCTTAATGTACTGATATGTACCTTTAAGGTACTAATACGCTCTCTTAATGTACTGATATGTACCTTTAAGGTACTAATACGCTCTCTTAAAGTACAGATATGTACCTTTAAGGTACTAATACGCTCTCTTAAAGTACAGATATGTACCTTTAAGGTACTAATACGCTCTCTTAAAGTACAGATATGTACCTTTAAGGTACTAATCCGCTCTCTTAAAGTACTGATATGTACCTTTAAGGTACTAATCCACTCTCTTAATGTACTGATATGTACCATTTAGGAGAGTAAGGTACAAAGATGTACCTTTTCACTTTTACTGTAGGGTACTGCCCCAGTGACAGCACTGTACCTCTTTTTCTGAGAGTGTTTGAACGACACTACAACAGCGTGCTGCTAGAAGTTATGCCATTGTCCACGTCTGTTGCCAAAGTTTCTACGGCAGTAAAAGCAGAAACCGAGGGTAACGTGGGTACGACACCATGCCATGTCTCGGTTCCTTGGCAATTTTCTCACGATTTATAAAATAGTTGGAAAGATTTGGGATATTTTAAGTACTCAGCTGAACAAAATACATAACACTGGCCTAGTGGTTTTTGGATATTTTACTGCAAAAATCCTACATATTGCATTAGTATTGTATCATTCTCATGGGCATTTAATAATTTTAGAGTTAAATCTCTTTTTTGGCTCATTTTATCGGTAAAAGAAAATGTGCCTAATAATTCTGCACACCTGAATAGTGAAAAGTGTGCAAATTAATTTCCAGCCTTCATGAACAACCATATATGAAAAAAAAAATGATCAGAAAATCAACGTGCCTAATAATTCTGCACGCAGTGTAGTGTCGTCCACTTGTGTCGACCAAAACGCATCTCAATACCAGGTGTAAACAGGGCCATAAAGCGCTTTGAGTGGAGTGCCAGAAAAGTGCAAAATAAATGGAAGGAATTGTTACTATCAATTTAATAAAAATCATTCTTATTCAATTTCTCATTCAATCTGGTTTCTGAAGGAGTACCATTTGAGATCCACAGGTTGAAAACATACAGTGACAGAGAATGAAGAGAGAAAATTACCTCATGGTTCTCAGTGAAAAGCTTCAAAAAGGCTGTTTAATGAGATGAATCCTGTGTGTCTCGACTGAAACCACAACATGTCACTAGTACCCTCTCTGTCTTCACAGCACACTCATTGCTGAAGCTCTCAGCAGGGTCCACATGTTTCTAGCTCATCAGAACAGAGATTGCTTCTGTCACTGATTACAGCCATTGTGCACACTGTTAGTTTAAAGATTGCTTTCTCTGGCTTCAAAAAGAGAAGAACCAAACCCCAAAAGACTACCTGATTTCATTCAAGCTCTCTGCAATCGTACATCTTTAATTTCTGGGGTATTTTTTAAATCAACTGTAGCTGACGTAAATTACCCCTTTCAATCATACTGACAGTGTAGTGGCCAGCTTGAGTGGTGCTGATGCTGAGATTGGTTGGAATCTCAAATGGTTGGAAAAACCCAAAGCTCCTGTGCTCTCATGTGTCATTGTGAGAACAAGAGACTGAATTGCTCTGAAATATATATCATTAGCATTATATAAACAGAGTTGTACCTGAACCTATTGACAATGTGAATCGAAAAGTACACGCGTTGATTGCTGTGTGAGTGAATAAAAACTTTAAAGCATAATCATGTATGAGAATTCAGATTATCATCACTTCACGAGTTCACCTGACCATCCAGTCATAAAAGTTAATGGTAAACGAACTTGGCTTGCTGTCCTTGAAAGAAGGCACGAGCTCAAGGATCGGCTAGAGCTCCAAGCTGAAGCCCCTGTAACAATACTACGTAGAGGAAGAATGAGAGAAATAGAGGAGATGGGGAGATATAGGGATGCCGGATGAATTGTTGCTGAAACGTCGCACAATGACTGCTGCTTATACGTTTGTAATGATTATTGACAGGACTGAACATATAATAGAACATCATATAATGTAATGTACTTTCCAGAAGAGGGCAGCAGAGCAAGCTGAAATAAATAAACAATGCGTTGCAGTGTATCCTGAAGAAAATTTAACCCAATAAAAAAACACTGCCATTAATTAATCAACATGTCATTTATTTATTTTTTTTTAGTTGCTGTGGAACAACCTTAATGCACTTTCTCTTATATAAAACAATGCACGTGTGTAAAAAAATTAAAGTGTCCAATCACACATTACTATATTTTGGCACAAATGTATCTGTGACTTGACTATGGCTAACACTCGGCTAATACAATATTTGTCTCAGAGTTTGTTTTAACCCTCAAGCTGTCTTCGGGACAAATGTGGTTTTGCCTTTTTTTAAATTAATCTTTAATCCGAGCGGTACAAGACTTGGCTACTTTTCCTATATTTGCCACCTGAACAATTGAAGAATTGGACTATTAGTGTTAAAGGGTTAGTTCACTCAAAAATTGTTCACTCAAAAAAAAAATAAAAGGCTCCTTTGGACTTCATAGACAAAAAAGGGCACCCAAAGGAATGAATGAGAAATACTATAATTCAGAGCATTTTTTATTTTATTTGTCCAATAAAAATCAATAAATCCAACACAATGCAGATCATACATACACATAAACGAAGGGGTGAGCCTGTACAACATTTTCAATGTAGCAAACACTTACACACACATTTTTACAATTTATTTAGATCCACTTAAAAGAAATGATTTACATGGACATAAATATTATAGATGCAGTTAAATAGTGGCATAAAACAGGTCTTTACAATATTAAGCATATCTCTCAGTTGTTATGGGTGTAAGTATCAGCGTCTCTGGCATATTTGCCGGTTGCCTATGATAGCAGACAGAGCACAGTACTTTGCAAGCCGTTTGGCCCTCTTTTTGGGCATCCCAAGTTGTTGAAGTATTAGTTCACCAAAAAAATTTAAATTAGATTGTTGTGCACTGTAAAAAATAGACTAATACAAATTTAGACTAATGATTATGTTTTAGTTAACTAGACAATTAAATGCAAAAATGCTGGCTTAACCAGTGAAAAGAAGTTGGTTCAACAATCGTTGGACCAACCTAGTATTAATTGTAAATTTGTAAATGCGAGTTAACAAGCATACAAGTTGCAACAAGTTAAAAATGTATTCTAGGTGCATCATGCAAAACTCATCCATGGCTCCCAGAATGCATTGTGGCATGAAGCATGTCACCATAGTTGAGATTCATAGGCTGATTCTTGATGTCTGTGGGAGTAAATCTCAAAGAGCTTAGTGTACAATTGGTTTTAAACCATGATTAAAACCATGCTGGATCTTTTCTAGAATCACAATAAAACAAAGTTAGTAGTATATTGCTCATATTAAACTCAGTCATAAAATCAGTGAATTCATTATTATATTATCATCAAGCAGGTGACAGCATCTGATTGTGTTTTTTCTTGCCATAGCAAATCAGCCAGCTTACAGCAGCCAGAGACACACAAAAGTTGTCAAACTGCCCAACTAAAGAAAACACTGACCACCATGATGGTGACAAAAAACAAAGAACAATTTTCAACACAAAATAAAAAAAATACTATAAAAACTCAATTAGCTGAACAAAAGATCTTAAATTGGGAGCCATATGACCTGACTCAGTTAACTGAGTTAAGTGAACTATTTTGTTTAAACATTGAGTAAACTCAAAAAAGCTGTGCAGCAAGTTGCCTTACATTTTAAGTTAGGTCAACTTTTCGTTTTTTACAGTGTGTATTGATGTGACGTCTTAAACGTCATCACGAAGAGTAAAGGTGGATGGAAGTTAAATCTGGTGTCTGTGTGGTTTGATCCGAAATAACTAGGAAAGTTATAACATTGGTGACGAGGATGTTGCAACAAGGACTCACTCGTTAGTTAAATCTGAAAGTGACTTAGAGGTGCGTTTTCAGTTTATTGAAAAGTTTAGCTGAGATAAGCAGCGCACAGTAAAGATGGATGGTACCATTCCCAAATTCGACTGCTACAGCGATCCAGCCACTTTGGGTCCACGATGGACAGGATGGCTAAATGCATTTGAACTTTTTGCCGACGGAAAGGGTTTGATCCTGACTGATGATGCACCCGATGCTACAAAGCAAAGACGGAGAGCCCTGCCTTTACATCATGCTGGAACAGACGTGCAAGATATATTCTCTACACTCGCTGACACAGGAGGGCCTACAGACTATGCGCAGGCAGTAAGAAAACTGAATGCATACTTTGTGCCTTAGGTAAACACGGCGTTTGCAAGACAGAAGTTTTATAAGCTAAAGCAGAAAACGGGACAGACCGTGCAACAGTTTGCCACATGTTTGAGGCAAGCAGCCAAAGATTTCGGAGCTGATAAAGACAATCAAATAAGGGATTCTGTTTTGAGTCGGTGCAGATCTGAAAAGGAGTGAGAATTCAGAAATAAATGTTTTATGCAATATAGCAAAGGAAGTGCAGATTCAAACAAAACGTGCTACAGCTGTAGGCAGACAGGTCATTTTGCAAAAGATTACACATGTCCCGCACATGGAAAATCATGCAGAAAGTGCAATGGAAGAGATCATTTTGCAAAGATGTGTAAAACAAAGGAAAGCTCAAAACAGACAGTAAAAAGAGCTGAATCAGATGACAGAAAGCAAGAGTTTGCATTTGTTGTAAGAGAAGAGAGCAACATGGACAAAATAACATTCTCAGTTGGATGTGTCAGGCTTCCAATGTTAGTTAGCTCAGGAGCAACAAGCAACATAGTGGATGAAGGAACATGGGAAATGCTGAAAGAAATGCATACTCATCAAGTGAACCCCTGCCTGTGAAAGGAATATTCTGGTGTGAGGTTGGAATCAGAAAACGCAGCACAACAGCTGAATTTACAGTTATTCGTGGGAGAGGAGAACCAATGCTTGGAAAAGAGACATCAGTGAAATTAGGAGTGCTGACGATTGGAGCTAATGTTGCATTGGTTAGTGATGTGAAGTCCATGATACGACAGCAGTACGCCAAATTTCCAAAAGTTCTGTGGAGTAGGCAAACTAAACACAAAACAAGTCAGCCTGCACATAGACAGTACAGTGATGCCAGTGGCACAGCCCCTTAGGCGCAGCCCACAACCTAAGAGAGGCTGTTGAGGAAAAAATAAATGAGCTGCTCCACATGGACATTATTGAAAAAGTCAATGGAGCTACTCCTTGGGTAAACCCCGTTGTCATTGTGCCCAAAGCGAACGGAGAAATAAGGATGTCTCTGGACATGAGACAAGCAAACACTGCAATCATTCATGGGAGGTTTCTGATTCCCACAGTGGATTAACTTTTGCAAGGAATGAATGTTTTCAGCAAACTAGACCTGAAGTGAGGGTACCATCAGCTGGAATTGACCCCAGAATCATCACAAGAGACATCACAACTTTCACTGTTCACAATGACATACATAGGTTCAAGAGACTGGTGTTTGGAGTTTCATCAGCAAGTGAGCAGTACCAGCATGAAATAGCAACTGTTCTAGTGGGCATGGAAGGAGTAGAGAACATATCAGATGACATCATCATCCATGCACCTGACAAAGAGAATGCATGCAGTGCTAAAGAGACTGGAAAGCTGTGGCTTGACTCTGAATGTAGAGAAATGCCAGTTTAACATAAACAAACTGGTGTTTATGGGCATGCAATGAAAGGCATAGGCCCGACGGCAGAGAGGGTGAGAGCAGTTGTGGAGGCAAGAGAGCCTGAAAATGCTTCAGAGATGAGAAGTTTTCTCGGTTTAGCTAGCTATAGCAGTCGTTTCATACCTCAGCTTGCGAGTATCTCAGAACCTCTGCGCAGACTGACAAAAAAGACACTAAATTTCATTTTTGGAAGTGATCAAAAGAAAGCTTTCGAAACTCTTAAAGAAAAGTTGGCCGAGGCCACAACATTGGCTTACTTTGACAAGGATGCACCAACAACAGTCATTGCTGATGCTGGACCAAAGGGTATCGGAGCAGTACTACTGCAGGACCAAAGAGGAGGAATGGTTCCTGTCTTCTATTTGAGCAGGAGCTTGACAGAGTGTGAACAAAGGTATTCGCAAACAGAGCGTGAAGCACTTGCTCTGGTGTGGGCATGTGAACGATCGTACCCTTACGTTTGTGGTCGGAAGTTTGATCTCGTCACAGACCACAAAGCATTGGAAGCAATTTATAACCCTTGCTCAAAGCCATGCGAACAAATCGAAACGTGGTTCTTGAGATTACAGCCCTATGATTTCCAGGTGATTCACATAATACCTGGAACACACAACATTGCAGATCCTCTGTCACACCTGCTGGGCCCATCAGCCAAACGTGAGAGATGCACACACATAAAGTAGAGGATTATGTGCGGTTTATAGCAGTTTGTGTGACACCCAGGGCCCTGATCACAAAGGAAGTCAGGCAGTTCTCAGCAAATTATGTGGAATTAGAGAGACTGAGAACGGCCATTCAAACAGGTTGTTTCGATGACTGTCCTGCATACAAATGCCATTGGTGTGCCATATTTCACTGCCGGTTGTATATTCTGTATATAACTGTGTATGTGACAAATAAGACTCTTGAATCTTGAAATTGGCAAAATAATATTCAGAGGAACAATAATTGTTTTGCCACAGTCGCTGCGAGGCAGAGCATTACAGTTGGCTCATGAGGGTCATCTTGGTTTTGTAGGAACAAAACAACACTTGAGAACAAAGGTTTGGTGGCCCGGAATGGACAAGGCCGCAGAAAGATTTGTGAGAACATGTCACGGTTGTCAGCTGGTAGTGAAACCGAGGTTTCTGAACCACTGTCACCCACAGTAATGCCTGAAGGGCCATGGCAAAACTTAGCCACAGACTTGCTTGGTCCTTTACCCGATGGACATTCGATTCTGGTTGTTGTTGACTACTACAGCAGGTACTATAAATATACAATCCTCAACTCCACAATGGCAGAAAAAGTGATTGACAGGTTGGACGACATTTTCAGTCGGCACTGACTTCCCTTAACACTCAAGTTAAGTCCAGGCAATTCAAGTCCAGTCAGTTTCAGTCATTTTGTCGGGAGAATGGAATCCACCATATCAAAATGACTCCAAAGTGGGCACAGGCAAATGGAGAAGTGGAAAGACAAAATGCATCACTGATGAAACGAGTACGGATTACCCAAGCTGATGGCCAGGATTGGAAAAGAGAACTGCGAAAATATGTGACTGTCTACAGGTCCATACGACATGCCAGCCCAGTGGAACTTCTTTTTCAGAGGAAAGTTACCAGACATCGCACCACCACACAGTGATCTTGAAGCTCAAGACAAAGACGCAGAGCAGAAAGGAAAAGCCAAGATATACACAGACCACAGATGAGGTGCTAAGACATCAGACATAGAGGTTGGAGATCAAGTGCTTGTGAAGCAGTATAAAACAGACAAGGTCACAACAACATTTCACAGCACAACTCACAAGGTCGTACCCAGAGAAGGTAACAGTGTTGTCGTCCAGTCACCTATTGGAGCGGAGTATGCACGGAACAGGACATTTGTCAAGAAGTTTCTTCCTATGGAAACACCAACAGTGATTGGTGAAATGAAATGCGCTCAAGAGCCAAGTTGCGATAAGGAACAAAAGGGAATCGCAGAGGAATGCAAAAAGAACTGTGATACAATTCAGAGAGAAGAACAGATTCCTAAACCATGCAGGCCCTAGAGACAAATCAAATTGCCAGGAAGGTTTAGAGCAGTGGTCGCCAACCCGTTGATCACGATCGACTGGTAGATCTTTACTGTCCCAGCAGCCCCCGATAAGTAACCAAAACATCAGTAACAACACATTATCAAGGCTCATAATTGCTCCATATGCTCCCAAAATGTATTCTCTGCAACCTCAAAATTCGCACCGCACACATCGACCGGCAATTTAAATCGGAAACAGCCGGTTTTGTGCTCCAAATGCACAATTAGCAACCAGATGGATTTTAGTTTAATGTTGGCTGATCTCTATTTCGGAGTTGCACACGAACTGCATTGCAATCATTTCCCGAATGTCATTTGTGTGAAAATATTACAAAGTCTGTTAACGGACGTTAACGCAGGTCAGAGACACATTTATGCATTTGGCAGACGCTTTTATCCAAAGCGACTTACATTTCAAGGTACACATTTTTACATTTCCCTTGCTTTCCCTGGGAATCGAACCCATGACCTTGGCATTGCTAGCACCACGCTCTTATTGTTTGAGCTACAGGAAAGCTTGTAAGCTGAAGACGGACGCAAAGAGGAGAGTGCAGACGCAGCAGAGAAAATACCAGACACAGTGACGCATTCCAGATGAAACTGGAAGTGTAATTGCATCTGGTTGTTGAAACCACATATGTAAATTTTACTCCTCCCAACAAAGCTAATAAATAAATGTGTGAGAGCGTGTTATGGGCTATATGACGTTATAGGTATGACAGTGCTACTGCAGCACACGATCTCAGATGAGCAGCTCAATCTCTTCATCACACTGCTGCAAATGAAAGTGAAAGTTGCAGAAGCATCATTATAAAAGTAAATAAACTAAATGATCTTACCAGTGCTTACGCCACTCTCTCTCATATCACGGTCTTTGATTTTGAAATGAATTGATCAATAAAATGCATCTCATATTTGTTGATTTCGGTGATGTGAACTCCATTAAATCTGCATATAGCGCAGGAATTGAAGATTGGATTTATATCCGTTTTGCAGAGACACGTTTATGTGACCAAGTGGAATCGTTCTGATAAATCAGACAGCTATCTGATCTGTAAAAACAGATGCTAGACCAGGTATAGTCTAAATAGGCCCAGCAAGATAACTGTTCCCGATGCTTGAAATATAGGAAGAAAAATATAAATATTGAATTGGGGAAGGGGGTTACATGAATGTATCTCTGAACGAAACTGACGGTCTTCAGAATAGTTTCCATGGCATTTTTACAGTGGTACCCAAAGAAACGCTTCTTTTCCATTAGCACCACCTACTGTCAGAGAGTGAATTTGCATTTTTATTCAGTGTATCTGTGTTTGTTTTGTGCAGGTGTGTCTTGATGTTACAATTTCACAAAGCTAAAGTCATTGAAAATTATGCAATCTAATTTAAATCAAAAAACAATTGCTCATGCTACATGTGTGTATCTTTGTTTGGATCGTGATTAGAATGCAGTGGTTGCCTCATTTCAAATGGCTACATTTTTAATGCCAGTTTGGCCTGTTATAGAGCCAATAAACAACAAATAAATTTGCTTAAACAAAGAAAATTGGCAGAAAATCGGAAATAGCCAATCTGCTTATAAAAAAAACAAACAAAAAAACTCGGCCATGAAAAATCTATAGGTAGACCTTGCCTTTCATCAAGGCCAAGGTCAGGGATCTTTGGCTTGAAAAGGTTGGTGACCACTGGTTTAGAGACTATGTCATTGAGTGACTGATGAAAGTGAGTAATTTTGGTCTCAATGAAAAAAATAGAAGAGTTATATCATGGTTTAGTGCACCTGTTTTGAAAGCATTTCTGAAGAACTTGTTTAGTGGGGGTAAGTTCATATTTAAGTAGAGGGGGGGATGTTGTGTATTAATGTGATGTCAAACGTCATCACGAAAAGAAGTGAAGAGTAAAGGTGGATGGAAGTTAAATCTGGTGTCTGTGTGGTTCGATCCAAAATAACTAGGAAAGTAATAACAATGATGTACTCACCCTCAAGTCATCCTAGGTGTACATGACATTCTTCTTTCAGACGAACACAACCGGAGTGGTATTAAAAAAATAACCTGGCTAATCCAAGCTTTATAAAGGCAGTGAATGGTAATTTCTGTCTGTGTCTGTTTTTGAAGTCCATAAAAGTGCATCCGTCCATCATAAAATAAATCTAGGGGGTTAATAAAGGCCTTCTGAAGCGAAGCGATGCATTTGTGTGAAAAAAATATCCATATTTAACAAGTTATTAAGTAAAATAACTAGAGCCTGGCAGACAACAACAGAATAACGTGCCAAGGACAGAGCAAAACCTAACAAGTTCAGTTGCTATTTTTCCACTGTCTGCTGGAAATTGAAAAAAGTAGTCTGTATAAATTGATCGATCTTATTTTATCGAAGATGGTGGATCACACCTGAAACCTCCGTGCCATAATTTGTCCATGAAGGACCAATTAAGGACTGCTATACGAAAGACGCTTGATGGTTAAAAGTAAGGCTCAACACTTCTGATGTCTTGCATTTATAAAGTTGTCAATTTCCCCATTGAGCATGTCATGTCAATAATTTTGCATATTGTTTGGTCTTTGGTACAACCTGGAAGCGCTGCGCTGTGTTTACTACGTGAATAGCATACGAGAATGACGTTGAAGAGAAGAGATTGTTGAATAAAGTTGTTATTTTTGGGGGGTTTTTTGCACACTAAAAGTATTCTCATCACTTCATAACATTAAGGTTGAACCACTGGAGTCACATGGACTATTTTAACAACATCTTTACTACCTTTCTGGGCCTTGAAAGTTACATGGTTCAGAAACCTCTCGGATTTCATCAAAAATATATGAATTTGTGTTCCGAAGATGAACAAAAGTCTTACAGGTTTGGAACAACATGAGGATGAGTAATTAATGATAGACATTTCATTTTTGGGTGAACTAACCCTTTAAGAATTGAGAGCTGGAATTTTGCATTGGCCGTTACGTTTTCTCTTACTGGAGCTGTTCACGGAAGTAGGAGGACAGATTGTGACAGGAAATACTGGTTTGTTACTGCCTTCCTTTGTCATTATGTAGAGTTGTAATGTTTAATGATCACTATAGTTCTGCAGTCCTCTCAGTTGTCATGTTTCTCCTCCCCCTTTGCTTTTCCTCCACACACTCTCTTTTTAGCGCATGCATGAGTCAGCAAAACACTGGCTTCATGCAGGCATTCATGGTGGAAGAGAGTTGCTGGGACATCATGTGTGAAAGATGATCCAGGGCTGCTGACTGAAGGAGAAGGAGGAGGTAAATATTGGCTGTGTATGTTACTTAACTGTGATTGAGCAATTGTGGAAGAATGTCTTAAACTGTTTGTGTGTGTGTGGGACCATCCCCTGCAGTTACTTTAGGTATGTACTGGCTAAATGTATGTCAGCACGCATGCCCTGTCACACCTCACCGTATGCGTCCAAAGGTCTCTGATGCCTTGTGCAACTTCACTCAGTAAGAAGATTAGAGGGATAGCATTTGAAGGAAGGAGTGAAAGAGCATTACTTCTGTCTTATACATAACGGTAGGAAGTTCTTCTTTCGCTTTTGCAGCTTTTGCTCTGATATGTTGCATGTTGTTGTAGAACGTGAGACAGATTGTAATGGTCTTTAATAAATATACATTGTTTAACAGAGCAACAGAATACTTAAATCTGAAGTAAGCAGCAAAACTCCCTCTAGCAATGGAGCTTAATGAACTAATACCATGGCCACATGTTCTTAAAGGTATACACACATAGATAAACATTGGCGTAATAAATAAAGTTAACTGCTAGCTGGCGGTAACTTCATTAGGAACTGTCAGATAAGTTGATCTAGAATGCATAAAGTATATGGAATATTTTTCAGATGAATCCATTAGAGAGACATTTTCCATAAACACTTCCACCTCTATGAAGTGTTTTTGTCATTTTTATAATATGTCTATATTGTCTCTATTCATTTTTATTTCATCTTTGTTATTTTAATACTTCAAGTTAAACTAAACCAACATGAGAAATGTCACCTTGTCAACTAGCTGAAATAAAATAAGCCTTTTTATTTTATTTTATTTCAGTAATGCATTTATTTTGAATAAAGTAACATTCTTTATACGATAATAGTTGTAGTTAACGATAATAACACTGCCTCTCTTTTATTTATTTTCAGTTAAAGATTGTTTTTCTCAAGCCCAATGATTTTCTTTTCTTCTCATTAACAGTGCAATGTTCAATGTTGTCTGTTGTGCCATCCGTAACTTTGTCATGCTTTCTCTTCCCTAAAGAGAGCCCTGTTCGGTTGGCCTCTGTTGTGGCATTATTAATAATTGTCTTGTAGTGTATCAACTCTCTAAGCAGTTTCACAAATTATCTACAACTACTAATCATCAACAACATAATGACATGATATTGTCAGTTTGAATCAAAATAGCTATAGGGATCAGTACAGGTTATATGCACTTTGGGCTGCATTTGTGGCAGTTTGTAGAAACAGAACAGAACAGAACAGGTTAAAAGTGGTGCACTTACACTTACAATGGAAGTCATATGACTATATTTGTGTTAACTGTGGTCATAGAACTCCACCTGTATTGACCACACCGCTTTCTCACCCATTGCAGGAGATTGTTCGCAAATGCAAAGTTTAAAAAATGCTCGATTTGCATCACAGATAATTAAGTAATACAAATCATTTTAGAACAGTGTGTCCAGGAACAACATTGTGCTCATGATTTTATAATTCTTCAAGAAAACATATTTAAACATTGCTGTGGCATTTGAAAACTCAAGATAAGAATTACTTTCTCTGTTGTAGATGGCGTCGGTGCTCCTGCCAGCACTGGGTCGTGTGGCCGTATGTGGTGGTACTCATGGCAACGAGCTGTCAGGTGTGTATCTGGTGCAGGAGATGGAGCGACAGCGGAAAGAGAAGGGAGACGTTGCGTGGCCGATTCCCGTAACAACTGTGCTGTCAAACCCACTGGCTGTGAAAGAGTGCAGAAGATATATTGACACCGATATGAATCGGTGCTTCAGCAGAGCCACGCTGAGGTGAGATGAGGAACTGCAGCATGGACTGTTAATCAGTTTCTCTTGTCGAAAATAATTTAAAGGGTTAGTTCACCCAAAAATGAAAATTATGGCCGCTTTCAAAACACTGCTGCATGAAGCTTCGGAGCGTTATGAATCAGTGCATTGAATCAGCGGTTCCGATTCATAACATTACGAAGCTTCATGAAGCAGTGTTTTGAAATCGGCCATCACTATATAAGGCCCCGATCACACAGAACGCGTTTTTGCAGTGAGAGGCGCCTTTTTTTAATAGATTTCTGTTGGCAGAGAGCGTTTTGTGCGCTCTCTGCCAACAGAAAAAAGAATAAAAAAAGAATTATTAGGAACACCTGTTCAATTTCTCATTAATGCAATTTTCTAATCAACCAATCACATGGCAGTTGCTTCAATGCATTTAGGGGTGTGGTCCTGGTCAAGACAATCTCCTGAACTCCAAACTGAATGTCAGAATGGGAAAGAAAGGTGATTTAAGCAATTTTGAGCGTGGCATGGTTGTTGGTGCCAGACGGGCCAGTCTGAGTATTTCACAATCTGCTCAGTTACTGGGATTTTCACGCACAACCATTTCTAGGGTTTACAAAGAATGGTGTGAAAAGGGAAAAACATCCAGTATGCGGCAGTCCTGTGGGCGAAAATGCCTTGTTGATGCTAGAGGTCAGAGGAGAATGGGCCGACTGATTCAAGCTGATAGAAGAGCAACTTTGACTGAAATAACCACTCGTTACAACCGAGGTTTGCAGCAAAGCATTTGTGAAGCCAAAACACGCACAACCTTGAGGCGGATGGGCTACAACAGCAGAAGACCCCACCGGGTACCACTCATTTCCACTACAAATAGGAAAAAGAGGCTACAATTTGCACGAGCTCACCAAAATTGTACAGTTGAAGACTGGAAAAATGTTGCCTGGTCTGATGAGTCTCGATTTCTGATGAGACATTCAGATGGTAGAGTCAGAATTTGGCGTAAACAGAATGAGAACATGGATCCATCATGCCTTGTTACCACTGTGCAGGCTGGTGGTGTTGGTGTAATGGTGTGGGGGATGTTTTCTTGGCACACTTTAGGCCCCTTAGTGCCAACTGGGCATCGTTTAAATGCCACGGCCTACCTGAGCATTGTTTCTGACCATGTCCATCCCTTTATGACCACCATGTATCCATTCTCTGATGGCTACTTCCAGCAGGATAATGCACCATGTCACAAAGCTCGAATGATTTCAAATTGGTTTCTTGAACATGACAATGAGTTCACTGTACTAAAATGGCCCCCACAGTCACCAGATCTCAACCCAATAGAGCATCTTTGTGATGTGGTGGAACGGGAGCTTCGTGCCCTGGATGTGCATCCCACAAATCTCCATCAACTGCAAGATGCTATCCTATCAATATGGGCCAACATTTCTAAAGAATGCTTTCAGCACCTTGTTGAATCAATGCCACGTAGAATTAAGGCAGTTCTGAAGGCGAAAGGGGGTCAAACACAGTATTAGTATGGTGTTCCTAATAATCCTTTAGGTGAGTGTATTTTACCATGTAAATCTATCCTCTGTTTCTTGAAGTTCTATGACAGACAGCAGCCCATATGAAGTCCGACGCGCTCAGGAACTGAACGATCTGCTGGGACTGAAGGGATCTTCCGATGCAATAGACATGATCTGTGACCTCCATAACACCACGTCTAACATGGGCCTCACACTCATCCATTACACAACCAGTGACTGGGTGACCATGCACATCTGCAAATACTTACAGGCAAGAGCATCACAAGTGTGCTTCAATAAACTGCGTACTGTAAACCAGATCAGTTGTTCTCAGCTGGTGGGTTGTGACCCAAAATTGGGTCACAGATGTGATCAGACAATGATAAATGCAAAAAAACAAGACGCAAGTAACCATATAATCATGCATAGTTGGGATAACAAAGTAGATAAACAAAATATCAATGTAAAATCTGTGTCCTGAAGTAAAACCAGTTAAGAACCACATACCTGGATTTTTATGTGCCATTTTAAATGTGTGGACAAGTAGAATAGGTTTTTTTGTGTCTGTGCATGTGTGTTTTGATGTTGTGTGTTGTCATGTGCATATTTAAGACTAAGATAACCAAAGTGCCAGTGAGAGTTCTGGTACTGGATGTCCCGATTAGTGATGCATATTCCTTGGAGTCTGTATCCAAGCATGGCTTTTGTAAGTTTCCTCAGTGCATTTCCTTTAAGTACTCAAACACAAATACAGGGTCAGATGACACGAATCATGACCTGTTTCATTAGCAATAGAAGTCGGGCCGCAGCCGCATGGTGTCGTCAGGGCTGACATTTATTTGATTATGAAAGAGGCTGTCGACATGACCATAGACTGGATCCACAAGTTCAACTCAGGTACTATAAGACCTAAACAAATGTGTATTTTCTGCAATACTATATTTGTAAGTGTGTTTTAATTTGGATTTCAGGAACAGTATTTGAAGGCGGGGATATGGAAGCCTTCAAATTTATCAAAAGTATTGATTATCCCAGAGATCCCGAGACTCGGACTGTTACAGCTGCCGTTCATCCTCAGCTGCAGGTGCCGATTGTTCTGCTGTTTATTACATTTGCACACAGAATCAGCACAAATGTTGTTGTGAATCTCATGAACATGTCCAGGTCATAAGAAAATTAAAGCTGCAGTCCGTAAATTTGACCTCTTTGTCGCCATCTCTGTTTGAACCCTGAAATGGCAGTTATTTGCAGAGTTATCTTCTTTACGTGGGTTGTGCATCGGCACGGTTCCTCAGCGTGGAAGAATCTAATGTTTGTGTCAATGATGATTGTCATTTTGACTTTCTAGATTACAATCCACCATCAAAATGCCAAGTTTAATTTCATTGCAGCTGCTGTAAGAAGAGGCCACAAATGATCCGCCACCTGCAGCATCCACACACGCGGTATAGCCTACTAGCCTGGACTCCTTTATGTAAACAGACATGACGTAATGACGCAAAGATGAACGGCGGAAGCTCGTATTTCCCACGGAAAGCTACCAGTACCACTCAAATTATAACACATTATTACAAGCTAACCGTTGTGAATCGGGCAGGTAAGGAGATCGTTTTTAACACTGGCTGGTTACGTACTTGCTCAAATTGATTTTGGTCATTTTTAATCAAAAAAAGTTACGGACTGCAGCTTTAAGCTTATTTTAGAGCTTTTTTTCTTCATTTTACTTACAGTAATGGATAAAAAAATCTCATTCTAATTACTGTAATCTGAAAAAAGATAAATTATTAAAATGGTAAAATATTAATTCATCATAGCATTTGTTGTACTGCCATTATGATCTAAATGGGAAAAATGGGAAATTTTTATAGGAATTATATAAAAGGAGAAAAATGTAAGATGTCTACGTGCATACAAACATGCTTTGTAAATTACAGAATTCCATAATGCAAATCATTTTAATGGGCTTAAAAAGACGTAATAATTCTTAGGTAAAATGTGATTTTCTTTTGATTTGGTAACACATCCGAAAATCTGAATTGTTTTTATCTTTTTTTTTGTTTTTTTTTCTAGGACAGAGATTTCTGTCTCCTTAAGCGGGATGACCCTTTGTTTTTGACATTTTCTGGAGAAACTGTGAAGTACGAAGAAAAAGAGGCACTTCATCCTTTCTTTATCAATGAGGGTGCCTACTATGAAAAGGGAATCGCTTTTCACCTGGCAAAAAAGTTAACGCTGACGATTCCAACAGTGCAAGTGCAGAAAAACTGAAGAATAGAAAAATCTTAATCTCTGGATGATTACCAAAAATCTGATTTCTCAAGACTGAATGCCTCAAATGATTTTTAAGTCACTTATTTTAACTCAGGGTATGCACTAGGTACTTAATTGTACAATATAATATTTATATGGCAATCGATAGCTCAGTTTGAGCTACTGCTAAAATCACGAGCAACATTGTTTTGGATGAAAAGAGATTTATTGTGACCAGCAAAATGTTCACTTAACAGGAATGCTTACAAAACTGTATAGAAAAAGGCAAAACCGTCTGAAGTATTTCGGACACCGTCATGATGACGATGTGGAGTGTGAGGTATCGTCTTGACTGTATTGCTCATATGCTATTCGCTCTCACCTGATTTCTTTGAGGAAAGTAAGCCTCACAGGCTTGGAATAAAAATACAAAACAAAAAGCACACTCAGTTGAACAGAACGTGATTCAAATATTACAACACACAGAATAAACCACGTGGCACAATGAAATCAGCTGAAGCTGGATGCACACAGTCTGATTTTTACCATCGGTTCTTTGCTTGTAATGTTTTACAATATGAGCCGAGTGAAATCTTGGGTAAAATCTACAACCGACTGCATGACATCAACAGTCTTGTACATAAAAAATGTGTCTTAATAAGAACTGTCCAAGTCATTTTGTTGTCAAATCACAGTATGCAATTCAATACGGCTGATAACATTGGCAAACTGTGTCAAACAATCTGGTGAAAATCAGACCGCGTGCACCAGCTAAACGTTTCAACTGAAGTATAAATAAGTATATAAACCACAACTGAGATGGTTTTAAAATGGCTACCCGAACCATCACAAAACATTATAATTGGATCCTAAACAAAGTTACTAAACAAGTGTAATGTACATTATGCAATACATTCTCAAAGAGAAACTAAATGGTAAACGCAGTTTAACCAATGCAAAGCACGAGAGAAAAGTAATAAATAAGCACAACAAATGCTCAGGAAAACACAAAAGGCTCGAGTGGTTAATGCTTATGACTGATGCAAACATTCAGTCTTTCAGGACAAGGCAGAACCCTAGTGCATCTTGGGATTGCAAAGCGCTAAAATGCAATCTCTCCATGATGTCACAGAGTAGCCACAACAAAGGCTGAATAAAAACACAAGGAAACTAAATCTAACACATCAAAAGTTTAGTCAACAGGTAAAATATGACTAAACATATGGTAAAGCCCTGAAGAACTGTTATTGTGTATAGATGCTTTTCTGTTGAGCAAGAGTCTGACAGGCTGGCTGAGGTTTAGTTTCTCATCTTAAACAGCAAAGATGCTAACAGAGTGGTTAAAAAAGGCAGTTATATAGTAGGAAGATCCTTCAAGAGATGCATGTATTCACAGGAGAGTGCTAGGAGTGGACGGCGCTAGTTTAACATACTAACTTTGGGTGGTGTGTTCTGACTGTTTCCTTCATAACTTTTGAAAATAACAGCTAGGTTAGTGGTAAAAGCAGCTGCTGAAGCAAACACGGCAGTGTGCTTTCTGTGAGATCGCTTCGGCAACTCTATGGTCAGTCCTCTGTTGCCTAGGCAACCCTGTAGGCTGTCATTCGAGTGTAGTGTTGGCGGTGACTCCTCGCAGCCCATATGAAGAGTGCAGCAGCCATGATCTGCAGCGGAGATGAGACCAGGGCCAAAAACAAGGACCAGCCTGGAGAGTAGTCCATGCCCTCGGGCAGCTCTGATATCTCATGTAGCAGATGTACACCCGCGAGGAAACAGCATACAGTGGCCAGGGAACACAGACCTGGGAGCAAAATATACATTAAAATGTAATGCTTTCTTTGTTGGGGAGCTGCAGAAATATCTTCATTTATCCATAATGTACAGCTGTCTTACCAGCCAGCAGATGCAGGATCCCGACGAACAAGGTGGGAGTGACACTGCGACAAAGACAGGCGCACACGCCGATCAACGCTGCGAGAAACACCAGCCCAACAGAGACCAGCGGCAACAGGAACTGACACTTCCACAGGTCTGAGGACACACACAAACATCTGTAGGCTTTCAGAACATAATGACAAAGCAGTTTACATTACGTCCTGCCGCTCGCTGCGGCTGGTTAAGACCAATACTAGACCAAGACCAAGACTTTTACTTTACTAAACTAAGAAACGTCTGCTTGCGACTGTGCCTGGACAATAAACAATTAATAGTGAATGAAATGAACATTAAAAAAATGATAGTGAGACTCAGCAATATATTGCATGTATATGATTTCACTGGATATATAAAATTAGCTATAGTTTTATTAGTAGATTTAAGATAGATAGACAAGCAATAGACAGACAGACAATACAGATAGAGATAGACAGACAAATAGAAAGACAGATATATAGATAGACAGACAGACAAATAGATAGAAAGACAGACAGACGGAAAGACAGACAGACGGAAAGACAGACAGACGGAAAGACAGATGGAAAGACAACTAGATACAGACAGATAGACAAGCGATAGACAGACAGACAGACAGACAAATACAGATAGATAGATAGAAAGACAGGCAGACAGAAAGATAGATAGATAGACAGACAGACAAGCGATAGACAGACAGACAGACAAATACAGATAGATAGATAGATAGATAGATAGATAGATAGATAGATAGATAGGATAGACAGACAGACAAGCGATAGACAGACAAATACAGATAGATAGTTAGATAGACAGACAGATTGATACAGATAGATAGATAGATAGATAGATAGATAGATAGATAGATAGATAGATAGATAGATAAACAAATTTTACTGACTCCAAACTTTTAAATGGTCACGCATATATAAAATGTAATATTTGGTACAACTAGCAATTAGGTGCATATGTGATTGATTTTGAGTTAGGACGTACAGGTACGCAGCAGATCGTCTCCGCTGTTAATATTTCCAGGAGATTTGTACTTGAGATCCCACTGCTGTTGCAAAGTAAAGGCCTGACATTTAGTCACCATTATCGGATCTGGAAAAGGATGCGGAGAGCGAGGAGAGAGACAAAAGCAAAAGGTAGTTAGCATCAGTTTTTAACCTAACATACAACTAATAATAAATAAATAATATATAAATCATAAATTACAAAGTTGAACATCCTCTCCTTACCAGGCTCTATAAACCAGTGTGAGTTTCGGGGCACCTGAATGCAGCGCCACCAGAGACCGAGCGTGCCATTCAGCCGGAACAAAGCCATAGTGTAGCTCCTCTCATCAACTTCCCCTCCCTCAAAGTCCTGCCGCAGGATCTGCAGGTCTGAGCCATTGTTCACATCGTTGCTGGCCGGCTGACTCTGGTACTGGTACCAGTACTGTGTTCCCATAGCGACAGAGAGATAGACAGTGGCAAGCAGACTCAGCACAGAGCCGATGACCAGCGCTGTGGCATAGCGGTTGTCCACCATGGTTTCGATGAGGCAATATAAAAGACTTAGACAGCCAAAAATCAACTCTTTAGTAGACGAGTGCGAGGAGACCGATCATATCATTTGGTGCTTCTTTTCATTTTCCTATGATATCCACTGGAGAAAGTCAGATCTCATCTTCATGGACGTGATCCTTCTTGAGATCCAAAGAAGTGCGTTATCTGAAACAGAGAGGAGTGTGATTAAATCACAAAGAAGTCAAACAAAGTCATGTTTAAATACCATACACTGACAGCTTTTAAGGAGGATTAAGACGTTGGATCTGCTAAGGTTCGCTAAAGAGTTTTAAATCACTTAGTCAAGTACAACTGAGTTATGTCTGAAATAATATAAACTTATTATTGTAGTATAATACATTTCAGATAAAATCCACTAACTTAAATGTTCATATCTGCAAATTAACTATCTTTACTTGATAGTGTAGTTGAGAATTTTTAAATGGTTTAACAACAAAACATAACATTTCTAACAACTCGGTACAAGCAAAATAGACATTATACAGTAGAAACAATAAAACGTTTTGATCATCTTTATTTGTCATTCACTCATATATTAAACTGTGGTTAGTCACTTTACTTAATAGTGATATAACAACAAAACTTAACATACATTCATAACAAAAAGGCACATGCAAAATATATTTTAGAAACGTTTAATTGTTTTGGTCATCTTTATTTGCCATTCACTCATATATTATTTAGCTTATTTTATTTTATTTTTCGTAAACCCCTTAAAATTGAGTTATGTCCAATAAAAAATAAAAAATAAAAATCCAAAAGAAATGAAGGAAAACGAAATTCTTGACGTGAAAGTCGGTGTGCTTTAATGTTCAGAAAATAATCCACGAGGCGTTTAAATGCACACAAAGGGCATTTCTTTCTATATTTAATACAATTTTGAAGTATTTAACCGACACAATAGCCTAACACTCAATATTTCATACATTAAAGTAGCTTGACGTTGACTAGCATGAAAGCTAACAGGCTAGTGTGTGTGTTTTAGCGACATACTCGATACTTTGACGAATAAAAAAATAACGCATGCTATCTTTAATTTATTCCTGATGCTAATGCAACGTCTCATTTAGAAGAACAACACCCTACAGTTTTTGTTTAAAACAATAAAAGCTGTTTGCGATTGTCACTTACCATATTGCGCACACACCCAGCGCGCTGATGACGACGACTGCTTTTCCAGTTGCGATTACGAATGCGCACCGCACGTCACAACCTCAATCCGCGCGAGCACTGCACGTCATGAGCATAGCAACGGTTGCCTGCGAAGAAAGACGTGCAGACCTCATCGTCACAAGTATATTGAACCTAAAAGAACCATTTGCTGGTTCATTAAGAACTTCAAGGAGAGATGCAGTGAAGGCTTTAGGACGTCCCAGAGAGTGTCCAGCAAGCGCCAGGACTTGCACGCAGAGTGAGAAGACTTTAGGACAATGTCCTGTCTTGGTGTCAAGAAGGGCCTCTGTGAGAGACATCAGGGACAGACTGACATTCTGCAGGAAGTACAAGGATTGGACGGCAGAAGACTGGTGCAAAGTTACTTTCTCTGATGGAGCCCCGTTCAAACTGTCAATCAATCTGGAAAATCGATTGTCCGGAGAAGAAAAGGTGAACGCTACCAAGAGTCCTGTGTCGTGCCAACAGTGAAACATCACGAGACCATCCAGGTGTGGGGTTTGGATTTCATCCAAGGGAGTGACCGCTCTCACAATTCTTCCCAAAAACACTGCTATGAATACGTAATGGTATCAAAACGTCAAGAGCATCGTCTCCTAACGATCCAGGAGCAATTTGGTGATGATCTGTGCATTTTCCAGCATGATGGAGCACCATGACACAAGGCAAAAGCGATAATGAAGTGGCTCGGAGATCATTACATTTAATTTTTGGATCCATACTAGAGAACCTGTGGTGAAAGACCAAAAGGCGATTGGACAAGCAGAAGATTACAAATGGCAGTCAACTCACATGGCAAGAATGGATCGCCATCAGTCAGCGTTTGGCACAGAAGCTGATGTCCAGCTTGCCATGCGGTACAAAAATAAAATCATATGCAAGAAAGGCTTGACTAAACTAAATGTTCGTCCAAATAAAAAAGATTTCTAGTGTTCATTAAAATAATCAAAAGTGCAAAATAAAAGTAGCATCCACGGTAGGATAAAATGTTAACATAACTTTGAGAGGATCTAGAGAGCTAAAATTAAAATCACACAGCTTATGGGTCAGAGCATCTCCAAAACTGCAGTTCTTGTGGGGTGTTCCCGGTCTGCAGTGGTCAGTCTCTATCAAAAGTGCTCCAAGGAAGGAACAGTGGTGAACCGGAGACAGGGTCATGGGCGGCCAAGGCTCATTGATGCACGTGGGGAGCGAAGGCTGGCCCGTGTGGTCCGATCAAACAGACGAGCTACTGGAGCTCAAATTGTTCAAGAAGTTAATGCTGGTTCTGATAGAAAGGTGTCAGAATACACAGTGCATCAGTTTGTTGTGTATGGGGCTGCATAGCCACAGACCAGTCAGGATGCCCATGCTGACCCCTGTCCACTGCCGAAAACACCAACAGTGGCACGTGAGCATCAGAACTGGACCATGGAGCAATGGAAGAAGGTGGCCTGGTCTGATGAATCACGTTTTCGTTTACATCACGTGGATGGCCGGGTGCGTGTGCGTGGCTTACCTGGGGAACACATGGCACCAGGATGCACTATGGGAAGAAGACAAGCCGCGGAGGCAGTGTGATGCTTTGGGCAATGTTCTGCTGGGAAACCTTGGGTCCTGCCATCCATGTGAATGTCACTTTGACACTGTTAGGGGTTAACAGTTTATGACCCAAGACCAGTTGTGAAAAATGAAGACCAGGAGTGCAATTAATTAAATTAAAATTTACTGAAGAATAGTTTGCAGTTTCATCAGCAGAAGTAGGCCGGGCTCCCTCTCTACCTCGTCGTACCATACGTACAATTGTCCCAAGAGTTATACTGTTTTCAAGGTCTATCCAGGTCATTACTGCAAGGTGGATGATTCTGATTGGCTCAGAGAAAATGAACAGTCATGGTAAATTTCCACACATTGTCAGTTAATCAGATGCATGTGTCCATAGAGCACTTGTTGACGCTTTCACCCTGGAATTAGGCACGTAATGACCTTCCAGATCTGGAGTAGGCACCAGCTTGCCCAGAACAACAAGTCCACCCCATCTTAGGATGCCCATTGTACACCTTCTCAACACTGATCTGTAACACAAAATACTGCACACATACACAGATACACAGTTATTGCAAGGTTGGAGTTGACTGAGCTCTGGCCCAAACCAGAACATTTCTAACATGTGCTTTCTCTCTGAGAGGTACAGACAGTAGTACAGGCAAAATTCTTCTGGATTCTTTAGTGTTTCAGTAAAAGGAAATTAATAAAATAAAAATAAAATGAAAGACAAATCCATATTTTCATATCTGGAAACCGGGCTAAGTGAGCAAGCACTGTTACTGCACTCCTGGCATGTTAGGGGTGTGTGATACCTCCAAAATCCAAACACACAACAACATGTTGCTGTCAAGTGTTTAGCGACACATCACACATCCCTAGGCAAGACCCTCAGTCACCACTCAAGAGACCAAATACAAACTTTAGAAAACAAGAAACAATAAGTGGTTCTCTTGATTAAGCAAAATCACTGGAAAGAATAATAATAAAAAAAATCACTATAATAATATAGGAGGATAAATATTAATAAATATTAATTAAGGCTTTGATTATGAATTTAATTAGGCTATATACAGGTATACTGAAGTGGCAGACGATTCCAGAATCCCCCTTTCAACACGTACCACCTACCTAAGCATTGTTGCAGACCATGTACACCCTTTCATGGAAACGGTATTCCCTGGTGGCTGTGGCTCTTTCAGCAGGATAATGCGTCCTGCCACAAAGCAAAAATGGTTCAGGAATGGTTTGAGGAGCACAACAACGAGCTTGAGGTGTTGACTTGGCCTCCAAATTCCCCAGATCTCAATCCAATCGAGCATCTGTGGGATGTGCTGAACAAACAAGTCCGATCCATGGAGGCCCCACCTCACAATTTACAGGACTTAAAGGATCTGCTGCTAACATCTTGGTGCCAGATACCACAGCACACCTTCAGGGGTCTAGCGGAGTCCATGCCTCGATGGGTCAGGGCTGTTTTGGCAGCAAAAGGGGGACCAACACAATATTAGGTCATAATGTTATGTCTGATCGGTGTATACATCCATTACATTTAATATTTTGGCTTTCACCACTATTTATGTTCGTCTTTCTACAGCAAAAATATTAACATAAAAAATTAAAAAAAAACAGCCGGGGACCTCTGGTTGAGTTGACACGGAATGATATTATTTCACTACTTTTATTCTTTTACTTGTTATTCCTAAATTCTTAGAATGAAATGTTAAAATGTATGTGGTGTCGGTGTTGACAACAACTGAAACCAGCGGTTTTATTTATTGTTTAAGGGTTTGATTATTTTTAGTCAGGCACAGTAAGCGACGACGAGATGCACCTTACAAGCGTTGTTTCGTTGTTTACACGCCCTGTCCAAAAGAGAAGGACAAAAAAAGAAGAAGAAAGTAAAAAGTTTTCCTTTCGCAGAATCACAGTTCACATATAAAACTAAATTCTGGTAAACCATCCCACTTCCAGACCCAGTGTGAAAACACTATATATCTACAGATAAAGACTGTGTGAATAAAATAGTGCAGTTTAATTTATATAAAATCATGGATTTCTGTATGGCAATACAATTAAAAACCATAAAACATCATTTCATAGTGATGCATTACAAAGCATATGTCAACTTGCGGTGCAAAAATAAAATCAATCATATGCAATGAAGGCTCGACTAAACTAAATGTTTAAACTAAGATTTCTAGTATTATTTAAAATAATCAAAAGTGCAAGTATGCACAGTAAGAAAAAATGTTAACATCACCTTGAGAGGATCTAGTGCACTAAAATCACACAGTTCATTCCATGAGCAACATTGACACCTGAGAATTGGCAAAATATTCCTGTACATTCACACTGATCATATATAGTGTCTATATATCCCTTCAGATCAGTAAAATGTGTTACGCAAATCAATTATTTTAAGATTCTTCTACTCGTGGTGGTCTGTAAAATCATAAGAGGTCTTGTTTTTCGAACAGCCGTCTCGTGTGCTGGCTGGTTGTCTTCACAGTGGCGTTTATGACCGGAGTATCAGTGAACTCCACCACGCAGGAACCCGAGGAGCACGGTGCCGCCTCCAGCTCCAGAACAGTTATGTTGTTTTGGACGGAGGTGCTGAGCAGGTGGGCTGGGACAAAGAGGGTCACCTGTGGCCCGCGGGAAGGCCAGTAGCGGCCCACATTAAAACCGTTAATCCACACTTGACCCTGGAATAAAAAAAGCATTTTATGTTTGTTTTCACCGGAGCTAATCTCTTCATTTGATCTCATTATAACCAACCTACCTTCCTCCAGTTGGGAAACTGGATGTATGTGTCCTGAGGGAGGTCAGGAATGCCGTCAGGGATGTGGAAGCTGCCAGTGTAGAAGGTTGGAGGTGAAAGAGCAGGAGGAGGTGTGGCAGTGAGACTGGTGGAGGTCGATGCCGACAACAGCCTGTCACGCACTGCTTCATCTATACTCAGAGAGTACACCGTCCAGTTACCCAGAATATCAGCACCCAGAGTCAGATTAAACACCAGACCCTGAGGAACACAGAGATTGTCAGCTACAGAAAAACTGTCATTTGGATTAATCAGAAAAAAAAACATAACTCAAGTTAGAACAGGCTGAGGGACTTTGCTGAGAATTAGTTTTGGTTGCCTTGAAGTCATTAATTTCTCTGCCGTAGTTGATTCTGCCCATGTTCTCCACCAGGATGTCCACACGGCTGCCAGCTTTTCCTGTTATATTGATGGTGATTGCCTTGTTCCTCTCCAAAATACCAGCAGAAATCTAAAAAAAAATGTAATGATTTAAGAAGCACGGAATGAAATGAAACAGTTACTCCACCGTTCAAAAGTTTGGGGTCGGTAAGATTTTTGAATGTTTTTGAAAGAAGGTTTCTTCTGCTCACCAAAGCTGCATTTATGTGATCAAAAATACTGTGATATTGAATTTTAAATAACTGTTTTTTTTATGTGAATATATTATTAAAACCTAATTAATTCCTGTGATCTGTATTTTCAGCATGATTACTCCAGTCTTCAGTGTCACATGATCCTTCAGAAATCATTCAGATATGAGGATTTGATGCTCAAGAAACATTTCTAATTAATTATTTATGCTGCCTCATTTTTGTGGAAACAGTGATGCATTTGTTTCAGGATTCTTTGATAAATTCAAAAGCATTTATTTGAAATAGAATTTTTTTGTAACATTATAAATGTCTTTACTGTCACTTTTGATCAATTTAATGTGTCCTTGCTGAATAAAAGTATTCATTTCTTTAAAAAGGCTTACTGACCCCAGACTTGGCAGCAAACAAAATGTTGTGTTATGCAAACACTTCCAATTAGATATAAATTTGTGCGCAAATTTGATCTTATTTTTGAGCCTTTTCACCATCACAGCTAATATGATTATGAGTAACTCGGACAGAGTAAAACAGTGCTGCTTACGCCATCAATGGATATATACGCCCGATCATGGACTCCATTTAGAGGGGATGACAGCGGGGTGGGCTTCAAACAGTTAACAGGTAACACAGTTTGATATAGCATAAAGCCAAATGCCTGACGGGATAATGAGACAAAGCAATACAGTTCATAAAAAGCACCTACATGAACACTGACTGAGACAAAGCAGAGGGAACATTTAAATAACTAACATTACTGAATAACAATCAAGATGCGGGCATACCTGATTCATTTCGGTAAATGATGGTGGGTAAAGAGTTTTTACAGGGCCAGAGAAAGATAATACATCCAAAGACTCTGACACGGTCTTGAGCTGCAAGGACAAAGAGATCATCCACACTTCATTGGCCATAATTCACTTCAAAACTGGAGTGCTATATAGGCAAAATACATTAAGAGGACCTATTATGATTTTTTTTTTTGTACATCTTCAATGTTCTTTAGTGTGTAACGTTGCTGCTTGAGCATGAAAAAGGTCTGTGAAGTTACAAAAGCACAAAATCACTTTGACGGGAGTTATTCTCTATATCAGTGCAAACTCGGTGAAAAGCCTCCGGAAAAGAACACGTCACAATATTCCTCATTTAAATAATTCCCACCTAAAACATATGAAAAAAAGGGGCGAAACCTGGTTGGGTTGAGTTAGTTAGCAGTGTGTTAAACTTGCGGTTATGATAAGAGGCGGGACATTTTCTAAACACGCTCTAAGTGGTTGACCAATCACTACAAACTGGTCCAGCCGACCAATCAGAGCACATTGTGCTTTTCAGAAGGAGGGGCTTCATAGAGATGGGGACTAAACGGAGCGTACTGAGAGGAGCTGCAACAATGTCAAATATGAGGAAAATAATGAGGTTTTTTAACATTCAAGCATGAAAACCTATTCTAATAGAGCCCAAAAACAAAGTCAAGACTTTGTTAAAGGCCGTAATAGGTCCTCTTTAAATAAAACATGAATTCAAAATATAATTCATATTACAACAGTAGACTAGACAGGCAAAGATGCAAAAAATTATTTACCTTCTTCATTTGCACTTGCCCATATGCAAATTTAGGTGTTGATGGAGGCAGCATTCCTTCTGGTATCTCTTTATACTGTATCCAAAAACAAACAAAAAAACTATCAGATCGAGTTGCATGATTACTGGCCATTGCATTTCTCCTTTGAAAATCATAATTATTTAGAGAAATAGCTAAATCTTTACCATTTTGATGACTTCTCTTATGCCGAAATACTTCTCTGTGAGGTCTCCAGCTTCTGTAAGGGGGGCGTCATAGTCGTAGCTGGTTGGTTGAGGACCATAAGGAGAGTTGGCGCCTATAATGTGATAAAATCAAAGAAAAACATGAACCGAGACACAATGCAACACATTCTTGGCGTGTTGAGGTACAAATCTCCAAGACCTACCATTCCAATAACCAAAGTTAGTTCCACCGATGAACATATATCTTGAAAGCAATAAGAAAAAAGCAATAAATGATACAATTCTGACTAATCAAATAAATAAAATAATTCAATGCATTTCTTTCAACTCACAAGTTGACATTGGCTCCCATTTCCAGTATTTCATTGAGGCTCTTGACGACAGCGGCTGTGTGCACGACAGAGTGTTTCTCGCCCCAGTGGTCCAACCAGCCTGTGTAGAACTCAGAGTTCACCTGCAAAAAAAAGAAAAACTGGCTTCAGTTCCATTCTCCAGAACACATTTCTACATGTTAGAATTGAGACACATAATGTAGTTCAGTGTAGCTTTGCCATCCAGTGTCTTTATATTCATAACTGCCGATGGGAAATATGACTGATTCGTACCAAAGGTCCTCGTGGCTCTGCATGTCTCTGTGCTTCAAACGCAGCGGTTACATTTGAACCTGCACAAAAATACAACAAAATGTACTTAGTAACTCGCAATGCTAAGAAATGTCGGAACCAGTGTTATTGTTAACTTAAAACGTAACAAAATAAACGCATATATTATCAGCCACTGTGGCTAGTGGTTTTACAAAGTTACTAGCCATCATTTTGACATCGATACCATGGGGAAAAACAGCCATAGATAGATTTAATATTATCTTTGGCAGCAGGAATATGAGGCTGCTTTCACTTTAAAGCCACACTATGTAGTTTTTTGACGCTAGAGGTCACCCATTCAAAACAAAGGCGTAGCTTGATGACGCAGAGATTGAGTGCAGATTCATGGGAGTTGTCGTCTTCACCTCTACAGCCGGTGGAAAAGAATCGGGATGGGACTCGGGCAGAAATCATGTTCATGGATGAGATTATTAACATGACTGTAGTATGAAGCAGAGCAGGGGCGAGTGCTGTGGGAGCTGAACGAGGCTGCTGAAGCGATTGCTAATGAGAGAGACGAGTGTGACACACAGTTCGAGAGCAGCTTTTATTATGCCACAGTCGCTGCTTCCGCTTCTTCCACTCATGCGTATGCAGCACTGTTTTATCATATTACATACATTTGAGTGGGTGGAAAATTATGTTATAACGTTACTCTGTACATTTATTAATTAACTGAAGCATGTGTAAGGAGCGGTTTTACTGCTAAGACAAAAGCTGAGATCCAACACCCTGACCAAAACCCTCTCCCCCTCTCTACCTCCCTTTCCTTCTCCCCCTGATTCAAGTCCCAGAATGCAGATATACTACATATGATTTATCTTGTGAATCTATTGTTTTATCCCTTTCATGTCTGGTGTCTTTTTAAAGGTCATAGTGCGATTGGTAAAATGGTCTCAACATCACTCAACATCAAGATTGAAACATATGAGAATTGTGTTCTTTTTTGAGTGGTCTCTCCAAAGATATCTGATCCTCTCCCCCAAACTAGGTGTTTGTGTTGCAAATATTTACAACCCTTTGTTCTGGTCTGGGTATTTAAGGAAGGGTAGAGTGGGTGGAAAATTATGTTATAACGTTACTCTGTACATTTATTAATTAACTGAAGCATGGATCCATTATACTGTTACACAACTTTCTCAACTGTTTACGTTCACTTTAAACATAACTGACTGCATTTATGTGAATACACATAACCGGCATTTTGACATTTGGTGTGTATTTGACTGTTTAAGCAGTAAAAAAGAACTCAATTTACTACTGAGAGGCGGCTTTATGTGTGCAAACTTTGGGTGTGAGAACAAAATCTGCCGGAATGAGTAAAATTATGCGCAATACGCCCAATCCCACGCCAAAATTCAAGCCCTGTAAAAGCAACAATATTCATCCGAAGCAAATAAAACAAATGAGTGAGTGGAGGCTGGTTTGTGTGTAACTCGCTGTTGGAGAGATGAGAGAGAGAGAGACAGCGCAGCTGGTATTGTGTATCTATTCTGCGAAAAACGAGTACTGGAAGCGTTTCAGATATATCAGTATTTATATGTATTGAAAAATCTATATTTTGGACAACACTACATTGCACTTAGTTTGTTATTATTCCTTTTTAAAAGACTACAATTGAAAAATTTACGTATTTTATAGGCCTATAAAATTCAACCCGCATAGTAGGAGTGACTGCGTTACACGCCACTGCTTTATATATATATATATATATATATATATATAGGCTGTGCAGACCTGGGCCGAAGTCAACAGTGGCATAGATGCCCTGGAGGGATCCACACTTGAGATAACCCACGCCTGCTCCATCAGTGGTGAAGAGGACCACCTCGTCTCCCAGATGAGACCGGAGCAGCTGGCTGAGATGCCGCATGTAATTAAAATCACAGGCAAAGTAACTGCCATACTCATTCTCTACCTGCGTATGAAAGCAATTACAATCATAAATGTAAGATGTAATTGAAAATTTCACATATTTACATTCTTGTTTGTTCTTAAATAGCTTAAAAGGGTGAACATATACAAACAAACATAAATAATATATAACATTTTATACACAGGGTCATCTATATATGGTATACAGGGTTTATATATATATATATATATATATATATATATATATATATATATATATATATATATATATATATATATATATATATATATATATATATATATATATATATATATATATATATATATATATATATATCCTAACTAACTATATTTAAAATCCTAACTAATTGTCTCACTTTTCATCAGTTACACCAAACAGATCATAAGCAGACATTTTATGAACAGGTTTTTGTGCAAATGTAATTTTTACCAGTGTGATTGTGTAACTGTCTTACTTGCACAGTAATGATAGGTCCGCTGCTCTGGTACAGGTAACGCTTTATGATGGGCAATAACTTCCCATCCACTTATCCACTGCTGCAAGGTAATCTAGAGCAATATAAAGAACTCCACTGGCGCTTACAAGATATACATTTCAGTCGCTCAACTGAATCTTTCCAGTCTAAGTTTATTCAATAACTCATGTTATTACCTGGATCAGATGATCGTAGCACAATGTCTTTCTTTTCAACAGCCATGCAGGCAAACCCCTAAAACAAGAAACAATGAGCCTTTTGAACATTTACATACAATCACATATTCTGCTTCTTTTAAATTATTTTCACTATACACAACTGTACAGTATCATACATTAAAACAAATGTATTATTAAATAAAAAAATACTACATTATACTATATTTAGTAATTACTGATTTTATAGGACACATATTTAAAAATAAATAAATAAATAAATCATACAATTTAGATCAGGGGTTTCAATCTTTTAGATACTACGCCCAAAAATGTAGACTCATCCCCACAAAAATATTTTCATGTATAAACACCCAATTTATACTATAAAAATGTAGGTTATAAATATCTAGTTTCTTTTCCCGACTCACTATAGTATTGTGCTGTTAGATGTATTATTTTTGTTAATTTATTTAAAACATTTATTTAGTTATTTAATATTATTATTTATTTAAATAAATTGGTTATCAAATTTTTACATTTATTTTAAATCGAAAGCATTAATTAATTAATACATTTTTGTATTGTTTTTCCACAGACCCCCTGGCACTCTCTCTAGTTAGAAAACCCCTGATTTAGATGCGTCGCTGTCTTTTCTCACCATATCCCACTCTGCACAGATGTAGGGGCCTGGTCTCATGATGACCAGCAGGCCGAGGTCTTGGCACAGCTGCAGGAAGTGCTCTAGATCACCATCACCGCTGAAGTTGTACTGACCAGGCACCGGCTCGTGGAAGTTCCATGGCACATACCTGTGAATGAACTCGGACATTAGGGAAATCTGAGTTGGGGTGAGTGGAACACCGAATTAGAATAAAAATGGCCAAAGCAATTCCATTGATTAGTACATATTATAAAATAATTTCATACAGATTGTACTTGCAATGAGGAATTTCTGAACAATAACATTTTCTGTGAGATTGCATTAATTTCCATGACTTTTCCAGGCTTGGAAACTACAATATTTCCAGGTTTTCCTTGACTGTGGGCAGGGCTTGACATTAACACCCGCCAACCCGCCAAATGCGAGTGTATTTCATCAGTGGTGTGTAACGCAGTCACTCCTAGTACTAGCCACTTGAAATATTTGTTGAAATGTATATAGAATATATACATTTTTCAATTGTGGTCTTTTGAAAGGGCATCTGAAATAATAAACTAACTGCAATGTAGTGCTGTCAAAAATATAGATTTTTCAATATATATATATAGATTCTGAAATATCTGAAACGCTTCCAGTCATTTCCCACAGAATAGACACATGATACAAGCTGCTTTCTTTCTTTTTCTCTCTCTCTCTCTCCGACAGCAAATTACGCACAAACCCTCCTCCCCTCACTCACTCATTTAATTTGCTCCAGATGAATATCGTTGGTGTTGCAGAGCTTGAATTTTGGCGTAGGATTGTGTATATTGCCCATAACCGTTCTCACACCCAAAGTTTGCACACATAAAGGCGCCTCTCAGTAGTAAATGGAGTTCTCTTTTTGCTGCTTATTGCGCTTAAATAGTCAAATACACACAAAATAAGGCCAATCTTGGCGAGTATTCGCGTAAACACAGTCAGTTATATTTGAAGTGAACGTAAACAGTTGAGAAAGAAAACGCATGTGTAGCAGTGTAATGGATCTGTGCGTCAGTCTTAAAGTGACAGCAGCCTAATATTCCTGCTGCCAAATTATGAGCGAATATTAAAAATATCTATATGGCAGTTTTTCCCCATGGTATCGATGTCAAAATTATGGCTAGTGAAAATGCTGAGTGGCTAGTAACTTTGGAAAACCACTAGTCACAGTGACTGGTGAGCAAAAAAGTCCTGTCAAGTCCTGAATGTGGGAATACAAAACATTGCAAACGTCTGATACTTAATCATTGTCAGTTCCTCTTACGTCTGGATGGCGTCCAAACCAGCCATGTACATCTTGAGTAGCCGGTCTTTCCAATAGACTCTGGGAATCCGGCTGTAGTGGATGCTGCCCGAGATGTAGCGAAATGGCTTTCCATCTTTAAGGAAGCAGTTTTGATGATAATCCACAGAGAAACTGGGTGTTGAAGAATACTACGACAAGAAAAAGCACTTTTAAAACAAGGAAATCCTTTTTCATGAGTTATGTATTCATTCTAGACCGGTTTGGCTTTCCTACTTCTATGGAACACAAACATATTTTGCACTGTATGTCTAAACCGTTTTCCCCCATACATGTGAAAGTGGATGGGGACTGGGGAATTTGAGTCCCAAATGACAAAAACGCGGTCTCAAAAAAGTCATGGCAGGTGATGGTTCATGTTTGTCTTGTGGCCAATTATTATTGACATCAAAATTATTATTAAGATGTCTTTGTCATTTTTTTCCAGCATAACAGCCCCAGTTCTCATTCACTACAAAGCATGGAAAAGGCAAAGAGCAGTTGTTTAGACACCCTTTCTGTTTGTGTTGAAAGATCAATAAGGAACGACATGAGCAAATGAGGACGGTATTGTGATTTTTATGAACCATCCCTTTAAATAACAGTATCATAAGGATTTATGTTTGATGGCTGACTTCCTCACATGACTAGTCACAAGACGCAAGAGTCACGACAGTCTGGACGCACTTGTCAGATTCAGAGATCCATTATCATAACATCAGAGCAAAAGTTCGACCAAATCTCTCAGACATATTAGTCTATAGACAGTGTCTGAATAGCAAACACTAGAAAGTATGACACTTTTCTTAGATGGTGGTAACGTTACATTATGCAAGTCACTGTTTCAAGTGATCATCTGCACACTATAACGTTGCTTTTAAAACAAATAGACAAAGTTCAAACTTGCCGTGACCGATGGTAGGGTCAGGAAGATGACCAAGATGAGCCCGATTCCCGCAGTCATGGTGTTTGAATCAGCGTTGCGGAAGTCAAGTGCCATTTATTTTGGTTGCTACTGGCGATGTCCGACTCGTGAACGAATCGTTCTCTAGAGTCGGATCTTTTTTTAATGAACTAGTTGAACCGTTTCGCAGAGCAGGTCTGAACGATTCGTTCACAAATAGTAAAACTGATACATTAAAACCTACGTAGTATTTATTAATTGTTTTTAGTTACTATTAAGTAATCAAATAAAATAAAGTGAAAAATGAAATGCTTGTGAGTTGTAGTCGTCACAACAAATAGTACAGTGACAAACTGAGCTTAAAAAAAATAAGATTACAATAAACACCTTTAGCAATAGAAATCTGTTTACTGGAATATTTTAATGTAAAGCATGGACCATGTGGTGACGCTAAATAAGAATCATGTTTTGAGAACTGAATTTCCCAAGTTGCAAATCGAACTGAGGGTAAGTTTACACGACAACGATTTATAGCTTCTAAAAATGGGAGCGTTTTTCCATTGCGTTTTCACGTACAGATGACAACATTATCAAAACGATCCCCGTTCACGCGACTAAAACGCTGTATTATTCATGCTAGACCAGTAGATGGCGATGTCACAAAGACACGCCTATAGACTGCACACGTAAAACGCATGTACATGACGCCACCGTTTTCACGTATTCTTGTTTTTGTAGTTTTACACGGAGACGATAACGTTACTGTTTTCAAAAACTTGCACTTTGGGGCTGTTTATACACCATTTTCAACTAAAAAAGGAGACTTTGTATGTGTTTTGGCCAGTGATTTACACAACAACAGCGTTTTGGTGGCCTAAAAACGCATTCTTTCAAAATTGGGTTTCAAAAAGCACATTTTTGCAAAATTATACTGTCATCGAATTTGTGAAAACGGTGAAGTCATGCACATGCATGTTACGTGTTCAGTCAGATGCGCTGTGTTTCTGTACAAAATGACATCGCCGTCTACTGGCCTGGCATACAGCGTATTTTGTCATTTTTGCAGATCATTGTGAACGGGGATCGTTTTGACAATATGCACACGAAAAAAGCTAAGGAAAAACGTTTCTGATTTTAATGCATCGCTGACGTGTAAACATACCATTTGAAAACATTAAAAGTTTGCATTTTCAGGCCCCCAAAACACCAGTGTCGTGTAAATGAATGGCCAAAACCCAAACTGTGTTGTGTAAACGGCCCCTAAATCAGTCACAACTCATCTCTTGATAACCGTCTCTTTCAGACACGTCCAATGTTTTAACTCAATATTTAAAACATAATTAGTATTTATTTCATGTTACTTATTTTTTATTATTAGAAAGTAATCCAATAAAATAACATTTTCAATATAACTTGAGATAAAAGAAGTTGAAATGAATTTTAATATAGTGACAAACTGAAGACATTAGAAAATAAAAACACTGCTATAAACAAAAAAGCGTAGCCTAAAAAACAACAATCTTCACTACAAAGGCCTACATTGCGCTGGATTTTTAAAATGATAGAACTTCTCAAAAACATTACATAAAACAGGCACTAAAGTAAGAAAGCTCCAAAGATAAGAGACAAGACTCAACGGAGTAATGTGTAACAGAGGCCAGCTAGTAGCTGCTGTGCGAGTAAACCTCACTCCTCTGATCTCAAGAGACGCTCTAGCGACTGACGCTAGAGGTTGCAGACTTTAGCCTCCTTGTTAGAGCATCCGACTCTCATCTGGCGGACCTGAGTTCGAGTCCCGCTTGGAGCGGGTGGTTTGAACAGGAGGGGTTACATTGGTGCCGTGACCCGGATGAGAGTGAGGTTTGGGGGGGGTGAGTGTAACGGAGGCCAGCTAGTAGCTGCTGTGTGAGTAAACCTCACTCCTCTGGTCTCAAGAGACGCTCTAGCGACTGACATTAGAGGTTTCAGCCTTTAGCCTCCTTGTTAGAGCGTCTGACTCTCATGCCAGTGGACTTGGGTTCAAGTCCCTCCTAGAGCAGGGATTTTTTGAACAGGAGGGGTTACATATATGCACCTTTTACATTTTTCATAACCTTGAGAGTTCGTTACAGGAAACCTTGTACAAAGGAGGAGATTTTATGGCAAGCCGTTTTGACTTTTATTCATTCACATGATATGAATTCTTGATATTCAATTTTCACTAGTTAAAATGCTAATTCTTGGTATTAACAACTGAATTGCTGCTAGTAAACATTTTCATTTTTGATATCAACAATTCAGTTGCCACTAGTGACAATGTTAATTTCTGATATGATGAATGCGATTGTTACAAATTGTCTGAAATTATATTTATATCAGGAATTGAATTCTTGATATCAACAATTAAATTTGAATGGCAGCCTATGGTGACATTTAGTGAAAATACAATTACTGATATCAAGAATTAGAGTTTTTATATATGAAACTGAATCGATGACATCAAGAATTAGCATTTTAACTAGTGAAAACTGAATTGGTGATATCAAGAATTCACATCCTGTGAATGAATAAAAGTCAAAACGGCTTGTTATTGTATTTAGACAACCGACATTTGACGCAAAAAGAATCACAAGTTCGGATCTTTGAACCGGTTCGAGAGCCGACTTGCTTAAATGAGTCGGACATAGTTACCCTCCCAACCACTAGGGAGCGCTATTGATTACTTCCAAATGATTCTTGACACTCATCCGTCTCTCAGAGAAACACAGGAGGGACACACGTGTGTGATTTTTATTACGGTTTAAAAATCTTTATATTGTATTGATCGACACAGCGCTAATGATGGCAGCGTCAATAAACAAGGACGGCGGAGATGTTGTTATGATGGCTGAAGGTCTCGATAACGAGGCGGATTCTCCCGTTGTGAGTCGCACACGGAGTGGTCGCAGACTCCGGACGCCCGCGGCCAAAACTCCCGTCCGCCGGACCAGAAAGTCTGTTGTCCGAGAAGATCCGGCAGAAAGCACCGAGTCTCGGCAGGAATCACCACCAGATGAATGTTCAGCCGACACTAAAGGCGATCAGTGCAGCCCAGTCACAGAAACGGCATGTGCAGATGAAACTACATCAGCAGAAGTCAGTCAGGAGTCAGTGCCGGACACTGCAGACCAGACCAGCGAGAAGGAAAATGTGGTAAATAACACAGAGACAGGGTCCACTATAGACCCCAAGAAAGGGGCCAAAAAAAGGACTCACTCAGAATCCAGTGAGATGAAAAATAAGACTGTGCCTTTTGGCAAACCCAAGTCTGGAAGAGTATGGAAAGAACGAAAGAAGCAAAGGTGAGTGACACTTCCGTTTCTCATTACTGTCAGGTGATATCACATGGTTTCTGAGCCATGTTTGCATTCATGTGCTTGCATATCCAAAATAATAACCTGGTACACTTCCCCTAAGTACTGTAGCTTTGTTTGTGTTTGTTTTGCTAGTACGTTCGTTTCTTCTGCTCAGATGTGCTCACTCTGTGCTGACTGTGTTTTGTAGGTTCTCTGCTCTGTTGAGAGACAAACCTCTGCGTACTTCATGGGAAAAGAAGATGGAGGCCAAGAGAGAGAAGCAGCTGGTGAAGAAATACCACCAGCAGCTGAAAGATGAGCAAGCCAAAGAAAAAGAGGTGAGTTTCTGCCCCAAAACTGTGTTATTAAGAGGTGCGTCCCAATTTGCGTACTTCATATGCACTATTCTGTGCTGTTTTGTAGTGTAAATAGTGCGAGTAGTGCGTTCACTCTGAAAATGCTAATTAAAATAAGTGCACTTTAAATACCCGGATGATCCACTTAATTGACCATATGCACGGAAGCGTTCTGAAGCCAGCTGGAAATCATCCGGTCAAATGTCACTTGTTGGTGTGTTCGTATCTTCAATGTCCTGAGGTAGCTTTAACAGCATCATTAGTGTAGTACTTGGTTTATAATCAGAATATAGTCACTTAGTCTGTCTGATTACTCAATTCTGATTGGCTGGAAGGTGTGCCATAAAACCGTTTAATGCACAGACAATCACCGTTCTATATTGCGCAGTTTTCACTGAAGCGCACACATAGGCCTACGTTACTCGTATACAGAGAGCGGAGGTTGAGTTTCGCGCACACCAGTGGCGGCGTTTCACAAAAGCCTATGCATGAGTCCTTTTGGCCATACAACAACGACATTCCCAAATAATCATATTATATCTAAACAAAATGTGGACAAAAATCCACTAAAAGAACTTTTACAACAGACTTAACAACAATGCAAAATCAATGCAAATACTGAAACAGCCTAGCCTAGAAATCTAGACGCACCCTAGCGGCAGATCTCGGTAGATCTGCGAGCTGGAAAAACCAAACTCTGGTCTGGCCAATCACATCGTGTATAGAGTCGGTGGGCGGGCTTAACATAATGACGGCAGAGTTGCCGAGGTTCCGCGTGTTACTTAAAAACAAAGAAGCTGGCGAACAGCGGTCTTTCGAATCGGCTTTGGCCACGACTCCTGGAGAGTTGTTGTTAAACTTTTCTTTGAGAAAAGAACAAAGAACGGTACTGAAATCATTCTTAAGAAAGGATGATGTGTTTGGACTTTTGCCGACCGGATACGGCGAAAGTTTAATCTATCAACTAGCTCCGCTTCACCTTCTTTGTTGCTCTGGTTGGTTGTAGCGCTATCCTATTGCGTGCAGAGGGGATTTGAAAGACAACTGTTTATCCCGCCTCTAGGATTGAGCCCTGCCAACAGTGTGTTCCCAGACCCAACATCTTGATGTGGGTCTGGCTTGTCAGGCTAGAAACAGCCCTATAATATCTTTTCCATGTTAATGTTTTGTACTAACCAGCCGTAAAATTTAAAGTGAGTTTGAATATAATTTGTGACCTTTTATAGACATGGCCTTACTGAAAGCAACAATGGATAATTCACCTTAGATCTTGAAAATAAATTAAACAAAACAACTATGTTCAAACCGTGAACTCAAGGTGAGCAAACAAGTGTAAAAAAAAAAAAATTGTTTCAGTCACTCAGTATGTATTTTTAATCATGCTAAAATGGTTCTGAATTCGATATTGCACTTATTCATTTTGTTGTGAATGCAGTCAGTGCGCTTGCAGAGAGCGCCCGCCTACACGCTCTTCTGATTGGCTGTGAGTTTGATTGATTGATCGATCTTGGGTCGAGTCTGGTTTGCCGCTAAAAAACCTTATCACATCACGCCTGGTTAGGAAACAGCATTAGGCTTAGGCTGTTTAAATGAGCTTTTTTTAACTAACAAGCGGCATCATGAGCTGTTTATTTCCCCTGCTTTCTGAATGCCAGGGTGTGGCAACTACCATACTCTCCCATACGTGATTAATCGATTAGACAGCTCTAATATAAATAAAACAGTACATCAGTCTGGCGAGTAAACAAAAGAAATTTACTAGCCAATGGCGATTCTATTGCCACGGTGTGCGTAGAGGGTACTGCATTTTTACCATCAAATAAAAGCGGTTTTGGTGAGCATAACAGACATCCTTACAGCCAATGATGTAACAGTATTAAGTTTGGTTGAGCCATATCGTTGTCTCGTGTTGGATTCTTCAGTAACAGAACCGGCGTGGAGTGATGAGTGGAAAATGAATGCCGCAACGAGCGAGTATGGCAGGAAACAGGAAAACAAGTCAGCTCGCCAGTATGGCAGTTTTTTGGATTTTATAAGTCTGACCGACCAATGGTGTCTGCAAAATATGCAAGACCGTCATCCCCACCAAGACTGGTAATACCACAAACTTGTTTAACTACCACCTTATATATAATATAAAAAGAAATGTATACACACACAGTATATACATGCAATTATTTCTTAAATGTATACGTGTGTATTCAAATATACATCTATATTATATATTGAGATTAATCGTTTGACAGCCCTAATACACACACACACAAATGCATATTTGATATTTTAACTAAATTTAGGATTGGTGGTGGTGCTTAAGACATTGTTGGGCATTCAGTGTTTCTGTAAAAAATTATAATAGCAATAACATAATAGTAATTATTAATAAGATGATGATACTATTAATTATACTACTAATAACAATATACAATTCACTAAGGATGAGCATTGATGAGCTGCTGGGTTCATGAATATTAATCACATTGTCTGCATTCACTCAAGCTGATTTGCTGAAATCAAAGCGGGGACGGTAATAGATGAGCACCAGCCAATGAGATTGCCGTTTGCGCATTAGTCCCGCCCACTACCGGAAAAACGACATGTTTTCTGCTTGTTCTTAATAAACGCTGAATAATTCCAAATGAACTCTGTTGTTTTGACAGGAAAATACAACAAAGAATATGGTTTACATGTAGCACGTCGATTCTACGTGGTATTTAATTAAGACTCTCTCGTGTGTGTGTGTGTGTGTGAGAGAGAAACGCAGCACTCTCGGCAAAGTGATGGCGAGTTGTGCGCCTTCATACTAGAGTTTACAGCATCACATGATCCTTCAGAAATCATGATTTGATGCTCAAGAAACATTGTTATTTTGTTTTTATAATGTTTAATATTTTTGTGAAAACTGCACAAAAAAAAAGAATACTTTGATCAATAGAAAGTTTAAAAGAGTAGCATTCATTACAACAAAAAAAAAGTAACATTATATATGTCTATGCTGTCATGTTTGATCAATTGATCAACACTTTTATTCAGCGTCCTTGCTGAATAAAAGTGTTAATTTATGAGAAACAGTGACATTGTGACCTGTGGAAAATGTCATGAAGTTTCACGCTGATATAATTTAAGTTAATAACTGAAATCATAGTAAACATTGCTCATATGCGCTTTTTCTCTATGTATTAATTTTTCTTGCAGGACAAGAAGAAGAGGAGAGCAGAAAATCTGAGAAGACGAGCAGAAAATGAGAGAAAAGCGGAGATTGTGCAAGTGGTAAATGCAGAAATCAGATGTTTCTCAGTTTTCCCATCACATTATTCTTTGTCTTTTTAACTCATTACTGCTTTGCTTTCAGATTAAGAACACAGCAAAGATCAAGAGAATGAAGAAGAAACAGCTGAGGAAGATTGAGAAAAGAGACACACTCTCAATGGTGCAGAAAACACCACCTAGTGTCAAGAAGGGCGGAGGGAAAAGCTTGTAGAGGGTTTAATGCAACGATATATGAGAATCTCTGTATACCTTAAATGTTTATTGCCAGTCTGTACCACCTCTTGGATGAACTGGCATGCGGACATTATGGAAAAAAAAATCCTTTGGAAATGTCATCATTTTGGATCTGTGACTCAGAGTAAAGAGCTTTGTATGTCACTGAGAGGTCTGGATTGTGTATCTGCTTCAGATCTCTGGGTCTGATGTAATATTTGTACAGCAAATTGCAATGCAAATAAGTATGTTTTGATTTCATGGACGCCTGTTTCCCGTCACCATTTACATGATGATTGTCACATAAACAAAATAAATATCTTTATAGATCCATCCTTAATATCTCCCTGGATCATGTATGTTAAATGGTTTTATTTTTTATTGTTTTATAGTACACTAGAAATGTTTCATTTTCAAAAACATGGTACTTTCCACTTGGTACTTTCAGGGTTCAAAATTATTTGTGGCAATGTTTATCTAGCCGAAATGCTTTCACTTTCAGTATCTTGGGTGCTTTTTATGATGAGATCGGTACTTTTGGTTCTCGAGGTACTATTGTACCAACTTTTGTGTTTTGTGTTGTTTTCATCGTTCAGTTCTCATACAACAGCGTCAATACAGTCAGATCAATGTTGTTAAATATTAAGTGTCCCCAACTAAGCAAGCCAGAGGTGACGGTGGCAAGAACCCAAACTCCCATCAGGTGACCGAATGGAGAAAAAATCTTGAGAGAAACCAGGCTTAGTTGGGATGCCTGTTCTCCTCTGGACAATGAATGAACACTGTGTGATTATGATTCAGGCTGCATCACAAGTCAGAATTCAGATCGGGAGCATTCAGATATTCATCCAGTTCCTTTTGCTTGAAGATCGATTCATCACGCCGGCATGGAGCCGAAGCTGGTCATAGGGTCTGTGCGGAGGACCTGTCTGGTTCTTGTGGTCTCTGCTGAGGATCTGTGCTGATGGCTGTCGTGTCGAAGAGGCCTTCACAGAGGATTGTCTAGTTGACATGGTCTCTGCTGACATTCAGGGCTGCGTTGTGGTCGTGTCTAGGTGCAGGTCCGCCATCTGATCTGAATACGTCTGACTACGGTAAACCTCGGGATAAACAGAGAGACTAATATTAGGGTAGATGCCATTCTTATTATGATGTAACGAGTACGCTACATTGGGTGTTATAGGAAGTGTTCCCAGTTCCTGTTGACCTAATTTATGCAGCCTAACAATTCCCAAACAAGGCTAGGAAGACTGTTCCAGAGTTTAGGTGCTAAATAGGAAAAGGATCTACTGGCAACAGTTGATTTTTATATTCTAAGTATTATCTACTGACAAGAATTCAGAGATTGCAATAGACATGAAGGACTATAATGCATTAAGAGCTTGCTCAAGTACTGGGGAGCTAAACCATTTAATGCTTTGTAAATAAAACAAAGCCATAATAGATAGGTAATATATATTTTAATCATTTCTATCAAATGTACTTACATTGAATGTTTAGTGGCCTGAGATGAACTAGGCAGAAGGAAACAAGCAGGTCAGGTGTTGGAGGGTGGAGTATAATAAAAAGGTACTTTCCATTCTTTGCCTATAAAATGACAGTGCAAAAGGCACAATACACACAAAGGACCACCGACAGGCATCATGGCTACAGCTTGTATTGCAGCAACTGTAAGATTATTTTAAATACATTTTAAAATACAATCATTTTAACATTTTTAATTGTATTATTAACATGAAAGTGTTGTAATTGTCACTTTGTCCAGCCTTATATTTTGTTTTATTGCGATAAAGTGCCCCACTAACTGATGTCTCGATTCTCTTTCAGACTCCGTACCTTAAACCTCAGCCTGTAGCATGTGGAGTCAGGCAGTGTGTGAAGGGAGACCCCAAAGACACTGTGCCTGTTCCCTTCCACAAGCCGTTGGAAAAGTCCACACACACCGTTCTCCAGGTTCAAGGGTCTGTTTCACCTGGTCCTAATCGCTTTCATGTGAACGTCTTTAATGGGTTTGATGGAAAGAAATTTCCTGTGACAGTGCGGAGTACAGATACCATCGGGAAACTGCAGAAGAAGGTCCTGAAGCTGACACCAGACCTCGGAGCAAGCCTGAATCTCGTCTACAATGGCAAACCGGTTCAGCTGCACCAGACGCTGGATGAGCTCCAAGTGAAGCCTGGAGCCACGTTCATCACCTTCCAGAAATGTCATGGGGGTTAACGTAGACGCATCACTTTTCTTTTTCTCTCTCTTTATTCACAAGCTTTTACTTGATTACTTGTTTACTTTACTTCTCTTACCATTCGCTTATACGTGTCATACATCAGTCAAATGTCTGAATATTCTTGACTCGGTTTAATCAGTAATGCAACATACCCTGTTGATACAAAAATAAATGAAAGTGAAACTAATTAAAGTCGAATATGTTATCTGAGCTGCAAGAAGGCATGAATAGAAGTTTTGTATAAAGTGTTTTGTTTCACCTGATGGAACAAAGATGTAGTTTGTTTGTTTTTGTACTTCGAGTTTGGGACGAAACCGCAAAGGAAAGGGATTCATGACTACAAAACATTTTCATTTTCGTTTCATTTTCACTCTGTATCAGTTCACTGACATCTGTATATAAACAAAGATAGTTGAAATGATTGAATCTGTTTACACAGAAATAAAAACGATCTAACATCTTTGATTCTGTGGAAGACAATTTATCACATGCAACCTTATAAACATGTATGAACGTGTTTATAAGTAATTATGAATTGCACTCGTCTATGTGTAAATTTGACTTCAATTTTAAGATAAAATGGGCATGAAGCACTAGCAATAAATTGTCATTCTATTCTTATTCAATACTATTTTATATCAAGAGCATCATGAGCTTCAATGGACACAAGAACGTCTGACCACCTGTACAGAGAGTCACATGATCAGTATCTCCAAGAAAGCAAGCAAAATCTTAACTATTTCTTCTTTTCACTCCATTACATAAAGTTTTATGAGGTTATTAACCTCATAGTTTAGCTTTATAAGGTTATTTTTGGCACATATAAATGTCCACCCAACCATTTTCCAAACGCCTTGTTATATGTATGGGTCGCAGGACAATTAAATGCTTAGATTGAAAGATGGAATGTAGACTGGTAGCATTCTGTGAGTTATAAAGGAAATAAAAAAAGGGTTTCACTTTATTTTGATACTCCCATTAACACATTCTACTGACTAAACATAACGTCGCACCTACATGTCTCCTAACTCTCATGAGAGTGTTAGTAGAGTATTAGTAGGCAGATAGGGTTAGAATAGTTGACATGTAGTTGCAAAGTTCCTTATAGTTAGTAGAATGTTTGTTGCGGGACCATCACAATAAAGAGATTGCAGAAATTAGGCAGACAGTCTACTAATTCTTATAGTCAACAAAATGTTCAAAAGGACCATCAAAATAAAGTGTTACCAAAAAATGACAACACCATAAAACTCAGAGGTCAGCAAGGGAACTTCTTCCTGTAAGAAACGAGAAAAGTGTGATATTGTAATCTTAGCCAGGCCGTAGATAGGGTATCCAGGGCCCCGGTGTGGGTTGTTACTGTAGGCCCCCCTTGGGCATATTTGGGCCGGTTGAGATGTGGAGGAGGGTGTTTGAAAGTTGGGGCCCCTAGAATCATCAACACCTTTTACCCCTCTAGCGACGGCCCTCCCAGTAAAAAACTAAGTTCATGTATCAGCTGTAATAGATCACTACAGAGACAGAGCAAAAAGAGTCATAATCTGAAAACCTCTCAAAGTCTCTATTGACTTTGTATTGCGTGAAACGGCCCCAAAAAATAGAACAATGTCTAAAAGCTGATATGTGACAAGATGTACAGCAAACAAGCTAAAAAACCCCCCAGAACTAAGTTTTTATAAGCTGTTGACCCCAAAAAACGAGCATTTAAGGAGACAAAGGAGGCAACCTAACACAATACAAAGTCAATGGAGACAGCTGGATTGCCCTCCCTCCCTCCCTTGGTGTGGGCGTGGCCACATTTGGTGATTCCCATTTTCTCTATAATGGCATATTTTACGATCCAATGTTTGGCAGCAGTTACTGTAAATCGTGTGTTAGTGAGAAACGTTGTGGGTTGGCCATCAACACAGGGATGATGGGTAAATTCCGAAACTCTCTATTTTTTTACTATAAAATCTGACAAAATCAGACAACAAACGCATTGGATGGAAGCACCTCAAGGCAGCATGACTACAGACATTCACTCAGCACTTGTAAGATATTTGTTTTAAATACATCATTTTGTTAAGATAAAATGTAAGATTTATTAATGTTTTTGAAAGAAGTCTTGGTAACACTTTACTTAAAGCCATTATATATAATGAATTAAAATAATTTTGAATCAATTAAGCCTTGCAATGAAAAGATCCAATGAATTGTATTGCACATTATGAATACCTTTATTATGCATTATACATAAAGGTTTTAAGTGTTACCAAAGTCTCTAAGCTCACCAATATTTAATAAAAATACAGTAATATTATGAAATATTTTTACAATTTTAAATATATTTTTTCTATGTGAATCAAAGCTGTATTTTTAGCATCATTCCTCCAGTCTTAAGCATCACATGATCCTTCAGAAATCATTCTGATATGATGATTTGATGCTCAAGAGACATTATGATTATTATGAATGTTGAAAACAGTTGTGCTGCTTAATATTCTTGTGGAAGAAGTGTTGTATTTGTTTAATAGAAAGTTAAAAAGAACAGCATTTGTTTGAAATAGAAACATTTTGTAACATTATGAATTTACTTTTGATCAGTTTAATGCGTCCTTGTTGAAAAAAAGTATTAAAGAAAAACAATTTTCTTACTGACCCCAGAGTGGTATTAAACATGAATTTTTATGAAAATTCTCCCTTTATATTTTGTTTTGTCATGAGGTGCCCTGTATTCATTCACTGAATATTCCGAATCTCTTTCAGACTCCAAACCTTTTTCAGCCCGAAGCATGTGGACCCGGGCAGTGTGTGAAGGGAGACCCCAAAGGAGACCCTGTTCCACTTCCTGAGCCGCTTGACAATACAACCCACACCGTTCTCCAGATTCAAGAGCCTGTTTCACCAGGTCCTAAACGCTTTTCTGTACATATCTTTAATGGCTCTAAAGGAGTCAGTGTTCCTGTGGTGGTGAGGAGCATCGATACCATCGGGAAACTGCAGCAGAAGGTCCAGAAGCTGAGACCAGACCTCGGCTGTGGGAATCTGCTCTACAATGGCAAACCGGTTAAAAAGCACAAGACACTGTCTGAGCTCCAAGTGAAGCCTGGAGCCACGTTCATCACCTTCCAGAAATGTCATGGAGGTTAAAAAAATGACATTACTCATTGTCTTCCTTGTGCTTATTTTAAACACGCACTGTGCCATTCACACTGTGGGGCTCTAAATGTGTCTTGATTATTTTTTTATCCATTTATTCTAATGTGTCATATATAATATTTGGACATATTTTACTAAATATTATATAATGATAATAAAAATCTCTATGCAAGCCTATGCCTAAATGATTGTTTATGTAGACCAGTATATTTTTATATTTTATAACCTACATCCCAGTTAGGAAGTACAATGTAACTTCATTAAATAGCAAAAAACAAAGAATGAGAAATGTACAGTATAAATCCATGCTAAATTGATACTCTATAACCAATATATTTAGAGTTAAAACATTCAGTAACAAAGCTGTATAAAATGCTTTTTTGTATTGCTTCTAAGTAACAATATAGCCAGTCGTCCATGTAAGTGAAAGTAAAAGCACACAAACGAATAAAACCGAAAGCAATCACGTGAAAATGTTGTGATAATGCACGAGCAGACCATTTTGGTCAAGCTGTCATTGAACTTGAAATCATACAAAAATGTTTTTGTCTCGTGTTCTGTAAAAAGGAACCAGGAAGAATTTACGTAATATATCCTGCAACAAAACAGTTTCGTTTTCAGTCTGTACAATGTTAAGTTTATCGTCCACAATTTATGGAGAAAGAGATAAAATGGCAAATACACATAACCAAGAGGCACAACAAGATGGTTAAACTATCATTGTTCAATTTCATGGTTGCCTAAACCATCATCTGTGTATCCTTTGACTGCGACCTACTAATGTAGATCCTTATTCACTGTGCATTAAACAGGCTATAATAAATAAATCAACATACTGTAAAACACAGTGAGGAATAGTTTGTTTTGAATCGCAAGACACAATGATTTCCAGTAATCTTTCAATACTGTGTATCTCATAGCGAGACAGTCCAGACACGTGAACACATTTGGTTAGTTTGGAGGCATTGCTGAGCTCTCGGTTCTTGTAAATCATGTGTTTGGTGAGATGGGATGGGCATGTTTATTATAGAGCCACAATGCTTTGGATCACAGGTTCTTTCCAAAACAAAGTTTCTCTTTCGCTCTTTAATTTTTACAGGTAGTATCAACAATATCAGACTTTTGGATTGTAGATAACACATTTCATGCAGACAGTTTTGAATGAATGGTACACACAGAATATGAGCAGATTATGCAGTGTGTGACAATAAGATTTTGAACCTAAATCCAATTGCAAGAATGCATTAGTTTTCTCTAGCATGTGGCTTCAAACATCTAGTTCAAAACTCTTAAAGGCACAATATGTAATCACCGTTAGAGGTTGCTTATTCAAAACAAAGTCGTAGCTTGATGACACCTTGATTTCACATAATCATGGGAGTTGTCGTCTTCACCTCTACAGCCGGTGGAAAAGAATCCGACAGAACTTCAGAACAGGCATAAATCATATTCATGGATGAGCTGATGTGTTGAAGATTTATTAACATTACTGTAGTATGAAGCAGGGTGGGAACGGAACGAGGCTGCTGGAACGATTGCTAATGAGAGAGATGAGTGTGACACACGGCTTGAGAGCAGTGGAGCTTTTATTATACCACAGACGATGCTTCACCTTCTTCCACTCATGTGTATGTGGGTATGCAGCGCTGTTTTATCATATTAGATACATTTGAGTGTGTTGAAAGTTGTGTTATAATGCTACTCTGTGCGTTCGCTATTAGTGGCTATGAGACACTTGTTGCACACTGCGGTACGCTAGATTGATATTAGGCATGGTAAAACATGGTATTTGCAGTAAACCAAGAAAACCAGATTTAAACAATAAGACTTACTGTGTTGAGCTATATAGCAATGATTAGTTTTCTGTCGATGAATGTCACCAAACTGTTGTTCACGTCTAATAAAACACAGAATATATTAAAGCGTCTTTGGTGTTTCATGGTTTCTACAACATAAAACTGGAAATCGAGGGTATTGCGCCTATGATGTCATTGATAGGTGACGCACTAACATGGTCCGTGTCCTGGTTTAAATTGCTTATTTCTCTGGATTTAAACATTGTTGGAAACATTTGAAATAATGTAAGTAGGGGTAGGCCTATAGGCTATGTAGGCTATTACTAATAAATCAATGTATTTTAAAGTTTTGTTATAGTATATAATAGGCCTATGCCATATTTGTTTTGAACATGTGTTACCTTATTTAAAGGGATAGTTCACTTAAAAATGAAAATGTGATGTTTATCTGCTTATCCCCAGGGCATCCAAAATATAGGTGACTTTGTTTCTTCAGTAGAACAAAAATTAAGATTTTTTAACTCCAACCGTTGCAGTCTGTCAGTTGTATAATGCATGTGAATGGTAACAACATCTATGACCCAGTGCCTGAAAATAGGCCAACTTACGTCAACATAACCAACGTTACAACCTGCTTGCACAGAGAGCCTGCTGGGGACTATTTCAGGCTCTGCGTAATATCATTGTGCTGCTGCACCCATGGTACGGCAGCAAAGTTCCTGGATTATTACGCAGGAATGAGAGAATAGTTCCTAGACATATCGGTCTAGAAAATCACAACTTTTCATTTTCCGTCGGTCTTAGTACACGATGTAACTATACACATCACAACATGTAAATAGGGAAATGTTGGCATTATTTTGTCACTTATTGAGCAGTAGGCTAGATGGAGCTGTTTACCTCCAGTATTTGTGCTAAGCTAGGCTAGCGGTGGGTGCCAGACAGAGTTATGGCACGCACGGAGATGAGAATGGTATGTACGGACTTATCCAACTCTGGGGGACATGGTGAATAAGCTAAAGTCCCTAAAAGACGGCATGTTCCTTTAAGACATGAAACGACCGGTTTGTGCAAGAAACCGAACAGTATTTATATAATTTCCGGTCCGATAACTTCCGGTGCGTGAGGTCTGTACACCATAGCTATATCTGGTCGACATCGGTTGTAAATTGCGCTGCATTGTGGGATTGAACGAGTGCACTCAATAACGTCCATTATGGTTTCGGACATCACTACAAATGGCTGTTCCCTCAAATAGTGCACTATTTAAGGGTATGGGGGAGATTTCCGCCAGGAGATGGCGCATGCAGCTGAATCCATCCATCTTCCAAACCGCACGGGTCCAGCGCAATATCATGCATGCAGGTATTAATTCCTTTTTAATTGATTATTAAATTGTTTGAGTTTCTATGGCAGAGTTCAAGATAAAGCTTTTCATTATTAGTGGAGCTGCCGGTTTAGGGTATAGGGGGCAATTTTGAACACAGCAAAAGTCACCTAGCCTATATCTTGGATGCCCTGGGGGTAAGCAGATAAACATCAAATTTTAATTTTTGGCTGAACTATCCCTTTAATGCTTTTCAGTATGAAGGACATGATGCAAATTAAGGTATATCTTGCTGAATTGACTTCTTCTCGGACTGGAAAGCGAGACGAACTGAACAGCTTTAAATATGCTCTTAGGGCGACCTCTGCAGTTAATGTTTTAAAATTGCACTTTGGATAAAAAATAACTATGTTGCCTAACCAGTTGTGAGTAAAGATGCCACCGACCCTGAGATGAAGATTGAAATAATAAGTCTATGGTGATTTATAAGTTCAAATGGGACAGTATAACTATACAGAGTTTATTTTCTTGCCTGCTGAGGGAAAATTTGTTGTTGTTGTTGTTTTGCTGAACCCTAACTGTGAGACCACGCAATCAAAATCGGATGCCATCATTGGTGTGGCATCATGTAGGTGGGCCGGGCAATCATCAGACAGAAAGTTGACCCTGAAATGCATTTAGCTAGTCTTCATAATAAGGTAAATTGTCATAGTTACTATATTGCACAAACATTTGATGGAAATGTGAATATGATATAGGCCTACTACTGCAACAAAATCAGTAGAAAAAAAAACAAAACACAAATCCCATGTATATTCCCAGAATTAGATTGTTTTTATTTTCATCCCACCCACTCAGAATTTGGGTGGTTGGGACAGTGCTTAAAGGCTTTGCTAGTAAAGAAGAAAAAAAGATTAGCCTTGTAATAGTTTGTTTGCACGACAACACGTCACTGCATTGCTTTGGCGCGAAATGCAAAGGGAGGGAGGAAGTGATTTTTCTACACAAACTCAAAATGTATATGTTTTGCACTGCGTCGTTTATGGTTGCTCAGATCGATCAAACCGAGAAACCACAAGGAGCTTTTCCCACAAGGGAAAATGCAGGAAAATGTGGCTTAGAAACCTGTGTCTGCGGTCTGGAGGGGCCGATCGGATAATGCTCGTGTGTGAAGTGACCACTTTGTCAAGGTAAGTTAATTTACATAGATTAGTCATAGATGTTTATGTAACACATTTGGTTCTATACTGCCACCTGTTGGCGCAGTTGTGTAACTTAGAGAAGATTAAGTCGTGATCTCAAGAAAATATTTGTTATCTCGAGAAAACAACTTTTGTCATCACAAGATCACGAGAAAACAAGAAAGAAAAATAATAATAATCCATGGCCTCTTAGGGCTTCCGTACAAACTAGCTAGTAGCTACGTTTGGACTTTACTTTCCAATTTAAGAAAGAATTTACGAATGGCTGGTGCAACCCTACCCAGGTTATTGTTGCACGTCTAATATTGTAATTTAAGACATAATTTAGATCAGATGTATCTGTTTGACTCGGATTCTATGATTTGGTGATTTGTCTGTCATTGATTTGTAGTTTATTCAGTGTGATTAAACTACATTTTTAAGTTGTGCTAGTCATTCTATAAATAATATTTAAATATTAAAATAATACTTTAGCCTAATTATTTAGCCTATATAATAAATTGTGTGAAAAGTATATAGCACTAAATCATATAGAGTGTAGCCAGTAAATGTATATAGGCTATATATATCAAAGATGTAGGCTAAATATTGGAGTAATACGTTTACAAGAAAATATGATTTCAGTCTTTCTACAGCAAATTTCACTTTAAATTCAATGTGTTAATTGCCGTTTCTTTTCTCTTTTTACTGGCAATTTCTGAGTGAGAATTTTTCAGAGTAAATCCTTCACTGAATGTTTTTTTCAGTGACGACAACCACAGTCGGCTTCTTTTTACTGTAAAAAATAATTGTGTAAAATGACTGTGACGATTTTGTTGACAGCCCTACATAGCAAACATTTAAATATTACGAATGGGTCCCTTGCAAGTAAACCATATTTGGCCATCCTTCACTGAAAAAAGAAAATAAAAGATTGTTACTGCTTGTTCAAACTGCTTAAATTAAAATGAGCTAAAGCAACACAATTTCTATACATTTGGTCCTAACTTAATTTGATTTGTGTTCAATCCACTTAAATATGAATCAAATTGAAGTTTACTTAATCCATTTGTTTTGAGACAAATCATTCATGTTGTGTTGCATTAACTAAAACTGGGCGGGGCTTGTTAGTTCCCAGCATGCTTTGCATATGGCTAAATCAAGAGAGAGTAAATGTTATCTTATATGTAAAAGTGTTATTTTATGTATTTTTGAGCAAGATGAGAAAGGGGAGACATGATTGTGTTTAATAGTGTTTAATATACAATTATGTTGGAATTATTAGAACAATTTAAATTACAGTGGGTTACCATTGTGGAGAAGAGTGGAGCATTTGCTTAGGCTGTGGACTAATTCAGCTAAAGTCATAACAGCTTTGCTGATGGAGCTTTTATTGCGTAGCATTTAAGATGCTAATGTGTGCTATTGCAAGCTAAAAGTTTGTAAACCATATTTGGCCGTCCTTGGCATCATAAATCTAAATGACACGTGTGTTAAAAATAAACCACAAGGTGTCACTCTTACACTGACACGCCGGCAAACGGCTGACTAATTATGACTCCGGTTGTTATGTCAGGTTGCAGCTGGCTGCATACAGTACAATAATAATACACTTGTCATTCTAGTGATATGCGGGTGTTTCTGGCACTTTTATAACTGTTATTTGAACTAGCAATAAACATGTTGGATATAATTATTATATTAAAACCATCTTAGAAGCTATTTAAACCCTAAACAAAGAAACTAACATAGGCTATTTCAATACATATTGTTTGAAATTATTTAGGCCCATATCAATTTTACATTTTTCATTCGGTGACACTTTATAATAAAGTCTAATTTGTTTACATGCATTAGTTAACATGAGCTAACTATGAGTAATATATTTTCACATTACTTAAACTTTCTTAAAGTTATTTAATTAACATACAATTAACATATACAATGTTTGATTTTAAAAAGTATTTGTAAATGTAGAAATGTACATTAACTAAGAGTAATAAATGCTGTATAGATGCTTCAGGCTCTTTGGGTCTCCATGTTGTCATTACACCTTCAATCTGTCATGCAGTAAATTCAATATAATATTGCAATATATAAGCAATGATCAGTTTCTAAAATGGATAGTTTTCTAAATGCTGATTGAATGACTACATGTTGATTGATTACAACTATTATTATTTTGAAATGAACTTATTAAACATGTTTTAAATCATATTTCTAAAACAAATTACCATTAGAGGCAATGTACAACAGTGATTCTTGACTAAGAGGAGATCTTATGCACACAACATGCAAGTAAAGGAAGTTCCTCTTAATTAAAGGGGTTTGCCCACATCCTCAGAGTCGGAGCAGATGCGTCTCCATGTTGTCATTACACCTTCAATCTGTCATGCAGTAAATTCTCATAGGCAGTTAAATCAGAGCAACTCCTGCTCTTACTCTAATATGCATTACTGGTAACTATCACGTGAAAAATAATTGTGCAGTCTCTAAACTGACACTTGGTTCACTTCAGATCAGAATGTGAAAGTGCCTTGAGCTCTTCAATCTAGACATTGACTGCAGAATGAAGGTAACATGTCACACATGCTTCAGATTCCCTGAGAGTAAATCAGATGTGCTTGTCTGTTGAATAGTTGACCTGCAAGACAATGCCCTGACCTGTATAGGATATCTTACCTTACCTAGTGACCTGTCATAAATTCAAAAATGTTCTTTTTATTTGTTTTTTCAAAACAAATTTTCTTCAATGCCAAAACTTTAATGCGCGCACACACACACACACACACACACACACACACACACACACACACACACACACACACACACACACACACACACACACACACACACACACACACACACACACTGTGAACAGAATTATTAGGCATGTTGATTTATTTATTTATTTATTTTTTTTACCAATTCCAAACCACATTAATCCTAATAACTACTATTAATTTAGTATTTAATCATTTATAAGTGATTATATAATTGTTCATTAAGGCTGGAAATGAAAAACTTTTATTAGGAAAGTTTTCTTTTCCAGATAAAATGAGCTAAAAGAGATTTAACTCAATATACAGTACTAATGCAATACTAGAAATTACAGTTCAGGCTTGACCATTGGACCGTGAAATGATCATTGGGTCAGACAAAATCAGGTGGTGAAGAAAAGACACACGTTAACTGCAAAAGAATTAAGAATTAAGTGTGAAACCATCAGGAACCCTTTAGTCTCCAGCGCCACCAGAACTTGGAGTGCAAGGTGTCAGGATCTCTGAGACTTAAGTTAGTTAAAGAATCCTAAAAAATGACCCCCACTTAATAAGAATCACAAGCTGAAGTGTTGTAAAATACATGAAGGAGTGTTGTAAATACATGAAGACTGGTTTTATAGACAGATAGCTTGAGAGTGACTCTTGAAGGACCAGCACCACATCCTCTTGTACCACTGTTTGAAGAATTCATCTTCCAGAATCTGGCAGTAAGTTTTGGGAGTCTTTTGGGATCCTGAAGTTCATTTTGCAGAGATGAACTAAAATGAACTCCCAAAACTTACTGGCAGATTCTGGAAGATGAATTCTCTTTTTTTTTTTTTATTCTTTTTTTTATTCTTTAACTAACTTAAGTCTCTGAGATCCTGAGCACTTCTGGAGACTCCATAGGTTTCAGTTCTGGAAAAGTTCTGGTGGCGCTGGAGACTAAAGGGTTCCTGATGGTTTCACACTTAATTCTTCACCTTAATTCTTAATTCTTTTGCAGTTAACGTGTGTCTTTTCTTCACCACCTGATTTTGTCTGACCCAATGATCATTTCACGGTCCAATGGTCAAGCCTGAACTGTAATTTCTAGTATTGCATTAGTACTGTATATTGAGTTAAATCTCTTTTAGCTCATTTTATCTGGAAAAGAAAATTTCATTTCCAGCCTTCATGAACTAATATATATTACGTATAAATGATTAAATACTAAATTAATAGTAGTTATTAAGATTAATGTGGTTTGGACTTGGAAAAATGTGCCTGGAAAAAAAAATATGATCAGAAAATCAACGTGCCTAATAATTCTGCACACACACACACACACACACACACACACACACACACACACACACACACACACACACACACACACACACACACACACACACACACACACACGCATTCAACATTTGTCATAAAGACATTTTTGAAAGAAATGTTTTTAGTTAATTTTATTTTATTATCACATTATCATAAGAAACGCACAAATATATTTACACAAATATTAACACCAGTGGCATATCTAAATAAAACATTATGAAAAAATACATTTAAATGTAAATTTATTTTTCAACAAGGTGAATAAATCAGCATGCATGTGCACATTAGAAACTGTCTTTGTTTTTAACATTGATAACATTTAATTTTAATAATAATATTTTTAATAATTTATTTTATATTATAATTTACTAATTTTGATTTCCAAAAGCAAAACAAAATGAGTAAATAAATAAATAAATAAATAAATAAATAAATGTTAATGTCATACCAGATAAAGGGTTTTTAGACACTTGACAAATTGTAAAAAAAATAAGAAAATGTTGAGAACAGTACAGAAAAACAATTTCATATTATTTAATAAATTGTTACATTATAAAATGAGGTGAATGAGGCGCTTGTTTATTTGAAACCTTTTTTCATGTCATGGCATTTTGTGAATGACCCACCTGACCACAGAGCAAAGATCACATGATGTAGGCCAACCTGTAATCGGTGCGGCTTTCAGTAAACTTCCTGTTGATCGTCTGTTGACACACAAGCATGGTGTCATAGTTCATAAATCAAACAGAAGCCGTGACAGAGGAAAACAAGAATGCTTGTTATTATGCAAGCGAAAACAATCTCTTCTTAAGAGTGTTATTTATCTAGATGTCAGAGAATGTGGCTGTTATGCTAGGTGGGGCAGTTTGTGTGCAGACGTGTGACGAGATGAGAACAGAGACTTTGGGTGTGTGTACGTGCATTGTTGTATTGTTTCAAAAGGCTTTCAAAAGCAGAGAAATGAACATTGACATTGTAATAGGAAATGTCGGTTATTTTTCAGTATCTTAAAAATCTGATCAGGAAATGAATATGTAAAACATGACATCAAATAATCTTAATTTAGTTTAATATAACTGAATACTTCTCCAACAGGAAGCAATGGACTCGATTATCCATCCATCCATCTGGATGGGTGTCTGGATGGGTGTCTGATTATCTATTATATTAGGGCTGTCCAATAATACGAAATTTGTCGCTTTTACTTTTGTTGTGCATCTATTATATTAGGGCTGTCAATAGATACAAATTTTAATCGCTTTTGTTGTGCGATTAATTGCGATTAATCACCAATGTCTGATGTAATCAGCCTGGCCTTCTTTACTTTTGGACTCTTTGAATGATTACTGGATCACTGAACACTTTCCCAGAGTTTAACAGCTTAAAATGACCTGATCACAAACAGAGAAGCAGAATCGGGTTAAAGAGAATGCAAATTTCCTTCTCCCAGGGTTACAGGTGCTGTAGATGCTCAGTGTGATTGTGATAAACTCCTGACTTCTAAGATCATCTAACTGTGTGACGGAAATTACATTAATTACGCAGCTTCACGTACTTCTGTAATTTATTTGCGTTCATTTTTTAAAGACTTTAAATTAATCGCATGCGTTAACACGTTAGCGGTGACAGCCCTATATTATATACATTCCATATAAGCCTTTAAAGCCTTTTCTCCTAAGGACACTTTAGATGAAGGCTCAACATTTATCAGTTACCTAATAAATTATTAATCAACAGTTATTTTTAAGGCATACATAAGCCAGATATAAGATTCATTCTTGAGCGAACTATATCTTCAAACACACTCTGGAAACGACACAGGAGTCCAACTGGATCAAGTGTAGCTTACACCTTGTTTACTGCACCATGAGTGTAAACAAAGTAATTATGCCAGTAAGACTGCGGAAATCATGCTCAAAATAGTGACACTGCTGCCAGTAACGATGAGGTAGTAGCAATTAAAAAAACAAGAAACATTTCTCTGAGGCTCTCCAGAATTCCTACTCCTTTTTATATAAACTGAAAAAATATTCTAGGAAGCAGGAAGAAGCATCTCTCTTCTTGTACGTTCACACCCTTGCCTGCCATTTGGACTGACTTCAGGCCAAAATTACCAGACTAACATGATCTGTCCCCTCAAGCTGCGAGACTCCTCAGTCTAATCAGTCATTTGACAACGTACAAATTGACAGTCCACCTCCACCCAGTAATTCTTGTCACCAATTAACACTCAGCCTTTTCACAGTTTTGGCTGATCTACAGGTGCTGGTCATATAATTAGAATATCATCAAAAAGTTGATTTATTTCACTAATTCCATTCAAAAAGTGAAACTTAATCCGGCCATTCAGCTTTTTCTGGTGTTTTTGTACCAGATATGGCAGTGCTTAGCTTGGCGAGTGTGGTATATCGTTCCCATTTGCGTAAGTTACGCAGCGTTGAAGGAACCTATGAAAGAGAACATCTCAGGTTACTCGTGTAACCTATGTTCTCTGAATAGGGAACGAGACGCTGTGGTCACTGCCAAACTCCTCGTAATGCCGACAAGCCACCTTTTATGGCAGAGAAATCTGAGGAGAAGATGGCGCGCTCGCCAATATAGCTCAAAGGTGTATGAGCTAGGGGACGGTGCTGCGCCATCAGCCAATGAACTGACATGATTCTATAAGGGCTTCAGACAATCAGCACCCCATTTGCGTAGGCTACGCAGGGTCTTGTTCCCTATTCAGAGAACAAAGGTTATGTGAGTAACCTGAGACGTTTTGACACAATTATCAGGTTAAGGCACCCACACACTCCAAGATAATCGGAGTGCAGGAGCGTCATTTAGGGTAATATACTATAATGATTCTTCACTGATGATTTTAACATTTGAGTGTAGCTGAGCTTGGGTGTCTATTTATGTCCCACCCTTAAACTCATACAACTTGTTCAGCAGTTCCTTCTGTGGCTTTGATTAGATGACAAAATTCCTTGAAGAATGAAGCCTGTGTTTGCTTGAAAGTGACACACCTATGCCATCCCATACAATATTATTGTTAGTTTTTAATGCCAACTCTTATCAACAATACACAAAAATACCAGTTTCAGGCTCTCCAAATGTATTGCTATGTATGCACAGTACAGAAACGTTGACCTGAAATCAGCGGTGGACAAAGTACACAACTCCATTACTTGAGTAAAAGTACTATTGGTCAAATATTACTCCATTAAAAGTAGAAGTTGTAAAAAAAAAAAAAAAAAAAAATGTATCTTAACGATAGAAAGTATAAAAGTACTTGCTTTTAAAAGTACTTGTATCAAAAGTAAACACATTATTTTATTATTATTGCATTGACTCTCCATCTGACATGCTAGCATACAATTACCTTGAACTCATTTCAATACATGTTTAAAAATGACAAAGCTCTTATCAAAGTCAAAAACATACCAGAAAAGAAAGGTTTCTACTTAGTGTTTATTTATATATATATATATATATATATATATATATATATATATATATATTTCTGAAAGGACTTCAGTTAACATTATTAGCCCAGCTACATTTTTGCATGTTAACTAATATCATTGTTGAACTTTACCTATGAGTTAGCGGTGTATCCACAAGGCTGTGCCAACTTATGGGCAAATCATTTGATCGACCATACTTCATACCAGTGATAATTTTGACAACGAATTTTGATTTAGTTTTACTTTTGACATAGTCTTTTGACTTTTGAATACAAAATTGGGTAACTAAGAAGATTTTTAAAACAGTGTTGCCTCGTATTTACCATTCATCTCATTGGAAAACCATAAATCATTAACAAGATAACGTCCCTATTTGAAGTCTTTTCCATTCAGGGCTCCTTGAAATTGATTTACAGGAGCATTTTATTTAATTTATAAGTGCAGTTTTTAATGATTACTTGTGTTGTCGTTTGGCAAACACTTAAATTTAACCAATTACTTAAATCAATCAGAATACTATATAGACTGTTACCAATTTTATGTTATCATTAACAAAAGCCATATTTACACTACAAGAAGCTGCATCTGAATAGCATAAATGTTTATTTACATAGACAGTTCAATGTTACTCAAATTATAAAATGAACAGGAACTCTTTATAGAGTCATTAATGCTCTATTGTAGTTATGATTATTAATGAAGTCGATTAATATATACAAATTTTGTTTGGGAAAACTGGACATCATATTCAGTCATATTCTGACTACACAGATAAAACAATCTTACAACCATTTATGCATTATTTTAATGCTTTTGTTTTTATCCACTAAAAAATTAAGACTTCATATGATCTAAATTATATTAACTGTACTGTACAATTATAATAAACTATACAGAAAGGGAGCAGCAGAGAGTGTGACCAGTTGTAAGGCTGTCCATAACTTGTGTAGCGCGAGTTTAAGTGTGTTCACAAACACTCCCGTTAAAATCACAGAAGTTGACGACACTGCGTCATGAATCTCTTACATCCAATCCGCACTTTGTTGTTCATGATGACGGGAGAATTTGCAAGTTTCAGTCAGAATTCAGACAGAGAGCTCACTGAATATAACTCTTCTTTCAGCGATGACTATTTTGAACGCTTCTGATTGGCCATCATGCTCGACAGAAACACGTGTGATTGGTTAAAATGCTCAGCGCTGCAAAATTAAATCTGACGGAATGCGGCAATCGGGTGGATCGAAGGAATGGCGTGTTTACGAAGTTTCAAAGTTTGTTTAACCAATATTATAACGTAAACATGTATTCTATTACATAAATATTTTGAAACTAATTTCCATGACTTTTTCAAAACTTTCTGGTTTATTTATTTTTCCAAAACTTTTCCAGGCCTGGAAATTGCTATTTTAAAATTCCAGGACTTTTCTAGGTTTTTTATGACGAACCCTGGTTTATATTTTTGAGCGTTTTTTGAGACATGCAGCAAATGTATGGCAACTTATATCCCGCCAGGTAGATCAGCATGTTACAATTGTGCACATCTCACGCAGGACATCAGTTCTGACTGGATCTCTTCCCAAATTGTCCCTCCCTAACATTTTCATCTCATATTTAAAGGGGACATATTATGCCCCTTGTTAGAAGATGTAAAATAAGTCTCTGATGTCCCCAGAGTGTGTATGTGAAGTTTTAGCTTAAAGTACCCCACAGATAATGTTTTATAGCCTTTTAAAATTGCCACTTTTTTTGGGATGAGCAAAAACACTGTTTTTGTGTGTGTCCCTTTAAATGCAAATCAGCTGGTGCTCCCTGCCAAGTATAGGTCTCTGCAGGTTAGTAATAGGAGTTACCACATCAGTGGGCGTGGCCATAAACAGAGGGTTACCTGATTTGCCCATGTCACAGTGTGGGTAGGGTTTAGGGGTGGGGTCGGGTCGGGTCGGGTGAAGGAGATCATTTTCATTGCGTGATATATAAACACCCATCAGTTTGAAAACACCCACAAATTTAGAAATGCCCACTTTTGTTCTGCAGAGACATGCCTGTTCTTTCAAGAAGAGGGCGGAGCTTCAATAGCTCATGCAACAACAGCAACAGAACATGTCAGAAACTAACGGAGTTCACTTCGAACCGGACTCTAGGACAATAATGCCTACATAGCCAGAGGATATCTGTTGCATAGAATTAGAACAGGTATAGTTTAGTTTAATTCCGTTGTTTTGTCATCTTGCTTTTATTCACTATTAGTACAAGCCTGTTGATGAATGATGGCCAAAACTTTACTGATGAATTTTATGAAGTTTATTGTTTATCACACAAAAGATATTTGTCTGTTTTCACTCCAGTTCCTTTCACTGTAAGAGCACAAGAAACACAAGAAGTGCGCATTAAAGTCTTATCCATAAACACTCTCTCTTCCTTGCATTATCATCAACATACACAGCGAATGACACAAAAACACTGCTTAAAACTAACAGTAAACAAATATATACAGATCTTATGCTTTTTCAGGGTGTGCTTAATAAACCGGTAAGCTTTATATTCATAAAACAACTTGGATAAATTATTATATAGTGCACGCTCTCACTTTCATTACTGCCATGATACACGTGAGAGATCACTGCAGATGCCTGCGTAAACTACGCCAGATTGTGTACAGACCTCACTACATTGACCTCACTACAAGTGATAGTGCGCTGAAGGCTATGGGACATAGTGGTGTATTAGAGGTAAAAAAAATATATAAAAACTTTTCGGTTTCTCGCACAAACCGATTGTTTCGTGTCTTAAGACATAAATGTATCGTCACGAGCCACAGGGTTTAATTTGGATTTGTCTGTGCATGTTTTTTTTTTACTCTGATAGATTTTGCTACCATTCACATGCATTATACGACTGACAGACTGCAACGGTTGGAGTTAAAAATCTTCACTTGGATGATTCCTATTCCTCGTCTGGGATCACGCAGAGCCTTCGAAGCCCTTTGAAACTGCACTGATTTGGACCTTCAACATTTTGGTTGCCATGGAAGGCTATGATGGGGAGAAAAATCCTGGAATGTTTTCCTCAAAAAACTTATTTTTTTTTCGACTGAAGAAAGACATACATGGACACCTTGGATGAGATGGGGGTGAGTAAAATATCAGGAAATTTTCATTTTGAAGTGAACTAATCCTTTAAGACTAACTTTTTCTAACAAAAAATTCCAGTGTTGTTTATAATGCTCCAGTTCCTGTACCCGTGCCTTTAGCTCCGCATTTTCCTTCACAAACTTGGACACTTCTTTTCCAATGTTACTGGATGTGGATTTACAGTCCTTGATCTTCTTGGCATTGTATTCAACACTTTTTGACAGTTCTGCGATCATTACAATGTTCTGTTTTAGTTGCGTCCCGAAACACTCCATCATGGCTGTCAGATTGTTTATCACTTCGAGGATGGCGGCGTTAGAAACCTCAGGATGATCGTCGCCTTTTGCTTTTCTTTTTTTTTTGAGGCACAGGAATTTTAGTAGGTGTAGACTCCATCTGTCTTACACTCACTGACTGAGTTTCCATCAATTCTTCCTTGTCAGAGGCTGCATAGTCATGAGACATCAATGGGCCTACACCCAAGGAAGCATCTCCTGCTGAAGCTTTGGCTCATGTTTTAAAGTCATGCTAAGTCACCTAAAATATGCAGTTATACTCCTTTCTTACTCTTTCAGCGGTCATAGAACTAAGAAAAATAAACCAGAAGGACAAGCTACATGTACTTAATTCGCCATCTTGCCGCCACATCCCCTCATTTTTCCTTGCTTGCGATTGTTGTCGCTACAGCTGCTCAACTGCGGCCGGGTGAGGTTGGAAACTATGCTAATACGTGTGCCATGGGTGGAAACATGAAGATTAAGGGGCTGTAGTATTACAATAGATCCCCTTCCTAAGTCAGATGGGGAGAGAATTCTGAGTGGCTCGTTTTTTTCATGCTTGCAGAAAAAGGCTTACCAAAACAAAGTTACTGGGTTGTTCCTTTTCATGTTTTCTGGGTTGGTAGATGACCCAGGGACCTGATTATAGCACTTAAACATGGAAAAAGTCAGATTTTCATGATAGCTTTTTGTCATAGCCGCTTTGAGATTTTTGTCATAGCCGCTTTCATTCAAAACTGTTATCTCATTTGTTGTCTCATTTTCATCTGAGAATAAATGTCACTGATGAAAATTACGACAAAAATTATCAACAAAATGAACACTGGTTCATACTGAAACTAGCTCTAAAAGCACAGACAATTTCCATTTCAAGCTTTCACCAGAAAGTAAAAGTTTAGACACCTCAATATGCTTCTGCAGGTTGGAGGTTTTTGAAGGCTGTTATATGATTTGTTTCAGGTAAACAAAGCAAACAGTTAAAACGAAATTAATATTTCCTCTTTTCAAAAAACTGAAACATACTTTTTGTATGGCCATGGGTGTGTGCACTGCGTAGAGGAACCACTGCCTTCTATTATGCCATCAACTGATCAGTGTTCAAAAAATGCTGGGAAATTGAACTTCGTGTGACCCCACAAGAGTGATTATTGATAGGCTGTTTGCAAAAAAAAAAAAAAAAAAAAAAAAAAAAAATTAATCCACTGACTTTCACAGCGGCTACATAGAAATGACTTTCAACTTGTATAAATGTAATGGAGTGAAAAGTACAATATTTGTCTTTCAAATGTAGTGATGTTAAAGTCATACGTTTCCAGAAAAATAATACTCTAAAGAACAGATACTCAAAAAGTGTTCTTAAGAACAGTACTCAAGTAAATGTACTTTGTTACTGTCCAAAATTGAGTAAACTGAGTCTATTTGCATTTGTACATTGAATAGTGTACAGTAAGAAGCCAGGCTATTTATATTTTGTGTAGTGCCTTTTTCATGAAAGCAAAAAAGTTTGGACCATATAAACTTTTTAAATATGTTTATTTGATTATAATGAAATATGACATATTGCAATGTTAGAACTTTCTCTACAAAAATAAGTATAACCAGTAGTTATCCTTAAAAGAGCTAAAGAGACAACTTTTACAACATTTAAATTAGAAAATATTCATAAGGAAATACGTGAGTAAAAAGATCCACTTCTCCCTCCCAGAAGACAGCAATAAAATACAAGAAATTCAAGCAATCATTAAATGCAATTTAATGAACAACAAATGCATTATAAAGCTTATTTTAATATCGCCCTATACCATTATTTGAGAAAGTGCTGCAATGGAAAATACTATAGGCTATATCACACAATAAAAATACATTTGCTCTTTGTTTAATCTGTTACAGTGTGTCTAGATGTACCCAGTTTGTATGATATAAGGTTAAGGGAACTATAGGAAAAGCGTTAATATTTTAGTCATAATAACGAGGCATGTTGCTTGGAGCAGACTGGATTCAATCTTTAATCCGCTTGAAGCTGTAGTTGCTGTAGGAGCGATAGCTGTAGTTGAAGCTGCAATAAAAAGATATGCAAATTATGTATTATAGTTAGATCTCCCTATAGATGAAATATCTCCTCTCAGCCTTTTTATTTTTTTAATTTTTTTTGCAATGATCGATAACAACAGAACTATGATAGATACATCCTGAATTGTTAGAACAAGAAAAATAAGTTTTGTGTGTCCTATTTTCCATTAGAAGTAATTGAAGACTATAAATCTATGGCGTAATAGAGCTTACCTGAATCATTAACTGAAATTGATTGAGGAATTATGTTCAGTTGACTGACACTTCCGTTTGCCACTGCTGTCAAGAGGGTGGTTGAAATCTCTTGACCGGATGGGGCTGTTTGGTTGAAGACCAGTTCTGTTGTTGTGATGATTGACCCAGCTCTGGAATATATAAATGTTGAAAAGACTATGTAAGGTTTAAAAATTCAGTTTATTATTATCTCTCTCTCCCTCTCGCACGCGCACACACACACACACACACACACACACACACACACACACACACACACACACACACACACACACACACACACACACACACACACACACACACACAGTATACATATATAAGCTGCATTGCAATATGCTGTATTTACTTGAATCCTTTGACGTTCACTCTGAGGAAGTTAGCATACTTGGGTCTGTAGACAGCTTCAAGCTGGAACAGAAACAATTACAATAATTACAATCAGGGGCCAGGAACCTTTTTTGACCAAAGTACCATTTTTTCAAAAGAGCCACAGTAAAAAATAATATAACATTATTATTATTATTAAACGTAATAATTAGGTCCATAGACAACTATAAACAAACAACTATGGAACAAAATATAAATAAGTTGCAATATGGAATTAATTGTGAAGGGCTTTCACTGTGAGGTTGTTAACAACTGTTAACATCTTTCTGTGTTTATTTGGCCGTTTAGGTGCACAGACAGAAACAAAGTCTGGTCCGTGTTGAGCTTGGAGCGCACACAGAAAGCATCCTGCCAGTAGTGGACTCAGTTCTCTGTCACGGCTTATTGCGTTTTTAATATTTATTTTCAATATAAAGCACATCCTGCTCTTTTTTTTCTTTCTTTACCACAGAAATTTAAGCAATTTTTGCAGTTGATTGCTGTTGTGACACTCGCCAATAGCACTGAACAACTTTGACTGGTGCAACTTGAATATTATTATTACTATCATCATAAGCTTTTCATTAACTTTGGTAGACTGTACAACAAAGGAATTGTAATTGGCTGCTTTTTCTGCAGAGAACGGATCTCTGTTGATGTGTAAAATTTTTTTTTAGCGATCATTTGTTGGTAAAGGGTGAGAGACCTTTTGTCAAAAAACTGCTTTGGTAATATATGGTTCATTACATAATTCTTGTCTCTTCTGTTAACTACGGGTTTAAAAATAAAGAAAGTTTCATTAATTTGTTCTAGGGATGCACAATACAATTTTTTCAAAACCGATCTGATACCAAAAATTCTGAGTATCAGCCGTTACTGATACCAGTCCGATGCTAGTACAGTTTTGTTTAAAATTCAGTGTAGAATTTCTATACCTCAGTGTGTTGAACTGATAAATCACTCTTTTGTGTGTTAAACACAATCTACTAAATACAGACAACTTCATTATAAAGAAAAACAATCACAATCTATGACAAAAATACTACTAAAAATTAGATGGTGGATAAACCAGATTAGTGGATAATTCAGCAGCAAAAAAAATTATGAGTGCACAATTGTATAAAATCTAAACATTTAGTGAAACAATTTTGTAAAATACATTCATGAAAATCAAGTAAATTATTTATAGAAATAGGGCCTATATACTAAGAAATTAAAATATATTTATTTTAAATGTATAGAGCAGCTTTTTAATGAGGCAGCAACATATTATAGATGGGGCAGAACAAGAAAGGCTATTAATAATCTTTCATATTATAATACGAATGGCTCTAATAGAGGGTGGCACAAAGCGCATATGCACAACCCGTGCGCAGGATGATGCGCTTGAAGCAACATGGAGTCACAGCGCGCAGCGCTCTGAATTGAAAAGTTCAAAACACAAAGGGAAGATATATCGATGCGTAGTGTATCTATCTATGCAATATTTTATTGAGCCTTTTCTTTTAACAGTTTACAAATTAAGTTACCGTGCGTGTGAAGAACAATACAATCTCTAGTCCAGTGTTGTGATCTAACAGACACCCGGTAGAAAGTAACATGATTTAGAAACCTCAATAAACTCCAGACAGATAAAGTAATTTTATGCAAAACCATAGAGCGTTATCTACAGATCAATCAGATTAATCTGTACCTCACATTAAACTATGGAATGGCTTCAGAACACTTAATATAGTGCACAAAGTGTTAATGATGCTTTATAATGTTTTTGTGCCTTTTGTGGGGCACTGGGGCTTAACAATAACACAGTATATTATACACACAGAATCGGATTTGGATTGGTCCTGTCTGACCGATACCTGCAAAATAATAGCAGTATCGGAGCCGATACCGATTGGATCAGCGCATCCCTAATTTGTTCCAGTAAATCGATTTAAACTCACCTGATTTCTGACAAGCTTAGACCTATTCTTGAACTCCTCCGTGTCTGGATTACTGAGTGCTTCTACAAATGTTTCATCAGTGCGAAACTCCAGACCAGTTTTCATCTCAGGTATGTTTGCAGTAGTTGCTGTAGAAGCTGTAGAAACTGTAGAAGATGTAGTTGCTGTAGAAGCTGTAGATGCTGTAGAAGCTATAGGTGCTATAGGTGCTGTAGAAGCTGTAGATGGTGTAGATGGTGTAGATGCTGTAGAAGCCGTAGATGTTGCAGTTGCTGTAGAAGCCGTAGATGCTGTAGAAGCCGTAGATGCTGTAGAAGCCGTAGATTCTGCAGATGCTGTAGAAGCCGTAGATGCTGCAGATGCTGTCGAAGCCGTAGATGCTGCAGATGCTGTCGAAGCCGTAGATGCTGCAGATGCTGTAGATGCTGTAGAAGCCGTAGATGCTGTAGGAGCTGTAGATGCTGTAGAAGCCGTAGATGCTATAGAAGCTGTAGATGCTGTAGAATCTGTAGATGGTGTAGATGCTGTAGAAGCCGTAGAACCTGTAGATGCTGTAGAAGCTGTAGATAGTGTAGATGCTGTAGAAGCCGTAGATGCTGTAGAAGCTGTAGATGCTGTAGAAGCCGTAGATGCTATAGAAGCTGTAGATGGTGTAGATGCTGTAGAAGCTGTAGATGCTGTCGAAGCCGTAGATGCTGCAGATGCTGTAGAAGCCGTAGAACCTGTAGATGCTGTAGAAGCTGAAGATAGTGTAGATGCTGCGGAAGCCGTAGATGCTGTAGAAGCTGTAGATGGTGTAGATGCTGAAGATGCTGTAGAAGGTGTAGATGCTATAGAAGCTGTAGATGCTGTAGAAGCCGTAGATGCTGTAGAAGCTGTAGATGCTGTAGAAGCCATAGATGCTATAGAAGCTGTAGATGCTGTAGATGCTGTCGAAGCCGTAGATGCTGCAGATGCTGTAAAAGCCGTAGAACCTGTAGATGCTGTAGAAGCTGTAGATAGTGTAGATGCTGCAGAAGCCGTAGATGCTGTAGAAGCTGTAGATGGTGTAGATTCTGAAGATGCTGTAGAAGGTGTAGATGCTATAGAAGCTGTAGAAGCCGTAGAACCTATAGATGCTGTAGAAGCTGTAGATGGAATAGATACTGGAGGTGCTGAAGATGCTGTAGAAGGTGTAGATGCTGTAGAAATTGTAGATGGTGTTGAAGCCGTAGATGCTGTAGATGCTGTAGAAATTGTAGATGGTGTAGCTGCTGAAGATGCTGTAGAAGGTGTAGATGCTGTAGAAGCTGTAGATGCTATAGAAGTTGTAGATGGTGTAGATGCTGTAGAAGCCGTAGATGCTGTTGAAGCCGTAGATGCTGCAGATGCTGTAGAAGCCGTAGAACCTGTAGATGCTGTAGAAGCTGTAGATAGTGTAGATGCTGCAGAAGCCGTAGATACTGTAGAAGGTGTAGATGCTGAAGATGCTGTAGAAGGTGTAGATGCTATAGAAGCTGTAGAAGCCGTAGAACCTATAGATGCTGTAGATGCTGTAGAAGCTGTAGATAGTGTAGATGCTGCAGAAGCCGTAGAAGCCGTAGATGGTGTAGAAGCCGTAGATGCTGTAGATGCTGTAGAAGTTGTAGATGCTGTAGAAGTTGTAGATGGTGTAGATGCTGAAGATGCTGTAGAAGGTGTAGATGCTGTAGAAGTTGTAGATGCTGTAGAAGTTGTAGATGCTGAAGAAGCTGAAGATGCTGTAGATGCTGTAGAAGTTGTAGGTGCTGTAGATGCTGAAGATGCTGTAGAAGGTGTAGATGCTGTAGATGCGGTAGAAGTTGTAGATGGTGTAGAAGCCGTAGATGCTGTAGAAGTTGTAGATGGTGTAGATGCTGAAGATGCTGTAGATGCTGTAGATGCTGTAGAAGTTGTAGATGGTGTAGAAGCCGTAGATGCTGTAGAAGTTGTAGATGGTGTAGATGCCGTAGATGCTGTAGAAGTTGTAGATGGTGTAGATGCTGAAGATGCTGTAGAAGGTGTAGATGCTGTAGAAGTTGTAGATGGTGTAGAAGCCGTAGATGCTGTAGATGCTGTAGAAGTTGTAGATGGTGTAGATGCTGAAGATGCTGTAGAAGGTGTAGATGCTGTAGAAGTTGTAGATGGTGTAGAAGCCGTAGATGCTGTAGAAGTTGTAGATGCTGAAGATGCTGTAGGTGTAGATGCTGTAGAAGTTGTAGATGGTGTAGAAGCCGTAGATGCTGTAGATGCTGTAGAAGTTGTAGATGCTGAAGATGCTGTAGAAGGTGTAGATGCTGTAGAAGTTGTAGATGGTGTAGATGCTGAAGATGCTGTAGAAGGTATAGATGCTGTAGAAGCTGTAGATGCTGTAGAAGTTGTAGATGGTGTAGATGCTGAAGATGCTGTAGAAGGTGTAGATGCTGTAGAAGTTGTAGATGGTGTAGAAGCCGTCGATGCTGTAGATGGTGTAGATGCTGAAGATGCTGTAGAAGGTGTAGATGCTGTAGATGCTGTAGATGCTGTAGATGCTGTAGATGCTGTAGATGCTGAAGATGCTGTAGATGGTGTAGATGCTGTAGATGCTGTAGAAGGTGTAGATGCTATAGAAGTTGTAGATGGTGTAGATGCTGAAGATTCTGTAGAAGGTGTAGATGCTGTAGAAGTTGTAGAAGCCGTAGATGCTGTAGATGCTGTAGAAGTTGTAGATGGTGTAGATGCTGAAGATGCTGTAGAAGGTGTAGATGCTGTAGAAGTTGTAGATGCTGATGATGCTGTAGATGCTGTAGAAGCTGTAGAAGTTGTAGATGCTGTAGATGCTGTAGAAGTTGTAGATGGTGTAGATGCTGAAGATGCTGTAGAGGGTGTAGAAGCCGTAGATGCCGTAGATGCTGTAGAAGTTGTAGATAGTGTAGATGCTGAAGATGCTGTAGAAGTTGTAGATGGTGTAGCTACTGAGGATGCTGTAGAAGGTGTAGATGCTGTAGAAGTTGTAGATGCTGAAGATGCTGTAGATGCTGTAGAAGCTGTAGATGCTGTAGAAGGTGTGGATGCTGAAGATGTTGTAGATGGTGTAGATGCTGTAGAAGCTGTAGATGCTATAGAAGTTGTAGATGGTGTAGATGCTGTAGAAGCTGTAGAAGCTGTAGATGCTGTAGAAGCCGTAGACATTACAATTGTGGTTGTTTCAAGTTGAGTTGCTGCAATTCCTGTGGTTGCTGAAACATATATTATATATTTAACATATAGGTGTATCACAGTTATTATGGAGTTATTTTGTTTTTATGAATATTAGAGCTGCATGATTAATCATTAGAAGATTGGAATCTCAATCCAAACATCCACACAAACTTATTCCTAAATGATTCGATTATGTCTATTTAATCTTTGACAAGTACAATCAGAACAAACATTCAAATCTGTGTTGGCCCTGCCGCTGAACCAGAGAGAGCCTTTCTCATGCATATGTAGGAGTGAAAACCTTATATCATGATATGAGTAATTTTATTTCACAGAAAAAACAAGCAATAGAAATACTACATAAAATGTAGTTAAAAAAAGAAAAAAAAAGCATAGTATTTATTGTGTACATTAAATATACATGTATTCTTATTAAAGTTACAAAAGTGATTCAGTCGAGCAGTGAGAGATTTTCTCACTTTTTGTTGTTTGATTAGCATTAATAATGACTAGGGGTGTGATGACACTTAGCTCACGAGACGAGATACAAGAAGGTTCATAAGAAGAAGACAACGAAAAAATAGTCTGCGGGAGCATTTTGAAATGTTTTGACTAATCATCTGGTAATGAATGTCATTTCAGTTCTACTTTCGGAGTATGAATTATCTAATGCATTGAAAGACAACAATACTCAAGCACTGTAAAAATTTCACACGAGTCTCTTCAGGCCTTACTGTACATGAATTATGAGCTTCCAGAATTTCTGACTGAAGCTGTGTGACCTCCTAATTGAACTTATTTCCACAAATTGAAAATAGAAATAAAAACAGTATAAATAACAAAAATAAATAAGTTAACTTATTAAGTGCAAACAATAAGTGCAACCATAATCAAAGTATTCTCTAAATATTCAAAGTGCAAACAGAGACCAGAGCTAAGATGTGGTTACAACTACACAGCCCAACCTAAGATAGCTTTGATATTGGGAGACAGGCTATTGTATGTTGCCTAATTTGCATGCATCAGGGAGTTTGTGTGTATTTTCTCTTTCGATTCGCGATTGCACATACATTTATCAGACGATTAAGGGGATCGCACACTGGGCGAGAAGCGCAGCGCTGCACTGCGTCTCGGACAACTCACAGGTATCGCATACTGGACGTGCACGTTCTATGATTAACAGTTTATGGTCAGCAATATTGTTATGTTTAAAGGCATTATGAAATTAAGATAATGTCTATACTATGTTATGATTGTATTGTACAATTAAATACAATTGTTGCTAAGTCTGAAGCCTGAACGTTTTACCTCAGGGCGTAACTTACATTAACTGAATTCATTGATAATATCACCTGAAAATCTGAAAACATCATCAATCTTCATCCACACAGCTGATTTCTGTATTTTGTAAGAATCAGTGGTTTGTCGCATATAATTCAAGGTTTTTCCCAATTAAATTTTCCCAGTTTTGTCATCTTTATGTTATGCTATACTCTACGCTATTTTCAGCAATAGTATCCAGCTGAAGTGTGTGACCTGGTGCCGGTTTATAGAGGGTATGCATTGATGCATTTGTTTTACTCGGTATCGTTTGGGTTTTTTATGATACCGGTGCCAAAGCGATACTTTTAAAACGGTAACAGTGCCTGAACCGATACTTTAAAAAAAAAATAATAATAAAAAAGACGGTGGATGAGATTTAAATAATGGCTTTTTATTGAGAAAAAAATCTTTAAATTGAACAATTTATTAAAAGTTTAAAGTATGCTTAAATATATAAATATAAATAAATACAAAACACAACAAATGTACATAACAAATTCACTGTAGAACCTTAACCACCTAACCTAACTACAATAATTTAACATCAAATAACAGTTACAGTACTAATAAAATCAAAGTAGTCTGCATTCTTGGTATGCTACAAACCAGCATCAAGTTTCAGCAATTATTTTGCAGAAATATAACCATAATGCCTTCTCTGGCTAAATATTTTAGAATGCATTGCCTTATTATTTTCATGGCGACACGTCCTGCTTGTCACGTGACAAGCAAGCAAGTAAAACTTTTACGTGACATGAAAGTGACCGGTGAACTGGGAGAAGAATTGAATAAACTATATAGTTTACTATATAATGTGTATCTGATATGAATAAAACATAAAGTCAAAGTATAAATGAAAGGATTGTTATTGCTGCTTCCATAGACATAAGTGTGTATTTAACAAACTAAAAATTTTTTTTTTTCCTAGTAACGTTGCTTACTGTAAATGTCTGAAACCTAAAATAAACATTATGTGGTTGAAAATAGTTATGATATGTGACAAGCACTGAGTGTGTTTCTCTCTCTCTGGCTTGGTGCCAGCCAAAATCACGAAAGCACATTTGAATTTAAGTGCCACCGAAATGAGGCACTGAAATCTGTGTTCTGATTCGGTCCGGTTTAGTGTTGCACGATGTATGGGCAGGGCCGTCGCTAGTGGGGTGAAAGGTGGTGACAATTATAGGGGCCCCCAATGCCCAGGGGGGCCCACTAAATCCAGTAGTTATGTTATATATTTCCCTACTCTTATGAATCATTATAGTGATCATCATACATTTGTATGTCTGATAGTTAAATGAAAACCACAAAATCATGCAATTTAAGAGAAGTTTTCCAAATCTCCTCCCTATCCCCTCCCTAAAAAATGGTTTAGTCCGATGGTTATAATATATATTTCAGCTCAATCAGCGGCAAACAGCAGAGAGACCCAGAAAGTCCCACCCAGGTAGTAATCAGAACGTCTCGGTTACGTATGTAACCCTCGTTCCCTGAAGGAGGGAACGGAGACGTACGTCGGAACTGACCGATGAATTGGAATCTGCTTTCAGAGACCTATCTGGAATCTGCTTTCACAGACCAATCTGTTTCTAAACGAGCCAATGCCCATTGGCATGCGGTCCACGCTCCGCCCGCTATGCGGGCATAAATGCGGAAGTGGAATACCGCATCCTCGCTTTTCAACTGAGGAGCCGACGGCCTTCAGCTGAAGCACAGCACCTGGCGACGGGACGTACGTCTCCGTTCCCTCCTTCAGGGAACGAGGGTTACATACGTAACTGAGACGTTCCCTTTCAGTCGGTCACGTTCGACGTACGTACATCGGAACTGACCGACGAATTGGGATCCCTACCAACACGCCAGGATGCTGGCCCTTCCAGCGCCCTGCTTGAGCTCACTGGATCGCTCCTACCTTGGAGAGGAAGTCAGGGCTCCAGGCAGGGAAGGACAGTCACTGCTGTTCCTGCAAGACCCACTCAGAGTGACTATTGGATAACGCTGGGAAAGCGTGCCAGTTTGGGAACGGAATGCTGCTGGGCCACGTGCCTCAAAGGAGGGAGAGGTGGCAAATTACACATAAGGACTAGCCTATCAGGGTAGTACAACATATGGGAGTCTCTGGGGTGGATCCAGCCTAAACTCAGGGGGGAAGAACACCGCCAGAGACGACTGGTGGTGTTTTTCAAGGGAAAGACACGGGGCTAGCCGAGTAGGGTAGCAGGTACCGTGGAGAATACACATATGGGGTTGCCATTAGGGAACCGCTACATATGGAACCCAGCCTACACACACGTTCCTCAAGCATACGGGTGCAGGCCTGGCGCCAGACGGCCGCAACGTCTGACACCGAAGGGGTGACAGAGGAGCTCGACAAGGTTAGCCATTTCTGGGGAACACAACTGGAGATAATAACGCACGTGTCCGGCCCAGGGGGCGGGAATGGCGTCGCAAGCCGACACTAGAACGGGCACTTAGCGCTACTGGCCACTGGGGGCGAGTACACGGGAAGATACCGGCTCTACACGGAGGCTATAAAATCTAGCGAACGTGTTAGGTGTCGCCCAGCCCGCAGCTCTACATATATCTGTTAGCGAGGCGCCCTGAGCCAGCGCCCAGGAGGAGGCTACACTCGTAGTTGAGTGTGCTCGCAACCCGAACGGGCAGGGCACGTCTTGGGACTGGTACGCCAAGACAATAGCATCCACTATCCAGTGGGCTAACCTCTGCTTGGAGACAGCCTTTCCCTTCTGCTGGCCTCCGTAACAGACGAAGAGCTGTTCTGAGGTCCTAAAGCTTTGAGTTCGGTCCACGTAGGCGCGGCGAGCGCGGACGGGACAGAGCAAAGCCAGGGCTGGGTCTGCCTCCTCCGAAGGCAGCGCTTGCAGTTTCGCCACCTGGTCCCGGAAAGGAGTGGTGGGAACCTTGGGCACGTATCCGGGCCGGGGTCTCAGGACAACGTGAGAGTTACCTGGCCCGAATTCTAGGCACGATTCGTTGACTGAAAGTGCGTGCAGGTCCCCTACCCTCTTGATGGAGGCCAATGCAACCAAGAGTACTGTCTTCATGGACAGGATGTTTAGCTCAATGGACTGCAAAGGCTCAAAGGGAGGGCTCTGGAGTGCTCTCAGCACCAGAGCTAAGTCCCAAGAGGGTACCGGGTTTGGACGAGGAGGATTCAGCCTCCTCGCACCCCTGAGGAACCTGACGATTAGGTTGTGCTTCCCTAAGGACTTACTTGTCAACTGTGTCGTGATACGCCGCTATTGCCGCGACGTACACTTTAAGGGTGGAGGGAGACAGCCTTCGCTCCAACCCGTCTTGCAGAAAGGAAAGCACGGTGCTAACCGAACACCTTCAGGGGTCTTCGCGGCGAGAAGAACACCACTCAATGAACAGGTTCCACTTCAATGCATAGAGGCGCCTCGTAGAGGGGGCTCTAGCGGAAGTGATGGTGTCTACCACTGCTTGTGGTAGACCACCTAGTTTCCAGAGGTCCGGACGCGGGTGCCATAGTGTGCCCCGTCCCTGAGAAAGAAGGTCCTTCCTCAGAGGAATGGGCCAGGGAGGTGCTGTCTCGAGGAGAGTTAGTTCAGAGAACCAGGTCCGGTTGGGCCAGTAGGGCGCAACTAGCAAGACCTGCTCCTCGTCCTCCCTGACTTTGCACAGTGTCTGTGCGAGAAGGCTCACTGGGGGAAACGCATACTTGCGTAGGCCCCGGGGCCAGCTGAGCGCCAGTGCATCCGTGCCGAGGGTGCCCCCAGTCAGGGAGTAATACAGCTGGCAATGGGTTGACTCTGGAGAGGCAAACAGGTCTACCTGTGTGGCTCCAAAGAGGCCCCATATCAGCTGGACCACCTGGGGATGGAGTCGCCACTCTCCCGGAGGTGTCGGCTGCCGTGAGAGCTCATAGGCTGTCCGGTTGAGTGCACCTGGGATGTGAGGCGCGAAGCGACCTCAGATGCTTCTGACTCCAAAGGAGGAGATGGCGGGCGAGCCGGAGCATGCAACGGGAGCATAGACCACCCTGATGGTTGATGTACGCAACAGCCGCAGTGCTGTCCGTGCGGACCAGTACGTGCTTGCCCTGTAACGGCTTTTTGAGGTGGCCCAGAGCAAGATGTACTGCCAGTAACTCCAGGCAATTGATATGCCAATGCAGTTGGGGCCCCGCCCACAGACTCGAAACTGCATGCCCATTGTACGTGGCCCCCCAGCCGGTGGATGAGGCATCCGTGAAGACCACAGCATGCCTGGACACCTGTTCTAGGGGCACTCCCGCCTGTAGAAACGAAGGGTCCGACCACGGGCTGAAGGTTTGGCAGCAGTAAGGAGTAACTGAGACCCAGTACTTGCCGCCCTGCCACACCCATCTCGGGACTCAGCCGTGAAGCCAGTGCTGAAGCGGTCTCATATGCAGCAATCCGAGCGGCGTTACCATGGCTGCAGATGCCATATGCCCCAGGAGCCTCTGAAAGAACTTCAGTGGGACCGCTGTCCTGCCTTTGAATGTATTCAAGCAGTTCAGCACTGATCGGACTCGCTCCTCTGTGAGGCGCACAGTCCGATTGACCGAATCCAGCTCCATACCGAGATAAGAGATTCTCTGTGTGGGACAGAGTTTGCTCTTCTCTTGGTTGATCCGAAGGCCCAACAGGCTGAGGTGACGGAGCACCAGGTCCCTGTGTTCGCACAACTGTTCTTGAGACTGGGTGAGTATGAGCCAGTCGTCGAGGTAGTTGAGAATCTGAACACCGCATTCTCTGAGCGGAACAATGGCTGCCTCCGTGACTTTTGTGAAGACACGAGGCGACAGGGACAGCCCGAAGGGCAGGACATTGTACTGATATGCCCTCTCCTCGAACACAAAGCGTAGGAACGGTCTGTGTCTCGGGAGAATGGAGACATGAAAGTATGCGTCCTTCAGGTCGATCGCTGCGAACCAATCTTGGGGACGGATGCATTCGAAAATGCGTTTCTGCGTCACCATTCTGAACGGGAGCTTGTCTTAACCCACCCCCTTTCTTGGGTACAATGAAGTAAGGGCTGTAGAACCCTGACTTCATATCGGCTGGAGGAACCGGCTCGATCGCGCCCTTCACCAGTAGGGCTTCAATCTCTGACCGCAAGACATGGGCATTGCTGCTCCACACGGAGGTGAAGAGGATGCCCTTGAACTTGGGAGGCCGACGAGCGAATTGAATCGCGTAGCCGAGTCTGATGGTACGGATGAGCCAGTGAGACGACCTGCGGAGCTCTAGCCAGGCCCCCAGAAACCGGACAAACGGGACCATCGGCACCACAGACATACCCGGGGTGGGGCAGCGAGGTGGGAGACTCGGACCCGACTCGGGAGGCCCAGAGGCGGTCCGGAGTGTTGTCTGAGCCTCCCAGGGTGGGCCAGAGTGTGGGTGAGATGGCTTGGTTGCGTCCTCGGTGCCCACTCTGCTGCCCCCTGCCTGGGGAAGGCAGGAAGGTGGAGTGCTCAAGTTCGACACAGGAGGCCCGGAGGCGGCTACCCTCCAGGGTAGGACAGAGTGTGGGTGAGAAGGCCTGGTGGCGTCCTCGGTGCCCACACTGCCCACTGGCGAAAGGAGGGGAGGCAAAGACACAAAAGCACAAATAATTTGCACAATGGTTTTATTTTTTGATCAGCTGTTTGTGTAATGATTGCTTCCCCACGAACATGAATGTGCTGGGCTGATAAAACAACGTTAATTTTTTTCGCATTCTATGTCAATTTTTTTTTTTTTTTTTAATTCTCGCAGCGACAGAAAAGGCTTCAACCAATCACATACAAGGAAACAAAGGTGACGATATGTCCAATAGATGTCACTAGCTATTCATTCAACATTAATGTTTACCAGGTATCGCATTTCTCATGAGATTACAGCTCCTGTGGAGTACATGCAAGTCGCTGTAGGCTACAGACAATGATAACATAGCCTTTTGAGTTAAAACATAATTATTATTATTTTTTTAACCTTATTGTGTCTGTGACTATAGAAAGTGAATGTGTTTCCGTCAGTACGACTGTGGCACTTAAATGTTTACATTGTGACTCAACTGGAAACAGCTGCTCCGGATCAATTGGTTCCCTGAAGCTTGTGGTTTGTCTAGTCAGATGTGGTGCTACTGTCTCTGGAGGCGCTCCTCAAATTGTCCCATGGACATTCGAAAGTAAGTGCAGAACCGGCCATGATAAAATTTTAGCTCCTGTACAAGATACATACTCCCCTTCAGACTCTCTGTTCTTTAAGACTGGGTGCACCCAAAACCTTCTTTTCGGTCTTTTAAAGAAAATGAAAAGCTCATCTTCACCGGATGATGAAGTGTCAGCGCAAATGTTTTGGAATGTCGCACCTGTTGTGAATGGTTTTGATGCAAACTATTTGCACGCAAAATATTCGCTTTTTCGTTACGCATCCAGTGTGAAAGGCCCTTAATCATAGTTTACACTAGTCGCCTGTAGGTGTCCCTTTTCTTCTAGATGCACTTAATACATTCTATTCATGAAAGTCAATATTTTAGAATTATTATAAGATAAACAAACATTTTGGCACAATTCATTACAATTTTCTTTTCCCTGTTACACTTGATGACTGTAAACAAAGTTATTAATTGCTTAATGGCATTTTTTTTATATAATATTTATATATAACTTTGTATATAAAATAAGTAATAGCAATAACCTTTATTTGTATTTATTTATTTGTCTGTTTAGTTACTGTTCGCAATACTATTAAAAATGGTACTATATGAAATTGTATTAGTACTGGTTTAAGAAGGACAGCACTCTAACAAGAGCAACATTTCTTAATTTAATTCATTTGCATTGATGTTTGACAGCAGGAGTCAGGATGTGTGTGCAAAGCTCTGCTTCCACTGTTCACTAAACAATAGAAGCAGAACAGTCAAATATATATGTGCAGCACATGACAAAGAAAGCAACAGAGACATGCATGCATGAGAAAATAAAGCGCTGCACGGGACGTGCTCGCACTGCCGGACTCTGACCTGCATGTGCACACGCCTTTCAGAAAACATGCGATCACGATTCGGTTCTCTTTCGCGGATTTTTGGGTTTGAATGGTCAAAAATATGTACAAATGCACGCCCTGGCAAGTATTCAGGTAAACACAGTTGTGTATGTCTTTAGTGGACGTATACAGAGTTAAGTAAGAAATTGGATGTGTTCCAATGAATTTAGTCCGTGCAGGTCTTAAAGGGTCGGACCTAATATTCTGTGTGATTAATGTTAATCAGAGCCATAAAAAAATAAATACAAAGTTTTGTCTATTGCTCTGATTAACATTAATCACACAGAAGTCTGATGTTAATCAAACAACAAAAGAAAAATAGAAAGTCACCCTAAGCTTGACTGAATAACTTTAATATATTTATTAGGAATCAGTGTATAGTTAATTTATAGAGTGAAGACTAAGCAGTTTTTTTTATATATATATTTGATTATTTAAATTATTTCTTGAATGCTACTGTTAAATAGACCTACTGTAGTTGAAAAATAAAACACTTTGTTTGTCATATTGTTTGTAATTTGCATTTTTGCCTATTTTTTAAAAACAAAGATAAAATTAAATATCTAGCCTATATTGTAATTATAAAATTACATTTAAAAAATATTAAATTAATCGTATCATGAAATAAAATTTTGGTCATCCCAACCTATTCTGAAGTTAGTGAATGTTAACATGATTGATAATGTGATTTTTGCAAACATCTCTGTAAGGATGTTCAAACTGGCATGTAATTATTATTGCAATAAGAGGAGGGAATGGTCAAAAAGCAGGGCAGGCACATGCTTGAGAGTTTTTTATTCATTTTTTATTTTATTTTATAAAACAATGAATAGGAACTTCTTTTCATATTATTCAATTACCTTTACTGTTTGTTTTTGTTTTTTTTTTGCTGTGGTATCAATTCAGTATCGGTATCGAGGTATTTTAGTCTGGTATTGTATCAAAGTCATAATTCTGGTATTGTGACAACACTAGTCCAGTTACATACAAGTTTGGTACTAAACCCTAGTAATGAAACAAGTAAAGTCTTTATGAGTGAGTCATTGAATCCTCAATAATACAAGTGTGCAATGGAGTTTTGGTGTGCATATGGTACACAGTTCCCATTCAGTCGGTCACTCTCGACGCCACGTCGGAGTACCGACGAATAGGAATCTCGCTCGCGAGAGCCAATCTACTTCGAGTGTAACTAAAACGAGCCAATGCACATTGGCATGCAATGATTGCACCAGGTGCTCATGCCACGCTGTGCGGGTATAAATGAGACACAGGTGATTGCATCAAATTAGCATTTTGCTTCGGAGCCGAGTGGTAGATGGTTACGCCAGCTATCACTCCCTACCTCGCAGTGACTGACGCGGAGCCGCCTTTCGGAAGCGATCTCTTCAGTCGGTGTTGGTGTGACGGCACTGCAGCGGGTCATGTGGTTTCGATCATCTCTCTTTGTTGTTCGTTAGAACGATCACAAGGGCTGTTCTCACAGCTGGTTCGGTGCGCTAGGTGGAGAGCGCTAAAAGCCGCTCCCACGGCTGGTAAGAGCGCCCTGCGAGAGAGAGGCGCGCGCCAGGCTGCACTACCCCCTGACTGTGTCGCCGCGACCCCTCCCCCTGCGTGCTTCAGCACCAAGGAGAGCGTCCTTCTGAAAGAGCTTGCACAGATAGAGCTTGCGCTCTTTTTCAAGATGACATTCTATCTGTGTGTTTCTGGATGCGGTGGTTTCCTGTCACCGAGGGATGGTCATCAGCGCTGTATCTCGTGTTTGGGCGTTCAGCACGCTGAGGCAGCGCTGGGGATGAGTCATGTTCTCACTGCGGAACATGACCATCTCGGAGTTGCGATCGCGGCTCCGTCTCGCAAGGGCGGAGCCCCGTGCCTCTGCCTTGATCTAACCCTCCTCAGAGGGTTACTTCAGGCAGTAGCCCGGCTGATTTGAGGGTTACAGTGAGCGCGCTTTCCCCCCAGGGAACCAACCCCGGGGAACCTCATCCTCTCGCACTCCGCAGCCAGTAGAGCTGCCATTGAACGCGGTGGGCCGCCCACGAGATGTGCACCATCCGTATCCTTTGGGGCTCCCCTTGAGGACCAGATGTCCATCGCTGCATCGGAGGGAGGTCAGAACTCTCTGGAGAGGATGTGTCGGCGCAGGGGCTCCTCCGGGTAGACCCGCTGTGCCCGATACTGATCCAGAGAAGATGGCTATGCTTGCCCGGCCGCCGAGAGAGTCGGGCTCGTGTGGAACCCTCCACCGTGTCCCGAACCCTCAAGGCTGGATGATTGGTTTCTCGGGTGGCCCGTGCTGGTTCTCAGCGCCCCACCCCGGTGCCTTTTTCCCGGAGGTGCACGAGGAGCTCACAAGGTCGTGGGCGGCACCTTTACTGCCCGAAACCGGCCTAGTGGATCCTCCTCCTCACCACCCTCGATGGCGGACCTGCAAAGGATACACGCAGGTTCCTCCCGTGGGAACGGGCCGCTGCTATGCAACTGTGCCCTAACTCCACTTCCAGGGGAACCCGTGTCTTCCTCCAGGGCCTGTAGGTACTCGTCCGATCTGATCGGGAAGGCCTATCAGGCTTGTGGAGAGGCAGGCTCCGCCTTACACGCTATGGCGTTGTTGCAGGTCCATCAGGCCCAGGCACTGAAGGCCCTGCACGAGGGTGGTCACGATCCCGCAGTTCTTCAGGAACTGAGAACCGCAACGGACCTCGCGCCGTGCGGCGACGGTTACGCGCGGGCCGTGGGTCGTGGCGATGTCCACCATGGTAGTCCAGGAACGCCATCTCTGGCTGTGTCTGGCGGACATGAGGAGACCGACAAAGTCAGGTTCCTTAACTCCCCCGTCTCCCAGACTGGCCTTTTCGGCAACGCGGTCCAGAACTTCGCCCAGCAGTTCTCGGCCGCACAGAAGCAGACTGAGGCGATCAGTCACATCCTGCCACGGCGGTCAGCTGCTGTCTCCACCCGCGCCCGCCGCAGCGCCACCCTGCTTGTCGCCGAGGGCGGCCGCCTGCGCCTGCCTCCGCCTCCCGCGCCCGCAGCAGCAGCCTCCACCTGCCGGCGCCGTGGAGCCGGGCGCAAGCAGGCCGCCCCGCCCGTCCAGGGGCCTGCCAAGAGGTGTGGCAAGGCCAAGGGCAAGCGCTCCTGAGACGGGACAGCCACGAGACAGCCGCCCCAGCCCGGTACCTGCATTCCACCGCGCTGCCCCACGGTGGGTACGCCGGTGGTCCCTATGGTCCCGCTTGTACGGTCCCTGGGAGCCTGGCTAGCGCTCCCCGCTCCGTCTCGCTGGCTCATTCGGACCATCAGGCTCGGCTACGCGATTCAGTTCGCCCGGCGCCCCCCCAGGTTCAAGGGCGTCCGCTTCACTTCAGTGAATGCCACAGATGCCCATGTCCTGCGTGCGGAGATCGCTGTCCTGCTGGCGAAGGACGCGATAGAGCCGGTCCCTCCAGCCGATATGAAGACCGGCTTCTACAGCCCGTACTTCATTGTACCCAAGAAAACCGGTGGGTTACGGCCAATCTTGGACCTGCGAGTCCTGAATCGGAGCCTTCTGCAAGCTACCGCTCAAGATGCTCACGCAGAAACGCATTTTCGAATGCATCCGTCCCAAGATTGGTTTGCAGCGATCGACCTGAAGGACGCGTGCTTTCATGTCTCGATCCTTCCTCGACACAGGCCATTTCTGCGCTTTGCGCTCGAGGGTCGAGCATATCAGTACAAAGTCCTGCCCTTCGGCTGGCCCTGTCCCCGTGTCTTCACGAAAGTCACGGAGGGGGCCTCGTGCCCATGAGAGAACGGGCGTTCGCATCCTCAACTATCGACGACTGGCTCATTCTAGCACAGTCCAGGGATCAGTTGTGCGAACACAGGGACCTGGTGCTCAGACACCTCAGCCAGTTGGGTCTTCGGTCAACTGGGAAAAGAGCAAACTCACCCCCATGCAGAGGATCTCTTTTCTCGGTATGGAGTTGGATTCGTCGAGCGGACAGCGCGCCTCAGAGGAGCGTGTCCAGTCGATGCTGAACTGCCTGAACACGCTTCAAGGCAGGATGGCGGTTCCACTGAAACAGTTTCAGAGGCTCCTGGGGCATATGGCAGCCGCGGCAGCAGTAATGCCGCTCGGCCTGCTTCATATGAGACCGCTTCAGCATTGGCTACGGCCGAGTCCCGAGATGGGCGTGGCAACGCGGCACTCACCGGTGAGCATCACACCGGCCTGTCGCCAGTCCTTCAGTCCGTGGTCCGACCCCTCGCTCCTTCGGGCTGGAGTGCCCCTGGAACAGGTGTCCAGGCATGCTGTGGTTTTCACGGATGCCTCCGCCACGGGCTGGGGAGCCACGCATAACGGGCATGCAGTGTCAGGGGTTTGGGCGGGCCCGCACCTGCATTGGCACATCAATTGCCTCGAGTTGCTAGCAGTACATCTTGCTCTGAGCCGCCTCAAAGGGCGGTTACGGGCAAAGATGTACCGTCCGCACGGACAACACTGCGACCGTTGCGTATATCAACCGACAAGGTGGTCTGCGCCCCGTCGCATGTCGCAACTCGCCCGCCATCTCCTCCTCTGGAGTCAGAAGTGTCTGAGGTCGCTTGGGCCATTCATGTACCTGGTGTGCGCAACTGTGTGGCCGATGAGCTCTCACGAGCTGCGCTCCCAGGGGAGTGGCGACTCCACCCCAGGTGGTTCAGCTGATCTGGAGACAGTTCGGGTGGCACAGGTCGACCTGTTTGCTTCCCCAGAAACGTCCCACTGCCAGTGGTTCTATTCGCTGACCGAGGGTACACTCGCACGGATGCCCTTGCGCACAGCTGGCCCCAGGGCTGCGCAAATATGCGTTTCCCCCAGTGAGCCTACTTGCACAGACACTGTGCAAGGTCAGGAGGACGAGGAGCAGGTCCTGTTGGTGGCGCCGTACTGGCCCAACCGACCTGGTTCCCAGAACTTATGCTCCTCGCGACAGCCCCTCCTTGGCCGATTCCTCTGAGGAAGGACCTTCTGACTCAGAGACGGGCACCCTGTGGCACCCGCGTCCAGACCTGTGGAAGCTTCATGTCTGGCTCCTGGACGGGACGCGGAGGTTCTAGGTGACTTACCCCAAGAGGTAGTTAACACCATCACTTCGGCACGTGCACTGTCTACAAGACAGGCTTACGCCTCGAAGTGGAACCTGTTCGTCGAGTGGTGTTCTTCTCGCCGAGAAGACCCCCGAAGATGTTCGATCGCGTCTGTGCTTTCCTTCCTGCAACAAGGGTTGGAGCGTAGGCTGTCCCCCTCCACCCTCAAGGTCTATGTTGCTGCTATATCCGCCTATCACGATCTTGCTCTGGTGCTCCGAGCACTCCAGAATGCCCCATTCGAGCCTTTGCAGTCAGCAGAGCTAAAGATTCTGTCTATGAAGACTTTGCTGTTGGCTGCATTGGCCTCCATCAAGAGGGTAGGGGACCTGCAGGCATTTTCGGTCGACGAATCGTGCCTAGAGTTCGGGCCGGGAAATACCCACGTGGTACTAAGGCCCCGGCCTGGCTATGTGCCCAAGGTTCCTACCACTCCCTTCAGGGACCAGGTGGTGAACCTGCAAGCGCTGCCCCCGGAGGAGGCAGACCCAGCCCTAGCTTTGCTCTGTCCCGTCCACGCTCTGCGGATCTACGTGGATAGAACTCAAAGCTTCAGAACCTCAGATCAGCTCTTTATCTGTCACGGAGGCCAGCAGAAGGGAAAGGCTGTCTCCAAGCAGAGGATGGCCCACTGGATAGTGGATGCCATCACCTTGGCTTACCAAGCACAAGGTGTGCCCTGTCCGCTCGAAAGCGAGCACACTCTACTAGAAGTGTTGCATCCTCCTGGGCGCTGGCACGTGGCACCTCGCTGTCAGACATCTGTAGAGCTGCGGGCTGGGCGACACCCAACACGTTTGCTAGATTCTATAGCCTACGTGTAGAGCCGGTCTCCTCCTGTGTTCTCACCTCAAACGGGTAGAAGCACTGAGAGGCCCGGCTCTTGTCGGCTTGCTGCGCCCGGCGCCTTATTCTCCAGAAGCAAACTCTGTGAGTCCTCCATCTCCTCGGTGTCGGACGTCGCGAACGCCGGGCATCAGGCCCCTTGCCGCTGAATCCTTGAGAACCGGTAATGGGCTGGGCTTATATGAGTGACCCTGCAGGGATCCCATATATTCTTCCACGGTCGCTCCTACGGGAAGCCCGTGTCTTTCCTTTGGGAGAGCCTTCCCGTCACCGGGACTGAGCCCCCTCCTCCCTTGCGGGCTACGGCTCAGCTTTGTACTCCACATAACTCCTCCGGGTACGATGTGGGCTCCGCAGCGGCCCCTTTTCTAGGCACGCTTTCCCAGTGTCATCCAATAATCACTGAGCAGGGTCATGCGGAACAGCAGTGGTGGACTTCCTGGTGTGAGCCCCGTCTCATCAGGTAAGAGAGCTCAGGCGGCTCACACTGGGCACTGGAAGGGGCAGAGGCCATGGCACTTTGGTAGGGATTCCTATTCGCCGGTACTCCGACGTGGCGCCGAGAGTGACCGACTGAATGGGAAACGCCTCGGTTACGTATGTAACCCTCGTTCCCTGAAGGAGGGAACGGAGACGCCACGCCCCGCCGCCATGTCCTCTGTACCCTGCTGGGGTGCCGCCTACCTACTCGGCTCCTCAGCAAAGGCTAATTTGATGCAATCACCTGTGTCTCATTTATACCGCACAGCGTGGCATGAGCACCTGGTGCAATCATTGCATGCCAATGTGCATTGGCTCGCTTTTAGTTACACTCGGTAGATTGGCTCGCGAGCGAGATTCCTATTCGCGGTACTCCGACGCGGCGCCTCCGTTCCCTCCTTCAGGGAATGAGGGTTACATACGTAACCGAGATGTTTTTTGTGTGCATATGATACGCACTTTATGGCGTATTATACGCAGGAACCCCTCACCCTCCACCCCCATCCTATCCAAGAGCGTGTCATATACACGCCATAAAGTGCCAAACTCATTTTGGCATATACATTCCACAACATTGCACACTCGTACTATTGATACGCATTCTCATGTGATCGTGTTGTTTTGAAAATATAACCCATGACAACAAATTCCCAATAACGAGGAATAACGTTAAAAGGTCTTATACTATTTTTATTACATGTATGAACATTACAGTCTCTGAACAAATAACACGTGCCAGTTTAACAGAAAGAATAAAAGGCATAGTTACTTTTTGTACATTGTTCTTTGAATTTTTGGTCTACACCATTGTCTTTTGTGTATCAGAATAATTAATTGTGTCATTGCAATCATGATCAGACATATAGCAAACAAATTGTGACTCTCGAGTTATCCAAAATCATGCAACTCTAATAGGTATTTCTTTTGTAAAAAAATTGTATTCACTTACCGAACAAAATTAATAAGATCAAAGCTTTTCTCTCCATCTTGAAAAGAGTCCTGTGGTGGTGATAAAAGTCTGTAAAGTAAGCAATATAGCACTGAAGAGTTAATGTGTGAGAGAATAAAAATTTATATCGGATTTATACATAACTGTGAGGTACAAAAGTTAATGCATGCTTTAATTTAAAATTTAAACTGTTCAATTCAGTTGAATGAAGTTTTTCTTAGATATCACAAAATTTTAATTAAATTCCAACTGATTATCATTTCCAAGCATTATTTTTCTATAATGACACATTAATATTAGCATCAGTGTTTTAGAAAACAAACAAATGCCCCTGAGTGGCATTTGGTTGTCCCACAGATAATGGCTTTTCTAATCAATATCAAGATATATGAAATAATTAAATAGAAGTTTATTTATTTAATGCTTAATATGACACTTAATATTCAACTTCACTTAATAAATAAATAAATATATATATATATATATATATATATATATATATATATATATATATATATATATATATATATATATATATATATATATATATATATATATATATTTTTTTTTTTTTTTATTTTTTTCACAACTGCTTTATAGATGAATTTAACTAATTTAATAATTGATCATTTTTACAACGGAACTGAATCAACGCTGAAATTCATAATTTTCCTGTTATCACTGTAAAGCTGCTTTGAAACGATAAAGTGCTCTATAAATAATGGTGACTTGAATGCTGTTCTAGACAGTTTTCACACTGCTTCACAATATATGAAGAACAAAGCAGTATAAACAGAAACTATTAAGATATCATCCAGTACATTGTGAACAGAATGACATATTAACTGCAGTTTCCTTAAATACATTTCATACAAAATATTGTTTTGCATGTAATTATTTTAATGTAATTTAATTTAGCAACACTACTGCCATTTCTGACAAAGTCAATACTGATGCATTTTACCATATTATAAAATTCCAGGCATCCCATTAAATATAGTAATGCTTTGATAATTACATGTTGAAATATTTCTCACAATTAAACTATAGGCCTACTTTAAAGATATTTGTGATGATTATTTTTATATTATAGACACAGAAAATACACATACCAGATATGTTATACTGAACAGCGTTGATCCACTGTTGCACTCTTAATGAATCGATTGCAGGATTCCTGCCTCTTAAATACCAGTCAATAACGTCCCAATTGGTTCCTCCTTTGAAATGAGCAAGTAATCTAAATGGAATGTTCCTTGGTAGATGTTGTGATGACAATTAGTTCCCTTTCGAAAGGGAACTCGCACTCGCATCCAATTGACCAGCGACAGCCCATGATGTCATCAATGTGTGACCAGGAAGTATATAAGGGCGCCTTGCACCATGGCATACATCTTTTTCATCTTCAGTTACTGTTTGTCTGAAGTGCTATTCGTTTCGAGGTAATCCCACAAAAATAAGATGCACAGAGAGAACTCTGAGTTTTCGTAAGTGTTCTGACCTGTGTCTCAGGTTTCTGACACCTCAAGACACACACACACACTGTGCGTTTTTCTGCCTGGGAAGAGCACGCACAGGCAGTTCCCGAGAGGGCTACTTGTGCAAACTGTGAGCATCTCCCCCACGAGAACGCTCCGCTCTCGTCTGGCCCTCTGCTCGAGGGAAGAGGGCGCGGCATCCAGGACCAGTCCCGCTCGCGCTGAGGCAGAGCGGTGACACATGTTGTGGGGTTCCCGGATGGAGCTCGCTGATCGTTGCGAGAGGGGTATAATCCTCTCAGATGATCCGGTGGCCATGAGGCAGCAGTAAGTGCTCTTAGGGATGGCTGATGAGGTCCTAAGCCATCAGCTCAGGTGAGCCTTCCATTCCTTCGTGATTGTCTTACAGAGATTGAGAGGGTATGGAATAACCCATATTCGGCCCGTGTTCACCGACATCGCTGAGTTAACCTTGCTGATGCCGAGGGGATAGGGGAATATGGGTATGTGTTGATGCCACTGTTGAACGGGAAAATCTCGGTAAAATCTCACATACGGGTAGGCATCAACACTGTGCGCTCCAACCCTGCCATTTAACCTCTAAAATGATTTTGTGCTTAAATGGCAGGCATACACGGCAGCAGATCAGGCTGGTGCTGCATTTCAGGCATACCAGGCAGATCTGCTGGAGGATACCACTGAGATCCGGATCCATGCCCAGGCAGGTGGGAGGGCCTGGCCCGTCATGGTCCAAGGACCAGCGACAGGGCCAGAGAGCCAGTATCGCCTCTCGTGCACCCCCTCTGCGGAGGAGCAGAGCGCAGAAGAGGCGGGACTCCCGGAACAGGAAAAGGAAGGATGAGGGAGGTGGCCCAGAACCAGCCATCAGCGCTGGTGATTTTAAGTCCTGGCTCTCGTCCTCTCCTCTTCCATCTAGTTCTCCCCTGATGCTTCTTACATCAGGCCGGGGTGGGGGCCGTGATGAGCGGATATGATGTTCCGACAGCTCGTCTGGCTTGGTCCGTGAGAGCGCCCCCTTTCAGGCCTGTAAAGGTGACGCACCTAAAGCATGTGCTACGAGAAATCTCAGGGGTGGTTCGTCATTTGCACGTCGCAGGTCGAACTGATAGGTCTCCTTCTAGATTGTTAATAAATTATTAGGAGAAGGATCAGAAACTTTATTTCTGCTGACCTATGTTCCCTGTATAGGGTTGAGGGGATCATTGTGTTTATCAAGGAGGATTTTTAGGGCCCCCGAAGCTCCCCTGTTAGGTGGCCAGAACGATGTATTTAAGCACCCGTCATAATATGGCTTTTTTGAGAATACGGCTGGCTGGTTGAGCCGCTGCTTTTTGAAACTGTGCGCAGTGTTTAGGCTTCCTCTACAGTGTAGAGTAGTTTGAGGCCATTATTTATTCTTTTCAGAATTGTAGGCCTTTTTCGGCTTAGCCACCTCAGGGTAAAGTGATTTTGTCTCCTCTCTATTGGAATATTGGAGAGTATGTGATACTAGAGACTAACACTTGAGCTTCAGTTAAGATCTTGATGTCCAGCCCCCAGGGCTGTGAACATTGCTCCGCCTGAGTGCCTTTTATCTGGGACTGCTCCCCCTTCAGGCCGCTGCTCTTACAAGACTCAGCTACCTTGAATACAATGTAAGTCGTTTTGGATAAAAGCATCTGCCAAATGCATAAATGTAAATGTAAATGTCAGGTTAAGATCTATACTTGCAGGCTGGCCCTCACCAGGGCTGCCTCGGTAGCTGGCCTAGGCTATATTAGGGATGGTGGAGGCACTTTGCTGAGCATTGACGCCTCTGGCCCTTCTCTTTAATGAATCGGGCCTTGTTGAGTATCCCTAATGTTAGCCTCCTCTCACTAGAGTCATCCGGCCAAGGCCTGCCCCCCCCCTTTCTGCATTCTGGGGTCACACGAGTAATGCAGTTAGGTGTAAAGGCAGAATCGATAGCATCCTTATGCATGAGGCAGGGTTAGGCCGTCTTTCGCTTCGCAAAGAAGACCGGCCTGACCCGCCTCCCAGAGCTAGGTTTTGGGAGCTTAGGCTGTCAGGCACATGTGAGCCATAGGTAGGCCTCACCCTGTATATTCTAGGGTCGTGTGGCTAGCACTCCCCTGATAAGCAGGGTATATTTGAGTGCTCCACTTCAGCTCTGTATTGTTCTGCTTCCACCATGAAGGCTCTTTGACCTTTTGACCGGGCTAGTACTCGCCTTGGGGTTGACGTTCGTGGCGACCTCGCTGATCCAGCCAATGAAGTCTTTCTACCAGATGAAGCCCGAAAGGCTGCATTTATTTGATTCAAAATACAACAAAAACAGTATTATTGTGACTTATTTTTACAGTTTAAAATAACTTTTTTCTATTTGAATATATTTTAAAATTAAATTTATTTCTGTGATTCAAAACTGTATTTTCAGCATCATTACTCCAGTCTTCAGTGTCACATGATCCTTCAGAAATCATTCTAATATGATGATGTGCTGCTCAAGCAACATTTATGATTATTATCATTATTATTATTGAAAGTTCAAAAGAACAGAATTTATCAAATTTACCTCAGAAAAGACATTCAATGCTCATAAACTTGTTAGTCAGCTAGTAAAATAGCTATATAGAAAATTTTACTAAACATGCAGTGCATATCACTAAATAATGCACTATATCACTAATCCTTATATTTTTACTTAAAGGTGTAATGGTGTACGTAAGTTTTTCACTTTACTAAAGCATAATTCATGCTACATTACTTGTTTCTCAGAAAAGCAATGCTACAGCCAGTTATTCTACTTTCAAATGTGCGTTCTGTGTCGGAATGTCTGTTTTTGTTTTGGTCTAGATTTTTCTTTTTATTTATTTCTTTTTTTTTTTCTTTTCTTTTTTGTGACAGCACCATCTAGCCAACTTTAGTCCAACAGAGGAGACCTGATTCAAACTTTTTCTACCTTATTTTTAACAAAACAGCAGGCACGGCCATTTTAAACTTTTCTGAAAATTTCAACAGGGTTATCAATGGGTAGGTTTAGGGCTAGGGGTTGGTTAGGACAATATATCATTTAAACTTAATCAATTAAACAACTAAATCATAGGGTCCTAGAAATGTGGTCGTGAAAATGCAGCCTCCGGGTTTGTAGACAGATGCTGCTCATCAAGCCTGAGGAGGAGAGGCCGGGGGAAACAACGCTCTCCAATATTTTGAATTTGGACTGAAGTACCCATGTCACTTAGTGTCAATCCTACATACCGCACCTTTAACTCTGAGTTCTTGTCATATTTTACTACCATTTTCTAAACTATAGCGAATAAACTGTGATAATGTGAGAAAATGTTGAAGGTGTCTGAATAAATTTTGGTTTGACTGTATTGTTTGAAATTATTTAGGCCCATATCATTTTTAAAGTCTAATTTGTTTACATGCATTAGTTAACATGAGCTGTAAGCAATATATTTTCAAATTACTTAAACTTTTACAAAGTTATTTAATTAACATACAATTAACATATAAAATGTTTGATTTTATAAATGTATTAGTACATTTAGAAATGTACATTAACTAAGAGTAATAAATGCTGTATAGTAATTCATGCAGTTTACTGTTACCAAATTAAACCTTTTAAAGTTTTACCAATTTTTTTCAAACATTGTGTCTAACCCACAATTTTGCCCCTAATAAAGTTATAACATTTTTCTAGTGAAGATCAATGCAGATGCACATTTTGATTGGCATGTCTCTAATTTAGCTTTGCTTAATCTAACCAGATATATAAATATATTTGTAATATATACGCAATGATCAGTTTCTAAAATTGTTTTCTAAATGCTGAATGAATGAGCCATGTGTGTGCTATTACAACTATTATTATTTTGAAATTAACTATAAATGAATGTTTTAAATCATATTTCTAAAACAAATTACCATTAGAGGCAATGTACAACAGTGATTCTTGACTAAGAGGAGATCTTATGCACACAACATGCAAGTAAAGGAAGTTCCTCTTAATTAAAGGGGTTTGCCCACATCCTCAGAGTCGGAGCAGATGCGTCTCCATGTTGTCATTACACCTTCAATCTGTCATGCAGTAAATTCTCATAGGCAGTTAAATCAGAGCAACTCCCTGCTCTTACTCTAATATGCATTACTGGTAACTATCACGTGAAAAATAATTGTGCAGTCTCTAAACTGACACTTGGTTCACTTCAGATCAGAATGTGAAAGTGCCTTGAGCTCTTCAATCTAGACATTGACTGCAGAATGAAGGTAACATGTCACACATGCTTCAGATTCCCTGAGAGTAAATCAGATGTGCTTGTCTGTTGAATAGTTGACCTGCAAGACAATGCCCTGACCTGTATAGGATATCTTACCTTACCTAGTGACCTGTCATAAATTCAAAAATGTTCTTTTTATTTGTTTTTTCAAAACAAATTTTCTTTAATGCCAAAACTGCATATTTATTTTTATTTTATTCTTACAGTAATTCAGATAGTTCATCATATTTGTAATTTATTTGTCTGATAAATGACAAATCAAACATTACACTTTTTCCTAATCTCATTTTTCTCCCATAAAAGCTCACAGTAAGAATATATATTTACAAACCCAATTCCGAAAAAAGTTGGGACACTATACAAATTGTGAATAAAAACAGAATGCAATGATGTGGAAGTTTCAAATTTCAATATTTTATTCAGAATACAACATAGATGACATATCAAATGTTTAAACTGAGAAAATGTATAATTTTAAGGGAAATAAGTTGATTTTAAATTTCATGGCATCAACACATCTCAAAAAAGTTGGGACAAGGCCATGTTTCCCACTGTGTGGCATCCCCTCTTCTTTTTATAACAGTCTGCAAACGTCTGGGGACTGAGGAGACAAGTAATCGGGTTTGTACCTGCAGTGTTCCAGCACAGTCCCCAACCTCTTCAGTTTATCCAGTTTAGCTGCTGTTGGCATGATGATGTTGCTTGCATGTAGGGCCAGTGCATCTCTCAATGGTTCTTGATTTCTTTGAACACGCTTTATCATTTCCAGGGTGCTGTTCCATCTAGTTGACACCTCCTGTGTAAGTGACTCTTTCTTTTGAAGATTCAAGCTCGGCTTCGTTTGCTGGGCTATGCTTGAAATGACCCACTACTTTCCTGCATTTTGCCAAGGCGCTGTCAAACGTGCTGTTTTGGAGAGGAACTGTGATAGCTCTGTGGAGGCTGTGTGCAATGCAAAGCATATGCTTGAACGGGAGCTGCCTGGCCGCTACAATCATGTTGCGTGCACTATCAGTGGCCAGTGTGCTACTTTTGAGTTCAGTGTTCCACTATCTGGCTACTTGCAGAAAATGCTCAGCACAAACATCAGCATAGTGCCTCTCGTCTGTTTTCATTCAAGATTCAAGAGTTTTATTTGTCACATACACCGTTATTATACAGAATATACAACCGGCAGTGAAATGTAAACAGGTCCGCTCCATGGACAGTGCAAATTCACAGTTAAAAACACAAGGAGGAAATTATAATAGAAATAGAATAAAAAAGTACTATTTTATAACAGGTTGTTACACAGTAACAACGAGAACAGAAAATGCAGTGCAATGTCAGTGTATCGATGTTTATCCTGAAGTGAGGTCACGTTATGTTAAGTGACTGAGTTCAGGAGTCTGATGGCCTGGGGGAAGAAGCTCCTCCTGAGTCTCTCAGTTTTGGCCATCAGGCTTCAGAAGCGCTTACCAGATGGCAGCAGCGTGAAATGAGGGTTTGCAGGGTGATTAGACTCGTTGATGATCTTAGTAGCTCTACCTTTGCAGCGTTTGGTGTAGACGTCCTGCAGAGACGGGAGAGCTGACCCTGAGATACGCTTAGATAAGCGCACGACTCTTTGCAGGGCTTTGCAGTCATGACTGGTGCTGTTCCCATACCACGCTGTGATGCACTGAGTTAATACACTTTCTATCGCCCCTAAATAGAAAGTTTTCAGGATAGCTGGTGAAACCCTGAATTTCTCAGCTGGCGCAGGTGGTACAGTCTTTGCCTGGCTTTTTTCACCTGTGTCTGAATGTGAGCAGTCCAGGTCAGGTCCTCAGAGATGTTTACACCCAGGTACTTGAAGCTGCTCACTCTCTCTACTGGTGACCCGCTGATCATGAGAGGGGAGTATGTCCATTGCTGTCTCTTCCTGAAGTCCACAATCAGTTCTTTGGTCTTGCCAACATTCAGAGAGAGACAGTTGTCCTGGCACCATGATATTAGTTGCTCTACCTCGTCCAAGTATGCCGTCTCATTGTTGTTGGAAATGAGGCCCAGGACAACAGTATCATCAGCAAATTTGATGATAGAGGTGGAGCTGTGTGTGGACAAACAGTCATGTGTGTAGAGAGAGTAGAGCAGGGGACTCAGGACACAGCCCTGTGGAGCTCCCACACTCAGGGTGATGGAGGTGGAGGTGAACTGGCCTATTCTCACCACCTGAGGCCTGCCAGTGAGGAAGTCCTCAATCCAGTGGCAGAGAGAAGGATTCAGGCCGAGATCCAGGAGTTTGGCGGTTAGCTTAATGGAAACTATGGTGTTAAAGGCTGAGCTATAGTCAATAAATAGCAGCCTTACGTAGTTACCACTTTTGCTGTCGATGTGAGTGAGGGAGGAGTGGAGGACATGAGAGATGGCATCTTCAGTCAATCTATTGGGACATTAGGCAAACTGAAGAGGGTCCAAAGTGTCAGGAATGAAGGAGCAAATGGTGTTTTTAATGAGTCTCTCAAAGACCTTCATGACTATAGACGTGAGAGCCACTGGACAATAGTCATTTAGGCAAGAGGGTTTACTGTTCTTAGGGACAGGGATGATGGTGGATTTTTTGAAGGAGGTGGGGACCACAGATGTAGCGAGGGACTCATTAAAGATAGATGTAAACAACCCGGCGAGCTGATCAGCACAGGACCGCAGAACACGACCTGAAATACCATCCGGCCCGGCAGCTTTCCTGACGCCCACACGCTTGAGTGCCCTCCGAACTTCATCCTCTGAGACAGAGATCACGTAACGGTCATAACGGTCAAAGTGTGTGCCCTTAAGTTTCCAGTGCGTGTCAAAATAATGTGCTGTGACACCCAGGTAGCTATTGTTACTGAGGGAAGTCCAGTAGTCTCCAGTGTGTGCTACAGTGTTTGTCTGTCTCAACGCCTCCTCCACTTTAGCTTTCTCCTCTTCATATAAGTTGTGAATTTTGCTTGTAACGGTGGCTTGTGAAGGTAGTTCATATGTAGAATCGTTCGATGCAATGCGAATAATTTCAATTAAACCCTTGTCCTCCACTACATTAACTGGTCTACATGCTGTAACCACCCATTTAGCTGTCGTTGTGGCGAGTCTATTGCTTGTGGAGTTGTCCATCCGTCTCCGCTGCAAACTATCCAGTGTGGTCTGCCTTTGGCGAGGGGGAGGAGAGCTGTCTGCATCAGTTGTATGCTTTGCCATCAAGTGATATTTTAAACTCGATGTGCTGCGGTGATAACTTAATTCACATCAACAATAAATGCAGACAACCTTTGTCTTGTCAACAGAACCATCAGACATCGTTTTGCATATGAATTTTCCGTTCAGAAGACCCTTTTCTTTCTCCATTTCTGTTTGCTGCTGCATCCTTTACGTCTATGGCTGATATCGATTTCTCCCACTACGGGCTAGGCCACGGGTCAAACAGAAAATGTGCTCTGCATTAATTACGTGTTAATAAAATTAGTGCCGTTAAAATGAATTTGCGTTAATGCATTAACGCTGTTAATTTTGACAGCCCATATATATATATATATATATATATATATATATATATATATATATATATATATATATATATATATATATATATATATATATATATATATATATATATTATGGCATGCCGTTCAGTAAATTATAGTATTTATAATATGATTGGCTCAGTGGCGTAGGCAGAATTTTATTTTTGGTCGGGCCTGGGCAAAAGTGAGCGGGCACTTTCAAGATACCTATTGTGCAGTGGTTGTGGCATACATGTGCCACCCCCAAATTACTATGCTTTCAGGTAAAACAAAGGATGGACTCAATATTCAAGACATTTCAATCTTATTTTCTTTTATCTTATTGAAAAAATAATTCGTAGAACACACCTTGTAAAACTACCACGTCTCAGCCACGAATGTGCCCAGTCAGTGTCACTGTCAACATAAACCAAAACTGTAACTGCAACCTGTCCACATACCAAACATGAGCAGCAGTTACAACACACGTTAGACCGGTGGCAAAATGTGCACTGTTGGTGGGCCTCCAGGAACGTGGTTGGGAATCTCTACGTTAGACACTTTATTTCCACTTTTCAAATATAGTCTTCATTTTTATTGAAAATAAAGCCTTTCCGATCTGATATGTGATGGGAAAAGGCAGTAGAGCGAGTTCGGCAAAAGGGGGATTCGAAGCTCAGGTCGAATTGAGTCAAAACTTAATGCCACGCACCTCACCCCTACACTATATCTACTGACTGTTACAGGTGGTGTGTTCCCGGCTTTACAGAATGAAACTGCGCTTGGAATTGAAAAGTCTTACTGTTATTTGCGGGCTGATGGATGGGTTCTCTCCTGCGTCAATGTGAGTTTTTAAAAGTCCTTTTTATAAAATTTTGCATCGCTGCTGTTTATCTATCACACAACTGCAAATTATAGGCTAAGTGATTAGGCAAACACACTTCATGAACTCACAGGTGCAACATGCATGAAACAGCCTGACACCTAATTGCCTAACACAGCTGTCAATCAAATTCATCAATCATTATGTAAAAACTAGACTGTAAAAAAACACATTTTATTTATTTTAGTATTTGAGATGTTATAATCATTTTGTAATTACGTTAAAATAATTTCAACAACTGTTATTTAACAAATATTATATTTGTATAATAAACTGGGGGGGCCTACTCATTATAGTGCCCGTCAGGCCCGCCCGCTGGCTACGCCCCTGGATTGGTTGTATATATTGAATGAACGTCTGAATATATGGAATGAAAATCTGAATATATGGAATGAAGCTTATATTTATTGAATGAGAGTCTGAATATATGCAATGAAACTAATACACTGCCCAGCCAAAAAAAACAAAAAAAAAGTAGGCAAATGCTTAAGAGTCTATGATTGGATCATTATTACTGTGATTATTATGTTTATTCAGTTTTTTTTTGTGATTATTCAGTTCTTCTAACCATAATTGATGGAGTGTGTTTAATTTCTTAAACAGCCATGTAGGAAGACACATCATGGCCATATTCCAGGAGGACAATATCAAGATGCATCAGCTCAGACTGTGAAGGAATGGTTGGGAGGGAGCATGACGAATCATTTCCACACATGAATTGACTCCTCTGAGTCCAGAGCTTAAATTCACTGAAAGTCTTTGGGATGTGCTGGAGGAGACTTTACAGAGTGCTGGACTCTTGCATTGTCAATACCTCTTGATGGAAATAAATGTTGTAATGTTATTTCAACATCAAGAGGTGCATCAATTTTTGGTCAAGATCTTGTGATTGTTTAAGAAATGAAAAGCTACACACTCCATCAATTAGGGTTAGAAGAACTGTTGCCAAACAAGTAGAAACAAGAAGAACATGACATGCCAGAAACATAAATAAATCACTGCAATAATGATCCAATCATTGACTCTTAAGCATTTGCATATTTAAATCCAAACAGCAATTCTTTTTTGGCCTGGCAGTGTATTAAATAAAAACTGACGTCATTAAAGTGCCATCTTGTGTTTTTCCATTTGTGATTGTTCAGATGTTGAACTATGAGTGAGTCTAATTAATAAACACGCGGATGAATGCGTGTACGGGCCGAAATGTTGGCACCTCATTCTAACGATGAAGAAATCCATTCGCTATTTCATCACGGTAGACTTAAAGGGTTATAGAATAACAATTCTGTCATTGATTCCTCTCCCTCATGTTGTTCCAAACCTGTAAGACCTTTGTTCATCTTTGGAACACAATTTAAGATATTTGTCTGTGTCAGTCTCCTATGCTGTTGATGTAGTGTAAACAGTTTAGCCCTTCCAGGATGTCAGCTTACCATTGGCCGACGCTGTTCACGTGAGCACCACAACGCATGCGCACATGCCATTCTGTCAACTAAAAAGCACTGCACTATTTACACTACGTCAACAGCGTAAGATTTTCTATATATTCAGCCTTTCTTTCCATATATTCAGATTTTATAGTATATAAAATATAGTATAGTATAAGAAATTATTTCCTATGGTTTTAATATTATGTAAAATTCTTACTGTTGACCATAATCAATACATTACATAAAAATAAAAAAATAAAAATTTCCAGTGGCATATCTAAATAAAACATTATGAAAAAATACATTTAAATGTAAATTTATTTTTCAACAAGGTGAATAAATCAGCATGCATGTGCACATTAGAAACTGTCTTTGTTTTTAAACTTTTTAACATTGATAATATTTTTTAATAATTTATTTTATATTATAATTTACTAATTTTGATTTCCAAAAGCAAAACAAAATGAGTAAATAAATAAATAAATGTTAATGTCATACCAGATAAAGGGTTTTTAGACACTTGACAAATTAAAAAAATAAGAAAATGTTGAGAACAGTACAGAAAAACAATTTCATATTATTTAATAAATTGTTACATTATAAAATGAGGTGAATGAGGCGCTTGTTTATTTGAAACCTTTTTTCATGTCATGGCATTTTGTGAATGACCCACCTGACCACAGAGCAAAGATCACATGATGTAGGCCAACCTGTAATCGGTACGGCTTTCAGTAAACTTCCTGTTGATCGTCTGTTGACACACAAGCATGGTGTCATAGTTCATAAATCAAACAGAAGCCGTGACAGAGGAAAACAAGAATGCTTGTTATTATGCAAGCGAAAACAATCTCTTCTTAAGAGTGTTATTTATCTAGATGTCAGAGAATGTGGCTGTTATGCTAGGTGGGGCAGTTTGTGTGCAGACGTGTGACGAGATGAGAACAGAGACTTTGGGTGTGTCGTGCATTGTTGTATTGTTTCAAAAGGCTTTCAAAAGCAGAGAAATGAACATTGACATTGTAATAGGAAATGTCGGTTATTTTTCAGTATCTTAAAAATCTGATCAGGAAATGAATATGTAAAACATGACATCAAATAATCTTAATTTAGTTTAATATAACTGAATACTTCTCCAACAGGAAGCAATGGACTCGATTATCCATCCATCCATCTGGATGGGTGTCTGTTGATTATATCTATTATATTAGGGCTGTCAATAGATACAAATTTTAATCGCTTTTGTTGTGCGATTAATTGCGATTAATCACACACTTAACGTGAAATTAAGAATACACCATTTATCTCATTAAACACATTCATTTTGTCATCATTTGTTATATCCAGCAAAGTAAACAATCAGATTTAAGGGTGATTCTCACAAAGCTGTATTTTCTGCAAGCTTCAAGGGTCATTGGAGACTCCAAAAGGACACCAAATAACCAAATATAAGGAGTCCATATAATTCTATTATATAATAATGTATACACACCTAAGCACCTATGAAAAACAAAACAAAACAAAAAAACAGTATTGTATGTGTACAGAGCAACAGCAACGAGACTGTTTTCATTTCATTATAAAAGTCAAGCTGCGATACTGAACAGGACCACACAGAGATGTCAAACTGCTTTGATTGCATAAACCTACGATTACTAAACACAACGTACACATGACAAATCAAACATTATCCTTCCTGAGTGTGTGTGGAAACAACGCAAATGTACTGAGATGTGTCTGTATTTTGTTTTACAGTCTATGGTCTACATGAATGCAGCGTGTGATCAGTGATTGAGAGCGCACATACACGGTTTGTTCTTTGTGCATCAATATTACAGACTCTCACTCTCTCTTACTGTACGACTCCTGTACTTCACCAAAATTGCACTCTTCAGAAACAATTGCAGAATATGACAGAGCTCGTGTTTTAAAGCAAAGCACACACTGGAATAATTCACAAATAAAAGTGCAATGTGAGTCTCTATTCTCTCAGATATGTCTGATGTAATCAGCCTGGCCTTCTTTACTTTTGGACTCTTTGAATGATTACTGGATCACTGAACACTTTCCCAGAGTTTAACAGCTTAAAATGACCTGATCACAAACAGAGAAGCAGAATCGGGTTAAAGAGAATGCAAATTTCCTTCTCCCAGGGTTACAGGTGCTGTAGATGCTCAGTGTGATTGTGATAAACTCCTGACTTCTAAGATCATCTAACTGTGTGACGGAAATTACATTAATTACGCAGCTTCACGTACTTCTGTAATTTATTTGCATTCATTTTTTAAAGACTTTAAATTAATCGCATGCGTTAACACGTTAGCGGTGACAGCCCTATATTATATACATTCCATATAAGCCTTTAAAGCCTTTTCTCCTAAGGACACTTTAGATGAAGGCTCAACATTTATCAGTTACCTAATAAATTATTAATCAACAGTTATTTTTAAGGCATACATAAGCCAGATATAAGATTCATTCTTGAGCGAACTATATCTTCAAACACACTCTGGAAACGACACAGGAGTCCAACTGGATCAAGTGTAGCTTACACCTTGTTTACTGCACCATGAGTGTAAACAAAGTAATTATGCCAGTAAGACTGCGGAAATCATGCTCAAAATAGTGACACTGCTGCCAGTAACGATGAGGTAGTAGCAATTAAAAAAACAAGAAACATTTCTCTGAGGCTCTCCAGAATTCCTACTCCTTTTTATATAAACTGAAAAAATATTCTAGGAAGCAGGAAGAAGCATCTCTCTTCTTGTACGTTCACACCCTTGCCTGCCATTTGGACTGACTTCAGGCCAAAATTACCAGACTAACATGATCTGTCCCCTCAAGCTGCGAGACTCCTCAGTCTAATCAGTCATTTGACAACGTACAAATTGACAGTCCACCTCCACCCAGTAATTCTTGTCACCAATTAACACTCAGCCTTTTCACAGTTTTGGCTGCTCTACAGTATAGCCACATTGAATGCACTGCACACGTATGCATTGTATCCATTAGTATTGTTTGTGCAGTTGTAATCCTAGTAAGTAATATACTATACAGCAATAAACAGGGTTTACGTATATATGGTAACACTTTATAATAACTGCATGCCATGAATCATGTTAAGCATTAGTAAATTGTCAATTCATCAATTATAAAGCAATAATAGACATTAGTAAGCAGTTTATAAATACAGCTGTAAATGCTTTGGTCTTGATTTATAAGAATGTGTTTTAATAATTGTTTTTTCTTACTTTATTAATGATCAATTTATAATTTATAAATTAAGTATTACATTATTTACAAACCAGTTATTTAGGAGTTGTCAGTGGTTCATAAGATCATTTAGAAAGTGTAAGTAAATGATTAATAAACTATTTAAATGTACGTTTATACATATAGTAATAATTACTCAGTGTGTTAATAAATGTGTAAGAATGGATTTCACCTGAGAGCAAACTCAAGAGATCTAAGCTGCACTAAGACAATAAAACTTCACTCATCTGAATAAGAAAAAACAAGACTCAATCTTATCTCCTCCCCTGCCGAGTTCTGACCCTCTCACTCTTCCTGCCTCGGAGACCACACAATCATGCAAATCTCACAGATACTGCCACAAGGTGTTTCTTTGACTTTTGGTGTTTCTGGTAAACAGGTTTCATTCCCACATCAGAGGAACAGGTCATAATAAAGACAACAGAGCTTGTTCCCTGGTGTGGGAGATGCTCAGAAAGATCTTTTGATAAACATTTGCTGTCATCCCCAAAGATAGGTGTGACCATTTGGTCACGAGAAAGTTTCAACCAAAAGCTGCATAAATATTTGGGTGCTAAATGTTTATTGTTCTTTTGTTCTGGTTGAGTATTTAAAGGAATGGGGAGACCACTCATGGAAGCATCTGTAATCAGAACTTCCCACGCTGTTGAAGTGTGTCTCTATTGCCAGGTAACAATGACTCTTGGAAACTATTTTTTATGTTTTTAGAATGATGTTTTATATTGTATGCTGATCAGTTGTGTATTATGGATTCTTTCTAAATTCTTTTATTTGATATGTTTACCTGGCTATAATAAACATTAATCTTGATTTATCTTGTATAAGTCTAAATTCCTTTATTTAAGTAGTGTCGTATGCAGAGTTTTGTAGGAGTTTCCGTAAATCTTTCTGTCAGGGCAGATTCATACCGAGGACCCCATGACGGAGCATGGCGCTAAGCATGAGGGGCAATCTGATTTCTGGCTGTCACTGGTATTAACAAGTTACAGCTCTCGTGACTATTACTAAAATTACACTTTCTGTTATGAGTGAGCATGTGCAACTCACTTAAAGGTAAAATAGTTCACTCTGTAATCCTCTGTAATCTCAGAACTGACTAATTTGCGTCCGTGAGGTAATGTAATTATAATCGCGAGCATTATCCTCTGAGCGACTCCGGGTCCCATGGAGGAACGAATATTTGCAATTAAGAGATACTAAGAAAATCAATGATCTAAATTAAATCACAACTAAACTTATGATCAGCTGTTAAATTACAAATGCAACAAAATTACAAATAATTGGAGTCAGATAAAATTATTCATGGAGTCAGATTTTTAAATTGGATCTTCACATTTTAATAAATTAAAGTGATTTTTCTAGAAGCGCCAGAAAAGACATACACGCAGAAGTCCTTCGACCAGCTGCTGGATTCCTACGTTGGGCCAATCAGCTGGACCTTACAAATGTGTTGTTTGACATGTATTCCTATCTAATTCATGATTAATTCAGGTAGTTATAAAACATTTAGTAGTTGTCAGTTAACTATTTTTGTGAGCTCATCTAAAGGGAAGACTATTTATGCCTCACAAAGCTTTTACATAGGAGATTTAAAGGCTTAGCTCTCCTAAACAGGAAAAAGGAAACAAACACAATGAACGAGTAGACCTCACATGATAGGGGAGACCATTCCAAATCCTGCGCCAAGCCACAGAAAAGGCCTGATCACCCTTTGATTTGTAGCGACACTGTGGCACAATTAGGAGTAAGTTATTAGAAGATCTAAGTGCCCTAGCAGGACAGTATGTCTGAAGGAGGTCACTAATATACCTTGGTGCACGGCCAGACAAAACCCTATATATACAAACATAAGTATTTTAACATCAACCCTAAATGTAACAGGAAGCCAGTGGAGGGATGCTAAAATAGGAAAGATATAGACCTTATTCAGGGCAGCTTGAAAGTGAGGCTGTGAAGGGTAGACTTACCGCATTTTCAGTGGCATCTGCTGTAAAAAGCTGTATAAAGCTCCTAGATCACTTATCATTTTCCACAGCTCATGTTGTAGAGTTTTTTGTCTACTGAAGTTTCTTGGAAAGATATTTTTGCAGTGTTTTGACAGCAGAACAATCCAAAAACACATTAAATAAGAGAGATGAATGTCTGTACCACGCAGCTTCGCTTTCATTCCCATTAAAATTCAAAGATGGTGCTGCTGAATAAGGTCTATGGTCCCTCTTTTTAGATTCAGTCAAAAGTCTTGCAGCTGCATTTTGTACAACTTGCAATTAAGATAATGAAGATTGAGACCGGAATAAAGAGAATTACAATAATATAATCGTGATGTGACAAGTGCGTGAATCACTACTTCCAAATGTTTACCTGAGAGAAGATGTTTCAACTGTACAATAGATCTCAAATGCAAGAAGCACTAATCTGTTTATCAAAAAAATAGTGAAGGGTCAAAGATCACTCCAATGTTTTTAATTTGTTTGCACACACTGCTTGAGAGTACACTTAACTGGGCTTCCAAAGCAGGGGAGGAATTTGCACGACAACCTAGAATCAAAACATCCGTTTTATTCTCATTAAGCTGCAAAAAAACTATTTGTCATCTACCTCTCAATATTATTTACACATTCTAGTAAAACATTGAATGAGACAGTGGTGTCAAGCCTTACTGGAAGATAAAACTGAAAATCGTCTGCATAGCAGTTATATGAGAAATGTGGGCCACGGGAAGCATATAAAGGGAAAACAATAAAGGTCCCAAAATGGATCCCTGGGGCACAAGAATCAGCTACTGATTGAGTTATCACCTCAACGAGCACTCATTCAGTCTAGAGCTGTCAATCATATTGTGTGAACATAATTTCTGCCCTTCTGGATGACGATTTCCTGTACACTTCCCTGTTCTGAGCTCCTTGAAAAAAAACAAACCCAAAGAAACGTCTCGGTTACGTATGTAACCCTCGTTCCCTGAAGGAAGGGAATGGAAACGTTACATCAGTACTGACGAAATGGGGGTTTCGCTTAGAAGCCAATCGCCTCTAAGATCTACAAAACGAGCCAATGGCATGAAAATGCCATGGGTCTGCGGAATTTGCATAACGCAACCCCGCCCCACCGTGTGGGTATAAAGGGAGTTGCGTTGCAGACTTGCATTATGTTTACCTGCTGAAGAGCCGAGGCTAAGCGCCCTGAATATTTTAGAGCTCACCTTCAAATGTAGTGAGACTGAAAGCTGATGAGTGTGTAGAAAAGCATTGATCTGAAAACGCTGACACGTTAGCAGTTATGTTTAGAATTAAAGTTAACAGTAACTGGAAGAGTTTAGTCAGATTACTGTAGGGATAGGAATAGTTCTCTAGGGAAGTTGTACTGGATGGATTTTAATTCAGGCTGTGAAGCATGTGATAAATTCAGTGGGCACTAGTTGAAAAATCATATTTTGTTAAATATGCTGTAAAAATGGTTTGTCAGGTAACCTATGCTACATGAGGTATAAATGAAATGAATCAAGAATAATTTGTAGATTGTTTTATATTTTATGTTGTGTAAAATTGCTGTTTAGCCACACACTCCAAGATAATCGGGCTGATTTTAACCGTAGCCTAGCCATACATTTGCAGGAGCGTCATTAAGGGTAATATACTATAATGATTCTTCACTGATGATTTTAACATTTGAGTGTAGCTGAGCTTGGGTGTCTATTTATGTCCCACCCTTAAACTCATACAACTTGTTCAGCAGTTCCTTCTGTGGCTTTGATTAGATGACAAAATTCCTTGAAGAATGAAGCCTGTGTTTGCTTGAAAGTGACACACCTATGCCATCCCATACAATATTATTGTTAGTTTTTAATGCCAACTCTTATCAACAATACACAAAAATACCAGTTTCAGGCTCTCCAAATGTATTGCTATGCATGCACAGTACAGAAACGCTGACCTGAAATCAGCGGTGGACAAAGTACACAACTCCATTACTTGTGTTAAAATAAGTTACTGTTAAACTTTAACTCTAAGCATAACTGCTAACGTGTCAGAGTTATTCTACACACTCGTCAGCTTTGAGTCTCACTACATTTGAAGGTGAGCTCTAAAATATTCTTCGAAACAATATTTGAATAAGGTCCATATCGACCATACTTCATACCAGTGATAATTTTGACAGCAAATTATTTCGTTTTAGTCATGGTCTTTTGACTAAAATTCCATTTAGTTTGTCACATTTTAGGCATCTGAATTGTTTTAGTTTTAGTCTAGTTTTAGTTGACAAAAAATAATACATTTTAGTAGATTAAATCTACTAAATTTCAGTACTTGTGCTGAAAAAAAACTCTTTCTACGCTCGCTTTGACTGTAACCGCAGCAACGCGACTCCGCCAAGTGGCGCGTTAGAGGAAATTACTCAGAGCAGCAACAATCACGTGATCTCTGTCTCAGAGGATGAAGTTCGGAGAGCACTCAAGCGTGTGGACGTCAGGAAAGCTGCTGGGCCGGATGGTATTTCAGGCCATGTTCTGCGGTCCTGTGCTGATCAGCTCGCCAGGTTGTTTACATCTATCTTTAATGAGTCCCTCGCTACATCTGTGGTCCCCACCTCCTTCAAAAAATCCACCATCATCCCTGTCCCTAAGAACAGTAAACCCTCTTGCCTAAATGACTATCGTCCAGTGGCTCTCACGTCTATAGTCATGAAGGTCTTTGAGAGACTCATTAAAAACACCATTTGCGCCTACATTCCTGACACTTTGGACCCTCTTCAGTTTGCCTATCGTCCCAATAGATCGACTGAAGATGCCATCTCTCATGTCCTCCACTCCTCCCTCACTCACATCGACAGCAAAAGTGGTAACTACGTAAGGCTGCTATTTATTGACTATAGCTCAGCCTTTAACACCATAGTTCCCACCAAGCTAACCTCCAAACTCCTGGATCTCGGCCTGAATCCTTCTCTCTGCCACTGGATTGAGGACTTCCTCACTGGCAGGCCTCAGGTGGTGAGAATAGGCCAGTTCACCTCCACCTCCATCACCCTGAGTGTGGGAGCTCCACAGGGCTGTGTCCTGAGTCCCCTGCTCTACTCTCTCTACACACATGACTGTTTGTCCACACACAGCTCCACCTCTATCATCAAATTTGCTGATGATACTGTTGTCCTGGGCCTCATTTCCAACAACAATGAGACGGCATACTTGGACGAGGTGGAGCATCTAACATCATGGTGCCAGGACAACTGTCTCTCTGAATGTTGGCAAGACCAAAGAAATGATTGTGGACTTCAGGAAGAGACAGCAATGGACATACTCCCCCCTCATGATCAGCGGGTCACCAGTAGAGAGAGTAAGCAGCTTCAAGTACCTGGGTGTAAACATCTCCGAGGACCTGACCTGGACTGCTCACATTCAGACACAGGTGAAAAAAGCCAGGCAAAGACTGTACCACCTGCGCCAGCTGAGGAAATTCAGGGTTTCACCAGCTATCCTGAAAACTTTCTATTTAGGGGCGATAGAAAGTGTATTAACTCATCACAGCGTGGTATGGGAACAGCACCAGTCATGACCGCAAAGCCCTGCAAAGAGTCGTGCGCTTATCTGAGCGTATCTCAGGGTCAGCTCTCCCGTCTCTGCAGGACGTCTACACCAAACGCTGCAAAGGTAGAGCTACTAAGATCATCAAGGACTCTAATCACCCTGCAAACCCTCATTTCACGCTGCTGCCATCTGGTAAGCGCTTCCGAAGCCTGATGGCCAAAACTGAGAGACTCAGGAGGAGCTTCTTCCCCCAGGCCATCAGACTCCTGAACTTAACGTCACGTGACTTCACTTCAGGATAAACATCGATAAACTCCTTGTGTTTTAACTGTGAATTTGCACTGTCCATGGAGCGGACCTGTTTACATTTCACTGCCGGTTGTATATTCTGTATATAACTGTGTATGTGACAAATAAAACTCTTGAATCTTGAATCTTGAATCCTCTGGTGTCTGAGAGGCAGCTTTCTGTGTGTGCACAGAAAACTGGATTGAGTTCTCTTTCGTGTTGTCACAATTTTTCAGACTTATCCACATCTCCTCTTCTCTTTCTCCCAGAAGTTAAAATTTGAGCGTTTTTTGAGACATGCAAAAAATGTATGGCAACTTATATCCCGCCGGGTAGATCAGCATGTTACAATTCAAATGTGCACATCTCACCCAGGACATCAGTTCTGACTGGATCTCTTCCCAAGTCATTCCTCCCTAACATTTTTGTCTTATATTTATTCGTTGATGAAAATGTCAATAGGTTTTTGTCATAGTGTTTTTCATTCAAAACTGTTTTTTATTTATTTAGTTATTTAAACATTTACTGACTTGATCCTGGTTTGTCATCATTACACTCTTAACTTTTGAGTTAAAAGAGTCAAGGAGAAAATCAACAGAGTCTGCAGATATGCTCGGTGTTAGAGATATAGCCTTCATAAACATTAGTGTTGTCATTTAAGCATCTGTTTTTGACAGAGACAGATCTAGCTTCAATGGCAGGAGAGAGCAATATATTAAAGAATAGAGGACTGTTGCACTGCAGCTGTCTTCAAGCCACGTTTCATTTAGAAGCAAAAATCTAGTTTTTTTGTGGTTAAGTCATTGACTAGAAATTATTTGTTCTTAAGTGAATGGCTGTTTAAAAGTACTAACTTAACAGTATTAATTTTTAGTTTGACAAGTAACAGGCAGCATATTAGATGGGTTTACCATATGGCCTGAGAAGGCCTTAGACTTTCTACCACGTAATAGAACAGAAATAGAGAAAGAGACAGGCACACTGGGTTCCGGCTTGTTCTGTAAACATCTGATAAAGTTACTGTTATCATAATATCACTGATAACAGTACATCACTGAGAGCTGGTATCGGTTGTTTTTGGTTCACCTACAACAGATGGAGGATGGTGTGGGCCCTGGTGTTTTGGCCAAAGAAATCTCACAGGAGGGGGAGGGCGAGCTGGGCCCGCAGGCTTTGGTGGTTGTGGGGCTCGACGGTTGGTTGATATCTGGGCGCTCGCAGCGATCGAGTGTGATAGTCTGGTTCCAGCATATTATTTCATTAGAAAATATGCTGTGCATTGTATATAAACACACAACATGCCTCTCACATGTTACAGTGTACCCCGCCTATGGGGTATGTTGTCACATTTCACTTACATTCTTTTGGGATAAATCAAGAAAAAAGTATACACTGTATTAATGAAAAAAACCCCCACATATTTGTACTAGATGTGTGAAATTAATGTGGGAAAAAATAAATACTCTGAACCCCAAGTGGATTTACACAAACTGAGACAGTCAAAAAGCGTCAAAAAGCTCTCCCCTACATTTACTCTTTGTTTAATTTGTTACAGTGTGTCTAGATGTACCCAGTTTGGATGATGTATGGTTATGGGATCTATAGGAAAAGCGTTAATATTTTAGTCATAATAACGAGGCATGTTGCTTGGAGCAGACTGGATTCAATCTTTAATCCGCTTGGAGCTGTAGTTGCCATAGGAGTGATAGTTGTAGTTGAAGCTGCAATAAAAAGATATGCAAATTATTTGGATCTCCCTTGTCTTCATTCCAGTTAAAGTTAGAAACCCTGCTCCACCCCCACCCCCAAAAAAATAAAAAAATAATATTAAATATTTAGAGCTAAAAATAGGTAATTCTATTCTTGAAGACTATAAATATATGGAGTAATAGAGCTTACCTGATCCATTGACTGAAACTGATTATGTTATTGAAATTATGTTCAATGGATTGACATCTCCTGTTCCCACTGCTGTCAATAGGGTGTTTGAAATCTCTTGAACGGATGGGGCTGTTTGGTCAAAGCTGAAGACTAGTTTAGTTGTTGTTATGATTGACCCTTGGCTGGAATATGTTGAAATGATTATGTTAGCTTTAAAAATTCAGTTTATTGGATTCTCTTTCTTTTTTGCACACACGCATGCACGCACACACAGTATACATATATAAGCAGCATTGTAATATGCTGTATTTACCTGAATCTTATGACAGTCACTCTGAGGAATTTAGCATACTTGGTTCTGTAGACACCTTCAAGCTGGAGCAGAAACAATTACATATAGAAATCAATTACAATAGTGTATGGTAATATATGAGTGTTGGTTACATAATTGTTATATATTCTGTTAATATGTGTTTAAAAAGAAAAGTATCATTAGTGTGCTGATTTAAACTCACCTGGTCCTTAACACGCTTAGACCTATTCTTGAACTCTGCAGTGCTTGAATTGCTGAGTGCATCTATAAATGTGTCAGTAGAGTGAAACTCCAGATCAGTTGTCACCTCAGGTATTTTTGAAGTAGATGCTGTAGAAGCTGTAGATGCTATAGATGCTGTAGATGCAGTAGAAGCTGTAGATGCTGTAGAAGCTGTAGATGCAGTAGATGTAGTAGAAGCTGTAGATGCTGTAGAAGATGTAGATGCTGTAGTAGCTGTAGATGCTGTAGATGATATAAAAGGAATGACTGTTGTAGCCAAAGCTATAATAAAAATATGAACAAATTAGGCCTAGTCGGAAGTCCAAATAGACAAAATATAGTGCATCAACCTTCTTAATGGAGCTTACCTGAAATATTAATTGAAACTGTATTTGCAATAGTTGTAGGAACTTCAGATATCATCGATATAGAGGGTCCTGTTGTGGTTGCTGCTGATATTGTGGCTTTACTAACAGTTTTACTTTCAAATGAATTTGAATAGAGTATGGCTGAAGTAAGTGTTGCAGCTGTTGATTGTGGTGCTGTTGAGATAACTCCAGCACTAGTGGTGGATGCTCCAGCAAGAGTTGAAGATTGTGTTGATATTATTATAAGTGTTGTGAATGTTTCAACTGTACCAAGAGTTGTACTTTCAGTGGCAGTTGAAGATGTTGTTGGCAAAGTAAATATAGAAGCTGACATTTGTGGTACTGATGTGGTAATTGTTGCACTAGTAGTTGTGCCAACAAGACCAGCTGTTGAGGGTCCTGATGTTTTTGTAGTTGTTGTGGATGTTTTGATTGTACTAAGAGTTGTACTTTCATAGGCTGGCGAAGAGTAACTGACTGTTGATTGTGGTATTGTAGTGGTGATTAGTGTACTACTGCTGGATATTCCAGAAAGAGTTGTTGTTACCGCAGATGAGCCTGCTGTTGGTGTTGTGGTAGTACTAACAGTTGGCTGGTGAAGAGGAACTGACTGAAGTCAAAGTAGAAGCTGTTGATTGTGTCACTGTTGTAGTGATTGCTGCACTAGTGGTGGATGTTCCAGTAAGAGTTGTTTGTACAGCAAAATAAGCTGTTGGTGTTAAACTTATTGTTGTAGGTGTTGTAGAGGATTCAGCTGTTGTAAGAGTAGTTTGTGATGCTGTTGTGGTTGATGTTCCAGCAGGAACTGTAGTGGTCACTGAGGGCACTGGTGTTGTTGTAGGTGTTGTAGAGGGTCCAACTGTTGTAACAGTAGTTTGTGATGCTGTTGTGGTTTCTGCTGCTGTAGTGGTGGATGTTCCAGCAGGAGCTGTAGTGGTCACTGAGGGTACTGCTGTTGTTGTAGGTGTTGTAGAGGATCCAGCTGTTATAACAGTAGTTTGTGATGCTGTTGTGGTTTCTGCTGCTGTAGTGGTGGATGTTCCAGTAGGAACTGTAGTGGTCACCGAGGACACTGCTGTTGTTGTAGGTGTTGTGGAGGATTCAGTTGTTGTAACAGTAGTTTGTGATGCTGTTGTGGTTTCTGCTGCTGTAGTGGTGGATGTTCCAGCAGGAGCTTTAGTGGTCACCAAGGACACTGCTGTTGTTGTAGGTGTTGTGGAGGATTCAGTTGTTGTAACAGTAGTTTGTGATGCTGTTGTGGTTTCTGCTGCTGTAGTGGTGGATGTTCCAGCAGGAGCTGTAGTGGTCACTGAGGGCACTGCTGTTGTTGTAGATGTTGTAGAGGATCCAGCTGTTGTAACAGTGATTTGTGATGCTGTTGTGGTTTCTCCTGCTGTAGTGGTGGATGTTCCAACAAGAGTTGTTGAAGATTGTGTTGATATTGTTATAAGTGTTGTGAATGTTTCAACTGTACAAAGAGTTGTACTTTCAGTGGCAGTTGAAGATGTTGTTGGGAAAGTAAATATAGGAGCTGACATTTGTGGTACTGTTGTGGCAGCTATTCCATTAGTAGTTGTGCCAACAAAACCAGCTATGGCTGTTGAGGGTCCTGATGTTTTTGTAGTTGTTGGTGTTGTGGATGTTTTGACTGTACTAACAGTTGTACTTTCAAAGGCTGGTGAAGAGGAATTGACTGAAGTCAAAGTATAAGCTGTTGATTGTGCCACTGTTGTAGTGATTGCTGCACTAGAGGTGGATGTTCCAGTAAGAGTTATTGGTACAGCAGAATAAGCTGTTGGTGCTGAAATCGCAGGTGGTGTGGATGTTTCAGCTGTACTAACAGTTGTACTATGAAAAGCAGTTGAAGAGGGAGTGGCTGAAGTAGACAATGTGGTATCTGATGCAGTGATGGTTGTTCCTGTAAGAGTTGCTGTGGCTGCTGAGGACACTGCTGTTGTTGGTTCAGTATTAGAGATAAATTCTGTAATTCTGATATTAGAAAATGATGATCAGGTTAGATTGAAATTCATTAACATTGACAAATGTCACTGTATCATGTTCAATTAATTTCCAGTTCAGCTAATAGTACATAGGTTTATTTTGTACATAATTATTATACAGTTAGGCAGGCCCTTATAATTTACTAAAGCGAATCAAATAATTATTTTGTTTTCGTACATGTTATTTATTGCAAAACGTTTTGAAAAATGTATTCACCTACAGAATAAAATGTATAAAATCAAAGCCTTTCTGTCCATCTTTGAAAAGGTCCCGTGGTGGTGATAAAATTCTGTAAAGTAAGCAATATATCACTGAAAAGTTCATGTGTGTTTGCATGGTCCAGGTAAACCCTATGTTTTACCTGCCACAAAGATGGCAATATCTAAAATCCCCATGAGTAAAACAGCTTATAAATCAGACTAAATTATGTTTTTTTGAAAATGTAGAAATGCAGAAAGTTTTCTGTGATGGGTAGGTTTAGGGGTAGGGTTAGTGTAGGGGGATAGAATGTACAGTATAAACGTCGTTGTCTGTGGAAAGTCCCCATAAAACACAACATATACTATATTGCCAAAAGTATTGGGACACCCCTCCTGATCATTGAATTAAGGTGTTCCAATCACTTCCCAGGGCTCGAGACTGCTACTAAAATGGTTGCTTTTGCGTCCAAAAATATTAATTTGGGAGTGATATATTTGCTGAGATTGCCACTGGCTACCATATAAATTTACATGTTATGATTAAGAAATTGCATGCCTTTTTACCTGCATGCTTTGTGATGAGTAGCCCATCACATCTTTTGTTGTGTTGATGTAATAAAATGAGACGATGCGCAGCAAAGTCGCAGTGGAAAAAAACCTCACTGATGTCAATGAATGAACATTCAAGTAAGTTATTGTAAAAGTGCAGAAAGGCAGTGTCTATTTTGTGCTCACAATGTGGATGAACAACAGATAAACATGACAGCTGTGGACAATTTAGTCATGAAATACAAGCAATAAATGTAATTTTGGCAATGTGGCCTGACAGATTGCTCAATCAGCATTTCGACCTTGGAAAGAGCTTGTATGTCCTATCATGTAACGTCAAATTTACCTCAGAAAAGACATTCAATGCTCATAAACTTGTTTGTCAGCTAGAAAAATAGCTATAGAAAAATGCCTTTTGCTAAATATATGCAGTGCATATCACTAAATAATGCACTGTATGCGTTAATCGTTATTTTTTACTTGCCTGTTGCATGTCTACATGAGAAAGAATGGAAGGAGCTAAAAATGAAATTAACCGTCAATAAACTGCCCATATAATTGTATGTGAAGAGCTGCCTTTCACCAAATTTATCAAAATATTTATCTGCATTTCACCAAGCTATACCCATTGGCCAAGTGATGCTGACATTTATTATGGTCTGTGGCACTGGTTCAGATTCTGTGTAAAGAATGATTCTTTGTGACTATGTAGATCTCAAGTTGGAAAAGCAATTCAGTTCCTACTTTAAGTGAATCCCAGGACATCCACAAGATGAAAATGCTGATGATGTAAAAGGAGGGCAGACAAAATTAAAACCCATTAATTTTTTTGTCACTTAAAAAAAATAATTTGGCGCCTATTTTTTTCCCTTATAGGTGCCAATTGTCAGGGTGCCTGTCTAGTTGTTGGTGTTTGTCTTGATCTCTTTGCTGTTGTGTCATGTGCCTTGTTTTCCCCACCCCCTTGTTACCGCTTTACACTCATGGCTCATACCTATTCCTTGTTCCTTTGTCACCCTTTATATTTCCCTCTCACTCTCTGTCCTGTGCCAGATCATATTGCTGTTCTTCAGTTCACCCTGGCTCCTGGTTCTCGTGCTTTCTAGCTTATCCTAGCTCTGCTCACCTGTCTGCCTGGTCTGAGTCCCTGCGCTTCATCAACTGCTACCATCAAGACGCTGCACCATTTGTCGTCCTACTCGAGTTTATCTGGGACCTGGCTCTGTTTCCTGTTTTCTCCCCTTCCCAAGCTTCCCCGCCACCATTGAGTTTCTATCCAGCCCTGCGGATCGCACCTCTTCATCCTGCCTGCCTTTGTTACGCTGCACAGTGACTCTTACTGCTATCCTGCTATAAGATTCTTCGGTTATCTGTATTTACTTCAGTTTAAATAAACTTACCCCGCAACTGATTCCCTCTCCTTGCCTATCATTACACCAATGGCTCCTTAATTGATTTTATTTATTTTTTATTTTTTGTCTGGAGACCTGCTTCCATGGCCAAAGATGTATAAAATCAAGGACATATGCAGACTGCTTCTTCAAACATTTGTGAAAAATGGGTATTGCAGTATGTACATAAAATATAAAGATTAGTTTCAGAAAAGACGTACATAGTATCTGCAATTTCCTGTAACTGAAGATATATTTCATACAACATTTAGTAATTTATTTAGTTAATTTACCTTTCCTCTGCACCAGTTTTCACTTCTTATGAACTGAACTGCAGCAGTCCTGCCTCTTATATACCACACAATAACATCCTGTTTGTTTGAACAAATAAGGTGAACAGACGGTCCCTTGACAATACTGTATGTTTTAACAATTTGTTTTCTTTCTTTTATTTTCTTTTTTGGTATCAGAGCTTTCTAAAGTGTCTATAGTTTGCTCTTTATTATAGTTAGCCTTATTTATAAAAACTGTTAAATAAATTCACATATATATATATATATATATATATATATATATATATATATATATATATATATATATATATATATATATATATATATATATATATATATATATATATATATATATATATATATATATATATATATATATATATATGTATATGCATACTTGACTTGACTTTAGCCTTGTTCGGACGGGATTAGTTTAACATGGAGAGGTGGGGTTAAGTAATTATTACCAGAGCTTCTCAGTGATTTTAGTCCTGTCTTAATGTGCCATCTCAGTCATCATTATGGACAATGTCAGCAAAGATTACGGCAACTTTTACCTTCTGTAAAATAATACTAATCCCGTGTGAATAGACCCGTAGTAAATATTCCGTCATTTCCTGTTTAAAAGTAGTTTTCCCGGCGTTTTTCAGGTATGGAGGCGTTCTCTAGGCAGTGGGACAAGTCTGTGGAAAACCTTGTGTTTTCTGCTAACCATTCAGATCAAAAGAAGGTTGAAAGCACTTGTTAGAGGCACTAAACTGCTTTTATCTTTAGGTGAGTTCCTATTACCAACAGAATCCAATCAGAATTGAATTAATTTCATTAATAAATCATTCGATGGGACCGTTATATATAGATTATATATGTGTTTGTGCACATAATATCAGGAAGCAATTTAATACGCATATGACGACAGTAGATAACGACGATGCGTAAATCGAGTTACACCTCCCACTTCTGCTAGATTTTTTCTTCTGCAACTTATGACTGGTTTTGTGTTCCAGGGTCACATATGGTTATCTCATGTTTTTTTGGTTTTTTTTTCATTAATTTCATCAATTCAATCAAATGTTATTAACATTTTAAAATATGTCAATTTTGAGGCACTGCAATTTCATATAATAATTGCAAACAAAGTTTGGTTTATGAATACATCTCTGAATGTGTCAACATTATTTTATGGATATTACAAAACAATGAAATTACATAAACAGTTAATAAAAAAAATAAAATAAAAAATAAACACACACCAGCCATGAATCAAATGTAAATATTCTTGCTATATATAGGCATTTTATAGACACTTTATAATGTTCTGTTATAAGTTATTGATGAACTAATCATTTACAAAACATGACTATACGTTCATAAATGATTAATAATTGGAATGCTAACAATGAATTGTTAAAGTTGTAAGTTATCTTAAAAAATAGTAAATCATGAAATAAACTATCATTTGTAGATGGTTAATAAGTTATATATATATATATATATATTAGTCACTTATAAATCACTGAAATATTTATGCCGAAATGGTTTTAGTATCATCTCAATAAACAATGGTTAATCATGAACTAATGGTGATCAAACCATTAGTAAATGATCAGTATATAATTTATTGATGATCATGAAGTTGTAAGCTGGTTTGTGTTCAAAAGCACAAACATGCAGGTATGCTAGAGCAGTTTTTAGAGAAAAGTATTTTTTCAAGTGGATAAACATTTATAAAGTACTTACAGTCAGGGGATTCCAGTGGGTTATGTTAGATCCTTTCACTCCTCAGCACAGACTTGTGATGTAGGTGGGGTGTGTGGGATCTAGTGATAATTTAAACCTCTGAACTGGTTCCACTGAAACGCAAGTATGTCAGAGAAAACAGCTGTCTATACCCTCCCCAGTTAGCACTTACATTGCAGTGTTAAAAGCCTGTTATAGATGTGTAAACACATGAATAAATCATTTACAAAGCTTTCTGCATCCTCTAATCTAAAATGTAAACTATTCATGATTTGAAAATGTGTTACATATCATATATCTTTCTTACCTGTTATAAATTATGTGTATACATTTACAACACTTTCTGCATCCCCTAATCTAAAGTGTAAACTATTCATCACACCTAAACATGTTACTTACTTGTAGATATTCCTTATAAATGATGTACAAACTGCAATTTTAAGTTTATCATGTATTTGCCATATGCAAAGCTTCTGGTATACCTTGCAATTACAGGATATAGAGATATATGAATCCCTTATATGATATTTAAATTATAAATATATTTAAAGAGATAGTTCACCCAAAAATGAAAATTCTGTCATCATTTACTCAACCTCAGGTCATTTCAAACTCATAAGATGTTCGTTCATCTTTGGAACACAAATTAAGATATTTTAATGAAATCTGAGAGTTCCCTTTCGTTCAATCGACGAATGGGGGTTTCGCTTAGAAGCCTATCACCTTCAAGTTCTTACAAAACAAGCCAATGGCAATGAAATGCCATGGGTCTGCGGAATTTGCATAGCATAGCTCCGCCCCACCCTGTGGGTATATAAGGAAGGACGCTGGTAAGCTCGCATTATGTTTCTGCTTCAGAGCCACGAGCATCTCTTCACTTCTGCAAGCCTGAATTCTGAGTTCTCTCTTAATTTCTTTGAGACGAGCGGTTCTCCAGTGTGTTGGTGTGATGGCGTGTTCCAGCAATCTCACATTGCCTGCCTGCTGATCTGTGTAGTGTAGCCCTGCCCCCAATACCTTCATTCCCGAGGTGCATGAGGAGGTCACGTGGTCCTGGAAGTCCTCGTTGTCGTCCCGCGATCGTTCGGCGGCCTCCTCCACCTTCTCTCCCCTTCGATGGGGCTGTGATGCAACTGTGTCGAGTGCGTCAACGTGGCGTGGTGACCCTAAGCACCCCTCCAAGGCCTGCAGGTTCTCGTCTACCTTGGTGGTGAAGTCCTAGAAAGCTATGGGGCAGGCCACCGCCTCATTGCATGCCATGGCTATCCTTCAGGTCTAACAGGCCAGGATGCGCAGGGACATGCATAAGGGTAGAGCTGATCCAGGGTTCATGGAGGAGCTGCGTGTTGCCACCGACCTCGCCCTCCAGGTGACGAAGGTGACCACATGTTCAGGTGATGTCCAAAGCTGTGGTCCAGGAGAGACACCTGTGGCTCAACCTGGCCAATATGAGAGACGCTGAGCGAATCCATTTCTTCAATGCTCCCATATCCCTGGCTGGCCTCTTCAGGCAGGAGTGTAGCCCACCTTGTCGGTTGATGTATGCTACTGTGGCTGTGTTGTCTGACCGGACTAGTACGTGTTGGCCCTTGAGCAACACCCAGAAGCCGCACTGTGGAGGTGGTCACAGGAAGGCGCCCCAGTCCGCTTCAGCCCCGCAGCCTGCCAAACGCCAGGCGAAGCGGCGCTCCTGACATGGACAACTCAGAGATGGGTTCCAGTTCTTTCCAGGAGATGGTAGCAGGGCCACTCCTTCTCCTGGTGGAGGGCTAGGGGAGAATCATTTGTTCTGCCCAGAGAGAACCCATGTCCCCATTTCTGAGCTCCCAGAGGCTGTGGATGGCAGTGTGCGATGCTCACGCCACTCTCATCCCCTTCTGGCGCCAGACCCCTGTCAGAGCAGACCCCAGTGGAATGCACGTTCTTCCCTGGTCTCCTCTGTTAGGATGCGGCAGATGACCATGCCCCCACACCGGGAGGCTCCGCCTCCCATGTCTGGGCCGGTCACTCCGCTTTGCTGCCCCACCCGGGGTACATCTGTGATTTGCATGGCCTCGCTGGTTCAGTTATTGGGAGACTGGCTAGAGCTTCCCAACCTGTCCCACTGGCTCGCGAGAACCATCAGGCTCGGCTATGCAATTCAGTCCGCTATACCGTGGTAGGTGGCAATGCCCCTGTCATGAATGTGGAGGTTGCTACCTTGTTGGCCAAGCATGCGGCCGAGACTGTCCCTTCAGCCTCCGACATCTACAGCATCATTATACCCAAGAAAACTGGTGGGTTACACCCAATTCTGGACCTGAGCTATATAGATGACTGGCTGATACTAGGTTACTCTTGGGACCAGGTTTACGAACACAGGGACCTGGTGCTCCAGCACCTCGCCTGTCTGGGCCTTCGGGTCAACTGGGAAAAGAGCAAACTCTCCCCCCTGCAGAGGATCTCTTTTCTTGGTATGGAAATCAACTCTGTCGCCATGTACACACAGCTTACGAGCGAGCGCATGCAGTTACTGCTGACTTGCCTGAGACAAATCAAGGGCAAGAGTGCAGTTCCACTGAAAGTATTTCAGAAGCTCCTGGGGCATATGGCATCTGCAGCCACGGTCACGCCGCTCGGACTGCTTCATATGAGACCACTTCAGGACTGACTTTGCAGGCATGGCAACCAGGCACACTCCGGGTACCAGTGACTTGGGCCTGCCGCTAGACCTTCACCCCGTGGTCGAACCTCTCCTTTCTATGGGCTGGAGTGCCCTTAGAACGAGTTTCCAGGCATATTGTTGTATCAACAGATGCCTCTGCCACAGGCTGGGGTGCCATGTGCAATGGGCATGCTGCTGCAGGCTCCTGGAAAGGACCCCAGTACGGTTCGCTCTGCACCACTTCTGGGTGTTGCTCAAGGGCCAACACGTACTAGTGCGGTCAGACAACACGGCCACAGTAGCATACATCAACCGACAAGGTGGTCTACGCTCCTGCCGTATGTCGTAACTCACCTGCCATCTCAAGATTCAAGATTCAAGAGTTTTATTTGTCACATACAGTTATATACAGAATATACAACCGGCAGTGAAATGTAAACAGGTCTGCTCCATGGACAGTGCAAATTCACAGTTAAAAACACAAGGAGGAAATTATAATAGAAATAGATAAAAGTACTATATATATATATATATATATATATATATATATATATATATATATATATATATATATATATCTGTAGAATTATAAATAATCAAGTCAAGTAGAAGAAAAAAAGTAAAAAAATAAGAATAAAGAAGTGGAATAAAATAAGTGAGGTAAACTGTGCAGTGAGTAAACTGTAGACTTATAAATATGTGGTTAACAAATGTATAAGAGTATAATGTGCAAACAGGTTTATAACAGGTTGTTACACAGTAACAACGAGAACAGAAAGTGCAGTGCAATGTCAGTATATCGATGTTTATCTAGAAGTGAAGTCACGTTATGTTAAGTGACTGAGTTCAGGAGTCTGATGGCCTGGGGAAGAAGCTCCTCCTGCGTCTCAGTTTTGGCCATCAGGCTACGGAAGCGCTTACCAGATGGCAGCAGCGTGAAATGAGGGTTTGCAGGGTGATTAGAGTCCTTGATGATCTTAGTAGCTCTACCTTTGCAGCGTTTGGTGTAGACGTCCTGCAGAGACGGGAGAGCTGACCCTGAGATACGCTTTGCAGTCATGACTGGTGCTGTTCCCATACCACGCTGTGAGTTAATACACTTTCTATTGCCCCTAAATAGAAAGTTTTCAGGATAGCTGGTGAAACCCTGAATTTCCTCAGCTGGCGCAGGTACAGTCTTTGCCTGGCTTTTTTCACCTGTGTCTGAATGTGAGCAGTCCAGGTCAGGTCCACGGAGATGTTTACACCCAGGTACTTGAAGCACACCCAGGTACTTGAAGCCTCATATGGAGTCAGAAGCATCGGAGGTCACTTCGTGCCATTCACATCCCGGGAGACCTGAATCATGCAGCCGACAAGCTCTTGCGGTTTCAGCCACTTCCTGGAGAATAGAGACTCCATCCCCAGACGGTTCAGCTGATTTGGGAACAGTTCCCAAATCAGCTTCCCAGGAACAGCTGATTTGGGAACAGTTCAGCAACACACAGGTAGATCTGTTTGCATCTCATGACTCTTCTCATTGACACTTGTTTTACTCCCTGACCGAGGGGACCCTCGGCACGGATGCACTAGAGCACAGCTGGCCGCAGGGCCTTCATATATGTGTATGCGTTTCCCCCAGTGAGCCTTCTTGCACAGACCCTGTACAAGATCAGGGAGGACGAGGAGCAGGTCCTTTTGGTTGCACCTCAATGGCCTAACCGGACTTGGTTCTCCGAACTGGTGCTCCTTGCGACAGCCCCTCCCTGGCCGATTCCTCTGAGGAAGGATCTCCTTTCTCAGAGATGGGGCACCCTCTGGCACCCACGTCCCAGTCTATGGAACCTGCACATGTGGGTGGCTACCTCCACAGGGCTTTGTCCACGAGACAAGCCTATGCGTTGAAGTGGAACCTCTTCATCACATAGTGTTCTTCTCACCGCAGAAAATGCCTGTTCGGGTCCATGCTCTCCTTGCTCCAAGAAGGGTTGGAACGAAGGTTGTCTTTACGGATATCGGTTTTTTATTTTTTTGTCCCCTATCTGCCTGGTCTTATAATATCTTGTTGCCTATATTTGGGTTTTACATACAAAAAAAACAAAAAAAAAAACAGCATGTTGTGTCAATTAGGTACTTTTTATTGACATGGAAAATTGTAGCAAAAATGACAGTGCTCTAACAACAGTTGTTAGCTGAATACATTAATAAATAACAATTGACATTGAACATGAACATGAATAGATGTAATGAAGACCAGTGAATTATCTTCACAATCCTCTAATGTCTTAAAGGGGTACGTCAGTGCTGGGAAGATGAATGTGTATTTAAACTGGGTCATTTATGTATTAGAAATGTGAAATTATTTTTGAATTTATGTTCTAGACTGAGAAAAGACAGAAAATGTATTTTTGGTTCACGTGGATGAAAAACAACAACTCCCAGAATGCACTTACGTCACTGCCCTACGAGGCCACTCCCAAAGCCACTGCTACCTGTTCACTGGATCACTTGCCCACCGCGGCACCGCCCCTACCGTTATTTTCATTTTCATAATAATAAAATAATTTAGTTCAGTTTGAGAACAGACACTACAATTAAAAACTGAACGTGTCTGTTCAATATAATGTGAGTGAGCCGAGTGAGTGTCACAGCACAAACGCAGCAGGAGTCAGATTACATTCATCACGAGAGCGAAGAGCTGAGGTAAGCGTGGGCACGGCATACATTCACGGCATGTGTTCAGTCTGGCGCGTTTTCACGTTCAGCACGTTCATTCGAATATACTACCGGATTTCTACTGATACAAAGCTTAATGCTAATCGCTGAAGTCTCCCTTTAACGTCCATCATTATGTGCAGGGACGTGCACACATAGACGTCAAAGGAGGCTTGAGCACCTGGCCTTTTTCTTCCTTCTTCCTTTTTTCTGGGGTGCTTTTCTTTTTTTTTTAAATAAATGAATATATTCTGTTTGTGCACAGCTTCCATGTCAAACTAATATTTTTATTGAACAAAAAAAATCTAAATATCAGGTCGGGAGATGAGACTTTGTCGAGTTCTGATGCCAAAGTCATCTTTATTCATACAGTGCTTTTAACAAGTCCAATTGTTTCAAAGCAGCTTCACATTGTTAACAGGAAAATAATAATAACCAATAATAAAAAAATTAAAATAAACCAGGCTCAGTCGGGGTGCCAGTTCTCTTCTGGCCGATGAACAAACAGTGTATGATTATGATTCTGGCAACATTGCAGGTCTTAAGTCATATTAAGTAAATAGATATTCGTAAGATTGTCAAGCCGGAGACGGGTTTAATGAGGATGTCGTGTCGATGTGGCATTTACGGGGGGGAGTTTAATTGACATGCTCTCTGCAGACATTTCAGGGATGCGTTGGTCATGTCCAGGTGCAGGTCCACCATCTGATCTGGATACAGCCTGGATCCGGCTGACTGCAGTAAACCTCGGGATAAACAGAGAGACTCACATTAGCGTAGATGCCATTCTTCTTATGATGTAACGAGTACATCAGGTGTTATGGGAAGTGTTCCCGGTTCCGGCTGACCTAGTTAGTACTGATCCAACAAAACCCGAAAAATTGTTTGTTTGTTTGAAATGTAAGACTAGGAAAACTTGTATAATGCCAGAATGTCTGATTGAGGAACAAACTATCTGAGAAAGGAAATTAGCATTTAAACTCACTCATTCATTTAGCATCCCCATCGGAGACGACGTCACACTGAATGAATCATCTAAGAATGACTTTAATTTTGCCTTTCTTTTCACTGCCTCTTCCCCCATTCCTCCAGATTTCACCATCAAAATCTATATGGTTTAATGTGAATTCTCATAATACAATATTATACATGTTTGATATCATTTTAAATATCTCACTGCGACTGGTACAAAGATCTCATTCCCACTGAAGTAAACAAGAATATAATAAAGGTTTTAAGAAGTTTAGAGACATTTTGCTAAAAACAGTGGGTGTGGCTGTCGGCCATTTGGTCTTCTAACAGTACAGGCATATGGGAGAGTGATTCAATTTAAATTCCCATTGTTAACACGTTTACATTTGAAAGAGTTTTTACATCTTGGTCTGATATTTAAGGAGATGTTTCAGAAAGGGTCAGGGCTGGAACTTTTATATCGGTCAGCCCAATAATAGCAGAATCTCCATTTTTGGAGTGAACTGTCCATTTAACATGGATACAGACCATCTGTGATTTTTTTGCTGTAAGGCTGTTAGCTGTCAGTCACATAAAATCCAATTAGCCTTAACATTACACGAGTGTTAGAATTTAAGGTAATACTATAAATATTATTCACTGGTGATTTTAACATATGGGCGTAGCAGAGTGTCTATTTTTCTATGTCCCACCCTTACACCCATACAACTTGTTTGGCAATTCCTTCCGTGGCTTGAATAGCTGCCTCAAATAAAAAAAAATAAAAGTCCTCAAATAATGATTGTAACATGTTTATGTGGTCCCAGACAATTATTGTTAGTTTTAATGCCAACTCTTATCAACAATATACACAAAAAATTGTCTATAGTTGCTTTTGAACATTTAACGGTGTACAGTAAGAAGCCATGTTTAGCATTTAAAGTATTTATTTTATTGTATTTTCATGAAAGCAAAATATTTTAGACCATATAAATGTAATAAATATTTGTATTTGATTTAAAATAAATTTGACATATTACAATTACAATATATTACACAATAGTATAACCAGTATTTTATACAACCAAGAAAAACAAATAAAAATAAATTATAATGTTATTTGAAACCAACATTAGGACATACATGAGGAAAAAGATCCACTTCGCCCTCCTAGAAAACAGCCTGCTGTTAAATTAATATCTGCAGTTATGTTCTTGAGGAACAATGCATTATCAAGCATCTTTATATTGCCCTATACTATTATTTGAGAGAGTGCTACAATGGCAAATACTATATGCTATATCAAGTAATAAAAATACATTTACTCTTTGCATAATCTGTTACAGTGTGTATTGCTGTACTCTGTTTGTTTGATTATGGTTAAGGGAACTATAGGAAAAGCGTTAATATTTTAGTCATAATAACGAGGCATGTTGCTTGGAGCAGACTGGATTCAATCTTTAATCCGCTTGAAGCTGTAGTTGCTGTAGGAGCGATAGTTGTTGTTGAAGCTGTAATAAAAAGATATGCAAATTAGTTGGATCTACCAATAAATTAAATATCTAATCTCAGATTTTTTTTGTTTTGTTACTACATGTACTTAAATTATAGAACAGTTACAGATAAATACAAAAATTGGTTTTGTGTCTCATTTATTGAAGACTATAAATCTATGGAGTAATAGAGCTTACCTGATCCATTAACTGAAACTGATTGAGGAATTATGTTCAATGGATTGACATCTCCTGTTCCCACTGCTGTCAATAGGGTGTTTGAAATCTCTTGAACAGATGGGACTGGTTGGCCGAAGCTGAAGAAAATTTCTGATATTGTGATGATTGACCCAGCTCTGGAATATATAAATGTTGAAATGATTGTTAGCTTAAATTCATTGGATCTTTTTTGCTCTCTCTTTCAAAGGCAAACACCCACATGTTGGGTTTTTATGTTTTATGGGGAATTTCCATAGACATTTTTTTTATATTGATCCTAACCCCAACCATACCCCTAAACCTACTAATCACAGAAAATTTTCTTCATTAAAAAAAAAAAAAAAAAAAAAAACCTTAGTATGATTTATAAGCTGTGGACCAAAAACATTGTTGTGGGGACATTTTGTCCCTATAACTTAGGGTTTACCTGAACCACACACATACACAGTATACATAAAAAAAGCAGCATTGCAATATGCTGTATTTACCTGAAATCTTTGACAGTCACTCTGAGGAAGTTAGCATACTTGGGTCTGTAGACAGCTTCAAGCTGGAACAGAAACAATTACAGAAATCTATTAGAGTAAAGTGACGTGTGGCCAAGCATGGTGACTCATACTTGGAATTTGTGCTCTGCATTTAACCCATCCAAGTGCACACACACAGTAGTGAAAACACACACACACACACACACACACACACACACACACACACACACACACACACACACACACACACACACACACACACACACACACACACACACAGTCTCTAACCAAATCTCTAACCATTAGGCCAAGACTGCCCCCGGGTATTTAATGGAGTATGGTATGTAATGGAGTATGGTAATATATGAGTGTTGGTTACATAATTGTTGTCTCGTCTGTTAACTATGAGCTTAAAAAATAAGTATCATTAATATATTCGAGTAAATTCAGTAAATAGATTTGAACTCACCTGATTTATGACAAGCTTAGACCTATTCTTGAACTCCTCTGTGTTTGGATCACTGAGTGCGACTACAAATGTGTCATAAGAGCGAAACTCCAGATCACTTTTCACCTCAGGTATTTTTGCAGTAGTTGTTGTGGAAGATGTAGAGGTTGTAGAAGTTGTAGAAGCTGTGGAAGTAGAAGCTGTAGATGCTGAAGATGCTGTAGATGCTGAAGGTGTTGAAGTTGTAGTAGATCCTGTAGATGCAGCTGTTGTAACAGTAGTTTGTGATGCTGTTGTGGTTGATGTTCCAGCAGGAACTGTAGTGGTCACTGAGGGCACTGCCGTTGTTGTAGGTGTTGTAGAGGATCCAGCTGTTGTAACAGTAGTTTGCGATGCTGTTGTTGTTGATGTTCCAGCAGGAACTGTAGTGGTCACTGAGGGCACTGCTGTTGTTGTAGGTGTTGTAGAGGATCCAACTGTTGTAACAGTAGTTTGTGATGTTGTTGTGGTTTCTGCTGCTGTAGTGGTGGATGTTCCAGCAGGTGCTGTAGTGGACACTGAGGACACTGCTGTTGTTGTAGGTGTTGTAGAGGATCCAGCTGTTGTAACAGTAGTTTGCGATGCTGTTGTTGTTGATGTTCCAGCAGGAACTGTAGTGGTCACTGAGGGCACTGCTGTTGTTGTAGGTGTTGTAGAGGATCCAACTGTTGTAACAGTAGTTTGTGATGTTGTTGTGGTTTCTGCTGCTGTAGTGGTGGATGTTCCAGCAGGAGCTGTAGTCGTCACTGAGGACACTGGTGTTGTTGTAGGTGTTGTAGAGGATCCAGCTGTTGTAACAGTAGTTTGTGATGCTGTTGTGGTTTCTGCTGCTGTAGTGGTGGATGTTCCAGCAGGTGCTGTAGTGGTTACTGAGGGCACTGCTGTTGTTGTAGGTGTTGTAGAGGATCCAGCTGTTGTAACAGTAGTTTGTGATGCTGTTGCGGTTTGTGATGCTGTAGTGGTGGTTGTTCCAGCAGGTGCTGTAGTGGTCACTGAGGGCACTGCTGTTGTTGTAGGTGTTGTAGAGGATCCAGTTGTTGTAACAGTAGTTTGTGATGCTGTTGTGGCTGATGTTCCAGCAGGAACTGTAGTGGTCACTGAGGGCACTGCTGTTGTTGTAGGTGTTGTAGAGGATCCAGCTGTTGTAACAGTAGTTTGTGATGCTGTTGTGGTTTCTGCTGCTGTAGTGGTGGATGTTCCAGCAGGAGCTGTAGTGGTCACCAAGGACACTGCTGTTGTTGTAGGTGTTGTAGAGGATCCAGCTGTTGTAACAGTAGTTTGTGATGCTGTTGTGGTTTGTGATGCTGTAGTGGTGGTTGTTCCAGCAGATGCTGTAGTGGTCACTGAGGGCACTGCTGTTGTTGTAGGTGTTGTAGAGGATCCAGCTGTTGTAACAGTAGTTTGCGATGCTGTTGTTGTTGATGTTTCAGCAGGAACTGTAGTGGTCACTGAGGGCACTGCTGTTGTTGTAGGTGTTGTAGAGGATCCAACTGTTGTAACAGTAGTTTGTGATGTTGTTGTGGTTTCTGCTGCTGTAGTGGTGGATGTTCCAGCAGGTGCTGTAGTGGACACTGAGGACACTGCTGTTGTTGTAGGTGTTGTAGAGGATAAAGCTGTTGTAACAGTAGTTTGTGCTGCTGTTGTGGTTTGTTCTGCTGTAGTGGTGGATGTTCCAGCAGGAGCTGTAGTCGTCACGGAGGACACTGGTGTTGTTGTAGGTGTTGTAGAGGATCCAGCTGTTGTAACAGTAGTTTGTGATGCTGTTGTGGTTTCTGCTGCTGTAGTGGTGGATGTTCCAGCAGGTGCTGTAGTGGTTACTGAGGGCACTGCTGTTGTTGTAGGTGTTGTAGAGGATCCAGCTGTTGTAACAGTAGTTTGTGATGCTGTTGCGGTTTGTGATGCTGTAGTGGTGGTTGTTCCAGCAGGTGCTGTAGTGGTCACTGAGGGCACTGCTGTTGTTGTAGGTGTTGTAGAGGATCCAGCTGTTGTAACAGTAGTTTGTGATGCTGTTGTTGTTTCTAAGCAGTAGTTTGTCACTGATGCTGTTGTTGCTGATGTTCCAGCAGGAACTGTAGTGGTCACTGAGGGCACTGCTGTTGTTGTAGGTGTTGTAGAGGATCCAGCTGTTGTAACAGTAGTTTGTGATGCTGTTGTGGTTTGTGATGCTGTAGTGGTGGTTGTTCCAGCAGGTTGTAGGTGTTGTAGAGATGCTGTAGTGGTCACTGAGGGCACTGCTGTTGTTGTAGGTGTTGTAGAGAGGATCCAGCTGTTGTAACAGTAGTTTGTGATGCTGTTGTGGTTGTGTGATGCTGTGTAGTGGTAGTGTTGTTGTTGTTCCAGCAGGTGCTGTAGTGGTGAGGTGTGTAGAGGATCCAGCCGTCAGCAGGAGTTGTAGTCACTGGGGCACTGTTGTTGTTGTAGAGGATCCAGCTGTTGTAACAGTAGTTTGTGATGCTGTTGTGGTTTCTGCTGCTGTAGTGGTGGATGTTCCAGCAGGAGCTGTAGGACACTGTGGTCACTGAGAGGATCACTGGTGTTGTTGTAGGTGTTGTAGAGGATCCAGCTGTTGTAACAGTAGTTTGTGATGCTGTTGTGGTTTGTGATGCTGTTGTGGTGGTGGTGGATGTTCCAGCAGGAGCTGTAGTCGTCACTGAGGACACTGGTGTTGTTGTAGGTGTTGTAGAGGATCCAGCTGTTGTAACAGTAGTTTGTGATGCTGTTGTGGCTGATGTTCCAGCAGGAACTGTAGTGGTCACTGAGGGCACTGCTGTTGTTGTAGGTGTTGTAGAGGATCCAGCTGTTGTAACAGTAGTTTGTGATGCTGTTGTGGTTTCTGCTGCTGTAGTGGTGGATGTTCCAGCAGGAGCTGTAGTGGTCACTGAGGACACTGGTGTTGTTGTAGGTGTTGTAGAGACTGTTGTGGCTGAGGATCCAGCTGTTGTAACAGTAGTTTGTGATGCTGTTGTGGTTTGTGATGCTGTAGTGGTGGTTGTTCCAGCAGGTGCTGTAGTGGTCACTGAGGGCACTGCTGTTGTTGTAGGTGTTGTAGAGGATCCAGCTGTTGTAACAGTAGTTTGTGATGCTGTTGTGGTTTCTGCTGCTGTAGTGGTGGATGTTCCAGCAGGAGCTGTAGTGGTCACTGAGGGCACTGCTGTTGTTGTAGGTGTTGTAGAGGATCCAGTTGTTGTAACAGTAGTTTGTGATGCTGTTGTGGCTGATGTTCCAGCAGGAACTGTAGTGGTCACTGAGGGCACTGCTGTTGTTGTAGGTGTTGTAGAGGATCCAGCTGTTGTAACAGTAGTTTGTGATGCTGTTGTGGTTTCTGCTGCTGTAGTGGTGGATGTTCCAGCAGGAGCTGTAGTCGTCACTGAGGACACTGGTGTTGTTGTAGGTGTTGTAGAGGATCCAGCTGTTGTAACAGTAGTTTGTGATGCTGTTGTGGTTTGTGATGCTGTAGTGGTGGTTGTTCCAGCAGGTGCTGTAGTGGTCACTGAGGGCACTGCTGTTGTTGTAGGTGTTGTAGAGGATCCAGCTGTTGTAACAGTAGTTTGTGATGCTGTTGTGGTTTCTGCTGCTGTAGTGGTGGATGTTCCAGCAGGAGCTGTAGTGGTCACTGAGGGCACTGGTGTTGTTGTAGGTGTTGTAGAGGATCCAGTTGTTGTAACAGTAGTTTGTGATGCTGTTGTGGCTGATGTTCCAGCAGGAACTGTAGTGGTCACTGAGGGCACTGCTGTTGTTGTAGGTGTTGTAGAGGATCCAGCTGTTGTAACAGTAGTTTGTGATGCTGTTGTGGTTTCTGCTGCTGTAGTGGTGGATGTTCCAGCAGGAGCTGTAGTCGTCACTGAGGACACTGGTGTTGTTGTAGGTGTTGTAGAGGATCCAGCTGTTGTAACAGTAGTTTGTGATGCTGTTGTGGTTTGTGATGCTGTAGTGGTGGTTGTTCCAGCAGGTGCTGTAGTGGTCACTGAGGGCACTGCTGTTGTTGTAGGTGTTGTAGAGGATCCAGCTGTTGTAACAGTAGTTTGTGATGCTGTTGTGGTTTCTGCTGCTGTAGTGGTGGATGTTCCAGCAGGAGCTGTAGTGGTCACTGAGGGCACTGCTGTTGTTCCAGCTGTTGTAACAGTAGTTTGTGATGTGTTGTAGGGATCCAGTTGTTGTAACAGTAGTTGTGTGATGCTGTTGTGGCTGATGTTCCAGCAGCTGTAGGAACTGTAGTGGTCACTGAGGTGGTTTGTGATGCTGTTGTGGCTGATGTTCACTGCTGTTGTTGTAGGTGTGTGTTGTAGAGGATCCAGCTGTTGTAACAGTAGTTTGTGATGCTGTTGTGGTTTCTGCTGCTGTAGTGGTGGATGTTCCAGCAGGAGCTGTAGTCGTCACTGAGGACACTGGTGTTGTTGTAGGTGTTGTAGAGGATCCAGCTGTTGTAACAGTAGTTTGTGATGCTGTTGTGGTTTGTGATGCTGTAGTGGTGGTTGTTCCAGCAGGTGCTGTAGTGGTCACTGAGGGCACTGCTGTTGTTGTAGGTGTTGTAGAGGATCCAGCTGTTGTAACAGTAGTTTGTGATGCTGTTGTGGTTTCTGCTGCTGTAGTGGTGGATGTTCCAGCAGGAGCTGTAGTGGTCACTGAGGGCACTGCTGTTGTTGTAGGTGTTGTAGAGGATCCAGTTGTTGTAACAGTAGTTTGTGATGCTGTTGTGGCTGATGTTCCAGCAGGAACTGTAGTGGTCACTGAGGGCACTGCTGTTGTTGTAGGTGTTGTAGAGGATCCAGCTGTTGTAACAGTAGTTTGATGCTGATGGTTTCTGCTGTTGTGGTTTCTGCTGCTGTTGTGGTGAGATCCAGCTGTTGTAACAGTAGTTTGTGATGCTGTTGTGTGGTTTCTGCAGTGGTGATGTTCCAGCAGGAGCTGTTGTTGTTATAGAGGATCCACTGAGGACACTGGTGTTGTGCTGCTGTAGGTGTTGTAGAGGATCCAGCTGTTGTAACAGTAGTTTGTGATGCTGTTGTGGTTTGTGATGCTGTAGTGGTGGTAGTGGTCACTGAGGGCACTGGTGTTGTTGTAGGTGTTGTAGAGGATCCAGTGTTCCAGCAGGTGCTGTAGTGGTCACTGAGGGCACTGCTGTTGTTGTAGGTGTTGTAGAGGATCCAGCTGTTGTAACAGTAGTTTGTGATGCTGTTGTGGTTTCTGCTGCTGTAGTGGTGGATGTTCCAGCAGGAGCAGCAGGAGCTGTAGTGGTCACTGAGGTAGTTTGTGACTGCTGTTGTTGTAGGTGTTGTCACTGAGGATCCAGTTGTTGTAGGTTTGTAACAGTAGTTTGTGATGCTGTTGTGGTTTCTGATGTTGGTGGATGTTCCAGCAGGAACTGTAGTGGTCACTGAGGCACACTGCTGTTGTTGTAGGTGTTGTAGAGGATCCAGCTGTTGTAACAGTAGTTTGTGATGCTGTTGTGGTTTCTGCTGCTGTAGTGGTGGATGTTCCAGCAGGAGCTGTGAGGCACTGTGTCCACTGTTGTAACAGGACACTGGTGTTGTTGAGGACACTGGGTGTTGTAGAGGATCCAGCTGTTGTAACAGTAGTTTGTGATGCTGTTGTGTTGTGATGCTGTTGTGGTGTTGTAGAGGATGCTGTAGTGTAGTGGTTGAGGGTGTTGTAGAGTGGTCACTGAGGCACACTGGTGTTGTTGTAGCAGGTGCTGTTGATGCTGTTTAGGTGTTGATGTTCCAGCAGGAACTGTAGTGGTCACTGAGGCACTGGTTGTAGGTGTTGTAGAGGATCCAGCTGTTGTAACAGTAGTTTGTGATGCTGTTGTGGTTTCTGCTGCTGTAGTGGTGGATGTTCCAGGGAGCTCACTGAGGGCACTGCTGTTGTTGTAGGTGTTGTAGAGGATCCAGCTGTTGTAACAGTAGTTTGTGATGCTGTTGTGGTTTCTGCTGCTGTAGTGGTGGATGTTCCAGCAGGAGCTGTAGTGGTCACTGAGGACACTGCTGTTGTTGTAGGTGTTGTAGAGGATCCAGCCAGCAGGAGCTGTAGTGGTCACTGAGTGGTCACTGAGGACACTGCTGTTGTTGTAGGTGTTGTAGAGGATCCAGTTGTTGTAACAGTAGTTTGTGATGCTGTTGTGGCTGATGTTCCAGCAGGAACTGTAGTGGTCACTGAGGGCACTGCTGTTGTTGTAGGTGTTGTAGAGGATCCAGCTGTTGTAACAGTAGTTTGTGATGCTGTTGTGGTTTCTGCTGCTGTAGTGGTGGATGTTCCAGCAGGAGCTGTAGTGGTCACTGAGGACACTGCTGTTGTTGTAGGTGTTGTAGAGGATCCAGCTGTTGTAACAGTAGTTTGTGATGCTGTTGTGGTTTCTGTGATGCTGTAGTGGTGAGGCACTGCTGTTCCAGTAGGTGTTGGAGCAACAGTAGTTTGTGATGCTGTGTAAGATGTAGATGTCAGCTGAGTAGTGGTCACTGAGGGCACTGCTGTTGTTGTAGGTGTTGTAGAGGATCCAGCTGTTGTAACAGTAGTTTGTGATGCTGTTGTGGTTTCTGCTGCTGTAGTGGTGGATGTTCCAGCAGGAGCTGTAGTGGTCACTGAGGGCACTGCTGTTGTTGTAGGTGTTGTAGAGGATCCAGTAACAGTAGTTTGTGATGCATGCTGTCCCAGCAGGAACTGTAGTGGTCACTGAGGGCACTGCTGTTGTTGTAGGTGTTGTAGAGGATCCAGCTGTTGTAACAGTAGTTTGTGATGCTGTTGTGGTTTCTGCTGCTGTAGTGGTGGATGTTCCAGCAGGAGCTGTAGTGGTCACTGAGGACACTGCTGTTGTTGTAGGTGTTGTAGAGGATCCAGCTGTTGTAACAGTAGTTTGTGATGCTGTTGTGGTTTCTGATGCTGTAGTGGTGGTTGTCCAGCTGTCCAGCAGGAGCTGTAGTGGTCACTGAGTGGTCACTGAGGGCACTGCTGTTGTTGTAGGTGTTGTAGAGGATCCAGCTGTTGTAACAGTAGTTTGTGATGCTGTTGTGGTTTCTGCTGCTGTAGTGGTGGATGTTCCAGCAGGAGCTGTAGTGGTCACTGAGGGCACTGCTGTTGTTGTAGGTGTTGTAGAGGATCCAGCTGTTGTAACAGTAGTTTGTGAGCTGTTGTGTGGTGATGTTCCAGCAGGAACTGTAGTGGTCACTGAGGGCACTGCTGTTGTTGTAGGTGTTGTAGAGGATCCAGCTGCTTTGTGATGCTGTTGTGGTTTCTGCTGCTGTAGTGGTGATGTTCCAGCAGGAGTGTAGTGGTCACTGAGGATGTTCCAGCAGGTGTTGTAGAGGATCCAGCTGTTGTAACAGTAGTTTGTGATGCTGTTGTGGTTTCTGCTGTGTGGTGGATGTTCAGCAGGAGCTGTAGGGTCACTGAGGGCACTGCTGTTGTTGTAGGTGTTGTAGAGGGATCCAGCTGTTTGTAACAGTAGTTTGTGATGCTGTTGTGGTTTCTGCTGCTGTAGTGGTGGATGTTCCAGCAGGAGCTGTAGTGGTCACTGAGTGTTGTTGTAGGTGTTGTAGAGGATCCAGCTGTTGTAACAGTAGTTTCTGCTGCTGTAGTGGTGGATGTTCCAGCAGGAACTGTAGTGGTCACTGAGGACACTGCTGTTGTTGTAGGTGTTGTAGAGGATCCAGCTGTTGTAACAGTAGTTTGTGATGCTGTTGTGGTTTCTGCTGCTGTAGTGGTGGATGATCCAGCAGGAACTGTAGTGGTCACTGAGGACACTGCTGTTGTTGTAGGTGTTGTGGAGGATCCAGCTGTTGTAACAGTAGTTTGTGATGCTGTTGTGGTTTCTGCTGCTGTAGTGGTGGATGATCCAGCAGGAACTGTAGTGGTCACTGAGAGACACTGCTGTTGTTGTAGGTGTTGTGGAGGATCCAGCTGTTGTAACAGTAGTTTGTGATGCTGTTGTGGTTTCTGCTGCTGTAGTGGTGGATGTTCCAGCAGGAACTGTAGTGGTCACTGAGGACACTGCTGTTGTTGTAGGTGTTGTGGAGGATCCAGCTGTTGTAACAGTAGTTTGTGATGCTGTTGTGGTTTCTGCTGCTGTAGTGGTGGATGTTGTGTAACAGCAGGATGCTGTAGTGGTCACTGAGGGCACTGCTGTTGTTGTAGGTGTTGTAGAGGATCCAGCTGTTGTAACAGTAGTTTGTGATGCTGTTGTGGTTTCTGCTGCTGTAGTGTTGTAGGTGTTGTAGTGCTGTAACAGTAGTTTGTGCAGGAGTGGTTTCTGCTGCTGTAGTGGTCACTGAGTAGTGGTCACTGGGACACTGCTGTGTTGTAGGTGTTGTAGAGGATCCAGCTGTTGTAACAGTAGTTTGTGATGCTGTTGTGGTTTCTGCTGCTGTAGTGGTGGATGTTCCAGCAGGAACTGTAGTGGTCACTGAGGACACTGCTGTTGTTGTAGGTGTTGTGGAGGATCCAGCTGTTAACAGTAGTTTGTGATGCTGTTGCTGCTGGTAGTGGTGGATGTTCCAGCAGGAACTGTAGTGGTCACTGAGGACACTGCTGATGTTGTAGGTGTTGTAGAGGATCCAGCTGTTGTAACAGTAGTTTGTGATGCTGTTGTGGTTTCTGCTGCTGTAGTGGTGGATGTTCCAGCAGGAGCTGTAGTGGTCACTGAGGGCACTGCTGTTGTTGTAGGTGTTGTAGAGGATCCAGCTGTTGTAACAGTAGTTTGTGATGCTGTTGTGGTTTCTGCTGCTGTAGTATGTTGCAGATGTTCCAGCAGGAGCTGTTGTAGAGGATCCAGCTGTGTAACAGTCACTGAGGACACTGCTGTTGTTGTAGGTGTTGTAGAGGATTCAGCTGTTGTTTGTAGTGATATTGTTGTAACTAAAGTACTTGTGGTTGTTTCAGCAAGAGTTGTAACTGCTGATGACATTGTTGTATCTGGGAGTGTTGTAGATATCTGGGCTGTAACAGATGCTGGTGATGATATATGGTGAGAACAAAAAGTTAGTGTACTTAAAACATTTTTTTTAAATACAAAAATATTTCATATTTTGCACATGTATATTTTACATACAAGCTAATGGAAGAAATATTATAGTTTTTTTTTTTTTTTATGTATGATTTGAATCACCTACCAATAAGAATGCAAATGATGATAAAAACTTTTCTCTTCATTATGGGAAAAGTTCAGTGGTGATGAGAGTCTGCAAAGCAAGCAATATGCACAAAGTTTATATATACACACATACACCTATACATACAGTCAGTGCTTGAAGTGGGCGGGGTGGGGGGGTGGATGTTACAGTGTCAAGCAAGGGCAGCTGTTTGTGAGCTGTTCAGTGCGTCTCAGGGGATTATCTACTATACATTCTAAAACAGCATATTGCTTATATATGTTCAGAAAGTCTTCCAGGTTTGTGGAATTGCACAAGTCAGAGACCATACGGCATTAAAAATAAAATATTTCCTCTTTTTGTTTTATTTAATATATGGTTTATGGTTTAATACATTGTAACCTTTTCATCAACTTAAAAAACAAAAAACAAACAAAAAAAAACCCTGCAGTTCCTTTACAATCCCCAGTTTGGAAAACCCTGACATAATGTAATATTTAATGCATTTCATGTTGTTAACACATTTTCAGCATATTTATTCTTTCTCTTTGTATATAATACAAAATTATCCTATTCCAATCAATGTGATATAAATGTGGAAAGCCACGGAATAAATAAAAAAAATGAAAAAAAGCAAAAACAATTTTTTATTTCTTTATTTATCTTTATTTCTCAAATTCTGAGATATAATCTCAGAATTGTGAGATTTAAAAAAAAATTATAATTTTAAATAAAAAATTATTCTATTGCTATTCAAGCTTCAATAGATAACTGAGGTAGGTCAAATGTAATGTAAAAGTAATCAAAATGTAGTCAGATTATATTACCTAAAATGTGTAATGTAATAACAGACCACAATGTTATTACATTACACTACAATTAATAAGTAATCTACCCATATCTAATATACGTGTTTATGTATGTATGTGTAATATATGTTTATGTAGGCAAGGGAGGCAGTGAAAAATTTGAGAAGAATAATCGAGGAGGCAACAACTCCATCGCGCTGGATATGATCGGTTATGATTGGATATGATTGGTTTGTGCGATAAATTCCGCCTCTTATTTTTTGTGTGCGCTCTGCAATCGCCTGAATGAAGACAGCGATGATGTTAATGGGAAGACTAATTAAAAAGTAAGTAAACAACTGTATCATCTAGCCTATCATCGCTTTGTCACGTCAAAATCAAACTTGAAGTGGCCTGAAAACATGATGACTGTGGGGATTTCTGACTATTAAAAAGGAAAGCTGAACATTAGTTCACAAATAATATATATTGTTTAAATTGTTACTGCCTTTAGTTATTATTTTGGAATAAATGTAAAAATACTAATTTTAATAAATAGGACATTACACAGGTCTCTCTTATGTAATGTAATTTTAACCAGGAAAATTAAGTGTAACAGGGACATATATGTAACATATATATATACATACAAGTGTATATTATGGCATGCCATTCAGGAAGTTATTGTAGGCCTATTTCTAATATGAATTTTGATTTATATGGAATGAAGCTGAATATATTGAACGGAATGAAACTGAATATACGCAGACTCAAAACGGGATGTGGACTAAAAACTGTCCGTGTTGTTTGGAGTATGACCAGCTATTGCAAAAAGTTTTATAGTTCAACAAAGCATTGGGAAATTTCAGAGAATGTCATTTTTAAAGTCATGGAATTCAGAAGGCTGTTGCTCTTATAACTAAGATATAACTATCTATAAATTATTCATGAAGTACTGTCAAATTTGCACTTATACTTCCAGTTTCATTCCATATATTCACACTTTCATTCAAATTTAAGTTTAATTCTATATATTAAGTTTCATTCCATATATTCAGACTTTCATTCCATATACTCATATTATAAATGTCATATTAAAAATACAATAATTTCTGAACGACATGCCATAATATATATTATAACACACCTTAGTAATTTAAGAAAAGCATTATTATCATGTTTTGACAAATTTTTCACCCTCTACCCAACATCAGAAATGACAGTTAAGAACCATACAAAAGGTTACACTCTTGAATTAACAGTTATCTATTCCATGTCCTGGTTCTACTCCAACTGAAGAAATTTGGACACCATACATGTCATAATTAGGTTTTAACTTCTATTTATGCCAACTAATTAGCATTATCCAAACTACAATATTCTCTTATTATAACTTAATAGTAAACACAAATGGTTCAGTAAAAATATAGATGCCTAATAATGGGCATTTCCCATAGATATTGCATTTTCTAATCAATATCAAGATAAATTAAGATTACTTTACAGAATATCAACTGCAATTTACTGTGATCGCTTGAATATTCTGACAAGTTACATTTCATACAAAATACGTTTTGTATAGACTACTGCAATGTCTGTCAAGGACATTTGATCATATTACATTCCATATGCCATTAACATAGTAATGCTTCAATTTTTATTATGTCTGTTTGTGCTATTATGAATATAATCAACACAAATATATTTGGGGAAATAAAATATCCTTACCAATTCTTGGGTAGATTATTTTCGTTGATTTGTAATCCGTTGTTGTCAAAGTGGCTTTTAAGTAGCCTACTTGCTGGCACTCCAGTTTATCAATTCTCCTGAATAACTTGTGGTGCTTCTTTTTAAATAGCACCGAATGACGTCTTTATTGTGCTTTTTTTACTTTACTGATTGACAGATATAAGCTATTTGGAATGTCAATTGGCATGCACATGATTCCCCATAAATCTTTTGTATTGTGGTTATCTAAAAGGTGTGGTAATGTGTAGCAATTAATTATAGCCAGGCTTATTTATAGAAACTGTTAAATAAATGACAAAGCCATATTGTTTCACATTTTTTATTTAGATATTTATTGTTTTCATTTAACTTCAATCAAGAATGTTTTTAAATCTGGCCAAAATTACTGCATGAATATTTGTTGAAAAGAAATAATAAAAAAAAATTACATCAAATACTTTTTCCATTAATTGTATGGACAGAGTAAAGTAACATTTACATAATATTTTTTTCACATATTTTTAAAGTTAATTTTACATATAGAATTAAGTTAACTCTGCTTAACTAAGGTAAGTAAAATTAACAAAGAAAATAAGTAATTGTAACTTGGCCAGTAATTTGAGTAATTTCTACTTAGCTGAAGTTTCCTTTGCAGTACTTTTACACAAACAATATAACAATGAATTAAACCACACTTTAAAGTGTATGCTTCTACGTCAACATCTAAGTAAATATTACAATAGATATTGTGTAGAGACACCATATCTACATATTAGTAGAAACATGGCACCTGAACACAGAGACATCAATACCTGGTACACAATACACAGTGAATTATTCATCACCCAGTGCATTATGGCAACACCAGCATCAGAAAAGTTGAGTAGTTTTACTTAATTTTATAACGTTGATATTTACGCTTTAATTTCTACAAGCTTGAATTGAGTACCAATATAGCATTTACTTTGTTCTTTCCTGAACTAACGTCATGTAATTTATGTGTTTTTCTGTAGTATTTACTTCACAACAGAAGTAAACATTTTTATCAGTGCATGTACTTTTAAGGATCCTACGTCAACTAATCATGATTACTACACACGTGAGATGTCAGAACAGGCCAAAACAAAAGACACCCAGTTTACCTAAGCATTCCTTACATTCTGAGACAAGTTTCACTGGCTTCCTTGACGTTTCTGAGAGCGCTTTCCTTCAGTCATTTCTGCATCACTGGCCCAATGCTCAACAGTTAAACTTGTGGTGCTGAGACACACAATTTTTTTTTTTGTAGCTTATAAACCTGGTATATTTCCCATACCATGTGTATAGCATAAAAACACTTTTCTTTAGATGGTTGTCTTCCATTTGATGGGGTAAAAACAAACATTCTAAATGGTGTTGTTCTAAATGTCCCTGTTTTATTTGAAACAATTGATGTAGAAAAGAAAATCTAAAAATATATTATAGACTTATAATAACTGTAATTATTCAAACTGCTTTAAATGAATATTTGACATAAAAGGATAATGATACACAATGTCCTTTATATGGTATAGAAAAAAAATATTCTCGTAACGGTAAAAATACACCTGAAAATCGAATCGGTGGAGCTTCTGACTCACTATCGTTTTTATTTGTACCTTTTCTTAATCAGTATATGTTTACCTAATTTGTTTGCAATTATGACTACAGTCTATGGTTTTATTAGGCTACATTTAAAATCGTTATTGGGCTATTAAACATTTCTGAAAAATACAGTGAGCTTACAGTTTCACAATTAGGTTTATAGGCCTACTTTATCGAAGAGATGATAACTTTCCTGTTGAAATCATTTTCTTGAAATGCGTTGTTATAATAGGAAACCCAACAAAGTAGACCTATTTATAGTTTGAAAAACAAATTTTTTAAAAAAGGAGCATACCTAATTATTTAATGAAATGGTGTTTTTTAATTAAAGAGGCCAGATAAATAGCTGTTAGTGGGCAATAATAAAAGTATAAGTACAGTCATTTTATCTTAGGTGTCATTTTTTTATGATCAAGTCAAGAGTTGTTGCTGTCATTCTTCTCATTACAATCAAGTCTAACACATGAATCCTTGGGTGTGGTTGGTACAGGTAAATGCCCATAACACTTGTTGGAAGTCAATAGTTATGTTATATAATGTCTTCATAATCAAATCTACACACATGAGAATGTAATAATAATAATAATAATAATAATAATAATAATAATAATAATAATAATAATAATAATAATAATAACACAAAACATTTGGGGTTATTTCAACGTGTGTTTGAGTCAAATATATTAGACATATTTAGAGATTGTAGATGTGCATTTAAAATTACATGATGCCATCTACAGTATTGTCTTGATAGTCTGACTGTAAAATGATCCTGTCTGGATATAGTGAAATTGTATAAAATCCATGTTGTAATTTTGTCATGCAGAGAGAAGATTTGAAATAATCTGTGGATTAATCCCTCAATAAAGAATATCAGATTCAATTTCTGCTTTGACTTTCCTTCCATTCCTGGATTCAAAAATTTCAACACCATTCGTTTTCCTAGACGCTATTCCCCTCGGGATATTCAGATTAGTACAATAAGAAGAATATCAAACTTGATGATCATGATACTTGTATTTGCAGCGTCTCAGTCGTTTTCAAAATGAACTTGTTTCGTTCCACACAACCAACCAAACAAGACAACTGCATAGATAAGATTTTAAATGACAAACCCAGAGAGATTCAGGGAAGAAAAGTGCCGTCTGCTGGCCAACTTGCACAATGCAGTTGGACTTGGAATCATAAAAAACTGGTTGTCAGAGCATTGCTATGCATATGCTTCTCAGTGGTTTTTAGTGGATTGCTATGTAGGCTAGTTACTAGGGCGTTCTTGGTTGTTACATACTGGTCTGAATCAGAAGAGCCCACCCTCCAAGCCTTTGATGTCCTCTATTCTGATATCCTATATCCCCTGGTATCCCTCTTTAGAGGTACACACATTTTCTGGAGCTCTTGCGGTTAATAAACAAAACCTCTTGCGGAAGTAGCCCGCCCTCCCTGTTTATGTATATGACGAGTCATGCAGGTACTGGTCTACACCACCCCGCTCGGTCCAAAATAGTCAGAATATAAACACTTATTATGGGGTACCTTAGTGATTCAGAACAACACAAAAACATGGTTTGGAAGATGAAATCATGATGCACTCTCTCATTATTCTCATTATTTCAATTTTAAACAAAAAAGTAGTTTAAACTACCATTAAATGATATAGCCTATGTACATTGTTGCAGTTTTGCAAGTGGATTTTTTGCCCAATCTCGGCTGATAAGACAGCTGCTCCACAGTCCATGGTTGCCGTTGTCTGATTCTCCTTTTCATGATGGGCCATACATTTTCAATAAAAGACAGATCTGGACTGCAGGCAGATGTTTGCTTTTGCACCTGTTGCTGATGATGGTCTGGATGGTCCCTTTTACCTTTGGAACTGAGAACTCACTGTACAAACCTGATTCCAAAAAAGTTGGGACACTGTACAAATTGTGAATAAAAAAGGAATGCAATAATTTACAAATCTCATAAACTTATATTTTATTCACAATAGAATATAGATAACATATCAAATGTTGAAAGTGAGACATTTTGAAATGTCATGCCAAATATTGGCTCATTTTGGATTTCATGAGAGCTACACATTCCAAAAAAGTTGGAACAGGTAGCAATAAGAGGCCGGAAAAGATAAATGTACATATAAGGAACAGCTGGAGGACCAATCTGCAACTTATTAGGTCAATTGGCAACATGATTGGGTATAAAAAGAGCCTCTCAGAGTGGCAGTGTCTCTCAGAAGTCAAGATGGGCAGAGGATCACCAATTCCCCAATGCTGCGCCAAAAATAGTAGTGGCGCAATATCAGAAAGAGTTTGAAGTTATCATCATCTACAGTGCATAATATCATCCAAAGATTCAGAGAATCTGGAACAATCTCTGTGCGTAAGGGTCAAGGCCGGAAAACCATACTGGATGCCCGTGATCTTCGGGCCCTTAGATGGCACTGCATCACATACAGGAATGCTACTGTAATGGAAATCACAACATGGGCTCAGGAATACTTCCAGAAAACATTGTCGGTGAACACAATCCACCGTGCCATTCGCCGTTGCCGCTAAAAAACTCTATAGGTCAAAAAAGAAGCCATATCTAATCATGATCCAAAAGCGCAGGCGTTTTCTCTGGGCCAAGGCTCATTTAAAATGAATTATGGCAAAGTGGAAAACTGTTCTGTGGTCAGACATTTTTCCCTAATACAAGCTGAAATGTGGACTCATCTGACCGCAGCAAAGATCTCCACTGTGCTTTGGATTATCGGAGATGAGCTCAGGCCCAGAGGACTTGTCTGCATCTCTGCATTGAACAGAAGTATAGATTTCTCCTTGCGTGACAGAGATTAAATCAGAGACACAGTAGCATGATAATTTTGATCATGATCATGAAATGCCATCTGAGGCCTCAAGGGTCACACACATTCAATGGAGGTCTTCTGCCTTGCCCTTGTTTGACTCACCAGATCACCAGACCAAGCTCAATTTAACATTGGTCTGGGGAGGCTGCTCTGTATTTTCTACTGCACAAGAGACGTGATAAACGAGCATAATTCAAATGACTCTGTACACAATTGGATAGTCCTTCAACCAATCAGACCACAAGAGGCATGATCAACAGGCAACGACCCATCGCTTCTCTATCGTCATCGTGTTAAACCCGCCAATAGCACGCCACATGGATAAGCCAGTCTGTGATTGGTTCCCACAAAAGTGTAACAGAAGCATTATAAATTAATGTACAGGTTTCTAGACTAAGCTGCAGGGCGAAATCAAATCCCTGGCAGATCAAGCTGGTTTAACCCATTCTAGCCTTGCCCTACACAGACTGAGATTTCTCTAGATTCCCTGAATCTTTTAACAATTGTATGTATGGTAGTAGGCAAAAAACTTAAATTCTTTGCAATCTTGCATTTAGAAATGTGATTTTTGAACTGTCTGACAATTTTCTCATGAAGCTTGGCACAAAGTGGTGAGCCATGATGCATCTCAAGACTGAGATCCTCCTTTTACACTCAATCACAATACCCTTACCTATTACCAATTCACCCACTCATTTTGGACTGTTTCAAAAGAGTTTAACTAGTAGTATGTAAGCTTTTCACTTTCATTTGGCCTCCAGGGGTTGTATTTTTGCCCATGTTGCATTTCAACTTGACATTAAGTGATAGCACACCTCCCTTTGACAAGTCAGGTGATTTGAGTTATCATTCATATCTTTAGCACAAAACTTTGCACGATGACTTGCGAGACTTTGTGGTTTGTCCATTTATACCTAAGAATAAACATTTTTAATAGTGATGCTTGTCAAAGTTGCTAGGGCTGTAATCAGCTGTGTTATAATGTATGCCATGTACTTTTGATACTTCACGTTTAATATCAGTTATTGTATGTTAAGTATGTTCTCAGCTAACTTTTAATTGAGTCAATTTCCATAAAAGGTGTCTTTAGATAAACTTAAGCATTGGGTACTTTATTGAGCATAATGGGAATTAGAAAGTCTCATGACACCAACAGTTCATGGAATAGCAAATTCATAGAGATGTGCCTGCTTGTCTCAGTTGCTCTTAATATTCAACAATATTATTGATCTGACTGTACTGACACTGTTGTACGAGAACTGAACTGAGCTGGATAAAGACCGCTTTTTGCAGAACTGCTTTATAGATTAAATGAACTACTTTAAAAATTGATGATCTTTACAACAGAACTGAATCAACTGACTTCAGCTGAACAGCAGTGGAATTAATCATTTTCCTGTTACGCTGTAAAGCTGCTTTGAAACAATCTGTATTGTATAAAGCGCTATATAAATAAAGGTGACTTGACTCTTTGACCTCATATGACCTATTCTTGGGTAGTCTGCCCTCTGCTGACCAAATACAAGCTCAACTTTTTTAAGTATTGTATTTGGCCAGCAGAGGGCAGACTTGACGTCACTGTACAATACTGTTGGTGAACAAAATCTTTAAAGTATTATGGACATGGGAACCTGTAATAATATTTTCAATGTTGGGGTGAACTATCCTTTTAAGTTTTATACTGCAAACAGGTTTACAAAGAAAATAAACTTTGCAATAAAAACGATTTAACTGCTTAGGCTGATCATATAGTAATATTTTTGGTAGTTCATAATCATCAAGATTCAAGATTCAAGATTCAAGAGTTTTATTTGTCACATACACAGTTATATACAGAATATACAACCGCAGTGAAATGTAAACAGGTCCGCTCCATGGACAGTGCAAATTCACAGTTAAAAACACAAGGAAGAAATTATAATAGAAATAGGATATAAAAAAAGTACTATCTATATATATATATATATATGTCTATATCTGTAGAATTATAAATAATCAAGTCAAGAGAAAAAAAGGTAACAAATAAGGATAAAGTGGAATAAAATAATTGAAGTAGACTTTGCAGTGAGTAAACTGTAGACTTATAAATATGTGGTTAACAAATGTATAAAGAGTATAATGTGCAAACAGGTTTATGACAGGTTGTTACACAGTAACAACGAGAACAGAAAGTGCAGTGCAATGTCAGTGTATCGATGTTTATCCTGACGTGAAGTCACGTGATGTTAAGTTCAGGAGTCTGATGGCCTGGGGAAGAAGCTCCTCCTGAGTCTCTCAGTTTTGGCCATCAGGCTTCGGAAGCGCTACCAGATGGTAGCAGCGTGAAATGAGGGTTTGCAGGGTGATTAGAGTCCTTGATGATCTTGGTAGCTCTACCTTTGCAGCGCTTGGTGTAGACGCCCTGCAGAGACGGAGAGCTGACCCTGAGATACGCTCGGATAAGCGCACTACTCTTTGCAGGGCTTTGCGGTCATGACTGGTGCTGTTCCCATACCACGCCAGTGATGCACTGAGTTAAAACACTTTCTATCGCCCCTAAATAGAAAGTTTTCAGGATAGCTGGTGAAACCCTGAATTTCCTCAGCTGGCGCAGGTGGTACAGTCTTTGCCTGGCTTTTTCACCTGTGTCTGAATGTGAGCAGTCCAGGTCAGGTCCTCGGAGATGTTTACTCCCAGGTACTTGAAGCTGCTCTCTCTCTACTGGTGACCCGCTGATCATGAGGGGGAGTATGTCCGTTGCTGTCTCTTCCTGAAGTCCACAATCATTTCTTTGGTCTTGCCAACATTCAGAGAGAGACAGTTGTCCTGGCACCATGATGTTAGATGCTCCACCTCGTCCAAGTATGCCGCCTCATTGTTGTTGGAAATGAGGCCCAGGACAACAGTATCATCAGCAAATTTGATGATAGAGGTGGAGCTGTGTGTGGACAAACAGTCATGCGTGTAGAGAGAGTAGAGCAGGGGGCTCAGGACACAGCCCTGTGGAGCTCCCACACTCAGGGTGATGGAGGTGGAGGTGGACTGGCCTATTCTCACCACCTGAGGCCTGCCAGTGAGGAAGTCCTCAATCCAGTGGCAGAGAGAAGGATTCAGGCCGAGATCCAGGAGTTTGGAGGTTAGCTTGGTGGGAACTATGGTGTTAAAGGCTGAGCTATAGTCAATAAATAGCAGTCTTAATGTAGTTCCCACTTTTGCTGTCGATGTGAGTGAGGGAGGAGTGGAGGACATGAGAGATGGCATCTTCAGTCGATCTATTGGGACGATAGGCAAACTGAAGAGGGTCCAAAGTGTCAGGAATGAAGGCGCAAATGGTGTTTTTAATGAGTCTCTCAAAGACCTTCATGACTATAGACGTGAGAGCCACTGGACGATAGTCATTTAGGCAAGAGGGTTTACTGTTCTTAGGGACAGGGATGATGGTGGATTTTTTGAAGGAGGTGGGGACCACAGATGTAGCGAGGACTCATTAAAGATAGATGTAAACAACCCGGTGAGCTGATCAGCACAGGACCGCAGAACACGACCTGAAATACCATCCGGCCCAGCAGCTTTCCTGACGTCCACACGCTTGAGTGCTCTCCGAACTTCATCCTCCGAGACAGAGATCACGTGATTGTTGCTGCTCTGAGTAATTTCCTCTAACGCGCCACTTGGCGGAGTCGCGTTGCCGCGGTTACAGTCAAAGCGAGCATAGAAAGAGTTTAACTCGTTCACGAGCAACGGATCAGCGCTTGCCTCTGCAGAGGATTTAGATCCAAAGGAGCAGATGGACCTCAGACCATCATCATCATCATAGCATAATTTACAATTAAAAAAAAAAAAAAGACCTTGAAGGTACCACATTACAGGACAAATATTTGAAGATTCTCACTTTAAAGCCCCATTCATAAGAAACATGTCTTCACAGAGAGATAAGAGGAATTATTTGGCATGAACATGGTAGGTTGTGCAATGTTATTCAACAGCAAAGAATGTGACCATGTGACATTCCTTTTATGGTGACATTCTGAAAAATGTGGATGTTTTATTTACCACTCATTGTAACCTAACTACTTTAATCTGTGTGAATCATTTTATAAAGAACTCTGTCAGCGCCTAGGATAATACAGAAGGTGTGATGGTGGAAGTAGCCTGAATAGTAGAATCAATCAGGCAGTGATCCAAGACTCGCTTCGTTTCAACAAGACTGATCATGAAAGAAATGCTTTGTAATTTGAATGTGAGAAATACCACCTAAAGCCTTAAAGATAAATGTAATCCTACTTAATGTTATACATAGGCTAGTCTTTATTTCAGTCTTTACCAAAACACACACTAACATGACGTACAGAGTCTAAAAAAAGCGAAACTGTTATGCAAGATGAGTGTTCTGCCTGCATTCAAATGAATGAATGAAAACAAATAACAAAGAGATGTAGAGAACAAGGTATCTAGTCATCTCAGAATGCATGCATAAAGACATGTCTATATATAAAAACGTCACCTCCTGTACAAGAGCAGGTTACATGTTATAGTACTGCAAAATGTAACAGATGAGTAAAAACAAAAATAAAATAGGTGCTAATCTTATGCTCTCTGTTGAGTAGTATTGGCAATTTATCTTCAAATTATATACTTATAAGATTGCACATTTTGTTACATCTAAACTACTTCTGCACTGGTTTACCACCATTTGCATATCACTAGTCATAAATCTTTACGTTTCGAGTCGAGTCTGTAATAGAAAAAAGCAAGCAAGACTGGTCAAGTCAGTGGTTTACCACTACCAAGTCAAGTCAAGTCACAGTATGATAGTACCTAGTAGAGGAAGTATACAAAAATAAGTCACCACAATAGTATTTGATGTTAAGCTCAACAGTACTGTACATAAGCACCCCTACATCTATTCAGTATAATATGCCATATATGTATGTAGACCTGGGGTTCAAAAAAAAAAGAAGTTATTTTACTAAAGTTAGTTACTAAATTACTGAGTGCTGCTTTAAATTTGGCATGACATGTGGACCTGCTTCTCTTAATTCTTTTTTTGATGGAAATTGATCATTTGTGGTTATTTGTGAGTGTACACCATATTTTCTTTTTAATGCTTTTCATTGTTTGCAAGTGGCACATACCTGAATAAAGTTGGCAATGAAAATATCTGCAAAAACTCTTTTTAAAGTGAAGTTTTTAAGACCGTTAGGACAGTTTTAGTTTAAAGACACTTTCATTGCTTTTCCCAGTCATTTTCCCAGTCTGGCTATAAATCTATAAAAATATAAATCAATAAAATTGCTATAGTGAGGTGGTTTAATACAGTATGTTATAAGGAATATAATATTATGTGGACCACCTAGTTGTCAGAGGTGTTGTGTGTTTCGCTAACTGTAAAAAAAAAAAAAAAAAGTCTTCATTACTTGTCATGTTGCTATAAAGGAAAAAAAAGCCTCATTAAGGCACTATCTTCTCATATTCCTTAATTTGTAGTTTTCAGTTCCTTTCAATCGAGCTATAAAGAGCCCTGAGAGATTCTGTTTGCAATGGAAGAAATTGTGCACAGGAACATGAACTTAATATCTTGTACATTTTATATAAATATAGATACTTTTCATATAATTTTTTTGAATAAGCCTATATTTAAAGTTAATTGTGGATAGATATAAATGTATCATTTAGATGTAAACAAATACAACATAAGTCTGTTTGAATCCTTCATATTTTTAGATCTTTTGATTTTTGTCTCCTTCTCATTTCATATCAAACTATTTTGGAGTATATGAATTCAATAAATATGTTTATTTGATTATTAAAAGAATGAATATGATCTTGCAATGTTTGCACATGCTAGGCAAAAGAGAACTGTAAAGAGTATTTAACCTGCAGTGAGCTGAACAAAAGCATTACATGAAAATGCTGTAAGGAAAAAGATCAAAATAGGATTGATTTCAACAGCCTCTGATAAATATATAATTTTTCTCTTTACAAATTGTGCTCTTGACAATCAATGCAATTTTAGACTTCTATTTATATAGCCTTTGTCATATTTTAAGAGTGTGCTGCAACCATAAATAATGCATAGTACACATACATAAACAATATAATTTATAGAACATGAGCATGCTTTGCTAAAATTTCATCCTTGTTAAGGAATCTATAGGACAAGCCTTAATATTTTTGCCATAATAATGAGCCATGTTGTTAGGAGCAGACTGGATTCAATTTTTAATCCACTTGAAGCTGAAGGTGTAGCAGCTACAGTCGTAGAAATAACTGTAAGAAAAAGAGCAAATTAGATAAACAGAATTTAAGGTCTTAGAGCATTTTTTTGTTTCATTACAGTTTTGTGTCATATTCTGACATACATAAGACTATTCTATGGAACAAAACTTTTCTGAGACATTCAGAATTTGCAAGATATGTTTTGAAATGCAATCAAATGTACCTGAACCATTGACTGAAACTGAATGAGGAATTATGTTCAGTGGATCAACAACTCCTGTTCCCACTGCTGAAATAAGAGTGTCTGAAACCTCTCCAACTGATGGGACAGTTACCGTGGAGTTGAAAACTAGTTGTGTTGTTGTGATGATTGACCCTGGGCTGGAATATACAGCATAGAAGAATGTCATACACTCAAAAATGACTTGTTGAATTTACTTAAAAAGCAGCGTCAAGTGGTTCCATGCAACTATTTTTATAGTATTACAACTATTTTACAAATAACAATTTAGCTCTATGAACAAAAGAAATTCAAGTAAAGATGACAACATTTCTTAGAGTAAATACAAACCATTTGAATTGGTCACTTTTACATAATATTTATATGTGCAGTTTACTTAATGTTATGTTAAATTTATAAAAGTTTATTATGTTTGGTTAATTTAACTATTTGCTCTACAAGTGTAAGTGGAAAACTATTAAATAACAACAAGCATATTTTTAAAAACAAAGGCAAAAATAACTCATTGGACAAACTCAATTTAATTGAGGACAGGAATTAATATGTGTTTATGAGCGCCCACAGCCTAAACACAGGCACCACTCTTCTGCATAATGGTAACCACAAAATTACAGAAACTCCTCTAAATGTCCAACATAACTGAACATTAAACACTAACATAAATTAACAACATCCTTCCTTTTACTGAAAAACATAAAATAACACTTTAATCCCTAAATTTACTCTCCTAATGCAGGTCCTTGCAAAGCATGCTGGGAACTACAGATTCACTGCCCAGGTTGTTCATTTCACTCAGCAATGTTAAGTTGACCAAACAAAAACTTATTAAGTAAAGCTGTCAATACTCATTTTTAGTAGAAAAACTCAGTAAATTTAAGTTCATGTAGTTACATGAGTTTTTTTTTAAAGTAATGTGAACAAGGATGATTTGAGTGCAACTAACAACATTGAAAGTTAATTTAGAATTCCTTAATATAATATCCATTATATAATAAGTACTGTATAATGCATTATCATGTATTGTTTTTTTCTTCAAGGACACCATCACACACAGCACACATAAATTAAGCAATGATGCAATATATTATTTTTACCTGAAACTTATGACAATCACTCTGATGAAGGAAGGATATTTGGCTTTGTAGATTGGTTCAAGCTGTAACATACAGGCAGTCACAACCACAATCAGAATTAACTTTTTCTTTTGTTGTTGTTTATGAAATTACAACGTGTCATTTATTTATGGTAAACAAATCAATTTAAACAACAATATTCTAATAAACTTTTGTATTTGGTCTGAAATATCTGTCTTGTGTGAATTCAGTGAGTGAATTTTAACTCACCTGTGTAATGACAAGCTGAACCCTTGCCTTGAAGGCCTGAGAGTTTGAATCGGTGAGTTCAACAGTAAATGTCTCAAAAGAGCGGAAAACCAGATCTGTTAGATACACGGGTACGAATTGTGTAGTTGTAGTTGTAGTCACTTTAGTTGTGGAAGATGTCAAGGGTCTTATTGTTGTTGTTGTATTAGTGGTTGAGGCAGTGCTATTAGTGGTTGAGGCAGTGGTTGTGTTAGTGGTTGAGTCAAATGATTTTGTTGATGTTCTAGTTGTACTACCAGTTGTAGTGTTAAAGGTAGTTGAAGAGGGAGTAAATGAAGTAAAAACAGAAGTTGTGATTTTTGGTCCTGTGTTAATTACTGTACTTGATATATTTAATATGAGTGCTGAGAATGCTGTTGTTGGTCTTGTTGACATTTCAGCTGCACTAAGAGTTTTATTCTCCAAGGCAGTTGAAGAAGGAGTGCTTGAAGTAAAAGTCGAAAACTTTGTTTCAGTTGTACTTAAAGTTCTGGTCTCAGTTGTTGTAGCTGGTGTAGTTGATTCAGTTGTGCTCTCAGTTGTTGTAGCTGGTGTAATTGTTCCAGTTGTAATAACAGTTGTGCTCTCAGTTGTTGTGGCTGGTGTAGTTGTTCCAGTGGTAATAACAGTTGTGCTATCAGTTGTTGTGGCTGGTGTTGTTGTTTCAGTTGTACCAACAGTCGTGCGCTTAGTTGTTGTGGCTGGTGTAGTAGTTTCAGTTGTACTAACAGTTGTGATCTCAGTTGTTGTAGCTGGTGTAGTTGTTTCAGTTGCGCTCTCAATTGTTGTGGCTGGTGTTGTTGTTTCAGTTGTACCAACAGTTGTGCGCTCAGTTGTTGTGGCTGGTGTAGTCGTTTCGGTTGTACTAACAGTTGTGATCTCAGTTGTTGTAGATGGTGTAGTTTTTTCAGTTGTACTAACAGCTGTGCTCTCAGTTGTTGTTACTGGTGTAGTTTTTTCAGTTGTACTGACAGTTGTGCTCTCAGTAGTTGTAACTGGTGTAGTAGTTTCAGTTGTGCTCTCAGTTGTTGTGGATGGTGTAGTTGTTTCAGTTGTACTAACAGTTTTGCCGTCAGTTGTTGTGACTGGTGTAGTTGTTTCAGTTGTGCTCTCAGTTGTTGTGGCTGGTGTCGTTGTTTCAGCTGTGCTCTCAGTTGTTGTGGCTGGTGTCGTTGTTTCAGTTGTGCTCTCAGTTGCTGTGGCTGGTGTCGTTGTTTCAGTTGTACTAACAGTTGTGCTCTCAGTTGTTGTGGCTGGTGTAGTTGTTTCAGTTGTGCTCTCAGTTGTTGTGGCTGGTGTCGTTGTTTCAGTTGTGCTCTCAGTTGTTGTGGCTGGTGTCGTTGTTTCAGTTGTGCTCTCAGTTGTTGTGGCTGGTGTAGTTGTTTCCGTTGTGGTCTCAGTTGTTGTGGATGGTGTAGTTGTTTCAGTTGTACTAACAGTTGTACTCTCTGTTGTTGTGGCTGGGGTAGTTGTTTCAGTTGTACTAACAGTTGTGCTCTCAGTTGTTGTGACTGGTGTAGATTTTACAGTTGTGCTCTCAGTTGTTGTGACTGGTGTAGTGGTTTCAGTTGTGCTCTCAGTTGTTGTGGCTGGTGTCGTTGTTTCAGTTGTGCTCTCAGTTGTTGTGGCTGGTGTCGTTGTTTCAGTTGTACTAACAGTTGTGCTCTCAGTTGTTGTGGCTGGTGTCGTTGTTTCAGTTGTGCTCTCAGTTGTTGTGGCTGGTGTCGTTGTTTCAGTTGTACTAACAGTTGTGCTCTCAGTTGTTGTGGCTGGTGTAGTTGTTTCAGTTGTACTAACAGTTGTGCTCTCCATTGTTGTGGCTGATGTAGTTGTTTCAATTGTACTTTCAGTTGTTGTGGCTGGTGTATTTGTTTCAGTTGTACTAACAGTTGTACTCTCTGTTATTGTGGCTGGTGTAGTTGTTTCAGTTGTGCTAACAGTTGTGCTCTCAGTTGTTGTGGCTGGTGTAGTTGTTTCAGTTGTTGTCTCAGTTGTTGTGGTTGGTGTAGTTGTTTCAGTTGTGCTCTCAGTTGTTGTGGCTGGGGTAGTTGTTTCAGTTGTAATAACAGTTGTGTTCTCAGATGTTGTAACTGGTGTAGTTGTTTCAGTTGTGCTCTCAGTTGTTGTGGATGGTGTAGTTGTTTCAGTTGTACTAACAGTTGTGCTCTCAGGTGTTGTAACTGGTGTAGTTGTTTCAGTTGTGCTCTCAGTTGTTTTGGATGGTGTAGTTGTTTCAGTTGTACTAACAGTTGTGCTCTCAGATGTTGTAACTGGTGTAGTTGTTTCAGTTGTGCTCTCAGTTGTTGTGGATGGTGTAGTTGTTTCAGTTGTGCTCTCAGTTGTTGTGGCTGGTGTAGTTGTTTCAGTTGTAATAACAGTTGTGCTCTCAGTTGTTGTGGCTGGTGTAGTTGTTTCAGTTGTACTAACAGTTGTGCTCCGTTGTTGTGGCTGATGTAGTTGTTTCAGTTGTACTTTCAGTTTTACTCTTTGTTGTTGTGGCTGGTGTAGTTGTTTCAGTTGTACTAACAGTTGTGCTCTCAGTTGTTGTGGCTGGTGTAGTTGTTTCAGTTGTGCTCTCAGTTGTTGTGGCTGGTGTAGTTGTTTCAATTGTGGTTTCTGTTGTTGTGGCTAGTGTAGTTGTTTCAGTTGTACTAACAGTTGTGCTCTCAGTTGTTGTGGCTGGTGTAGTTGTTTCAGTTGTGCTCTCAGTTGTTGTGGCTGGTGTAGTTGTTTCCGTTGTGGTCTCAGCTGTTGTGACTGGTGTAGTTGTTTCAGTTGTACTAACAGTTGTGCTCTCAGTTGTTGTGGCTGGTGTAGTTGTTTCAGTTGTGCTCTCAGTTGTTGTGGCTGGTGTAGTTGTTTCCGTTGTACTCTCTGTTGTTGTGGCTGGGGTAGTTGTTTCAGTTGTACTAACAGTTGTGCTCTCAGTTGTTGTGGCTGGTGTAGTTGTTTCAGTTGTGCTCTCAGTTGTTGTGGCTGGTGTCGTTGTTTCAGTTGTGCTCTCAGTTGTTGTGGCTGGTGTCGTTGTTTCAGTTGTGCTCTCAGTTGCTGTGGCTGGTGTCGTTGTTTCAGTTGTACTAACAGTTGTGCTCTCAGTTGTTGTGGCTGGTGTAGTTGTTTCAGTTGTGCTCTCAGTTGTTGTGGCTGGTGTCGTTGTTTCAGTTGTGCTCTCAGTTGTTGTGGCTGGTGTCGTTGTTTTAGTTGTGCTCTCAGTTGTTGTGACTGGTGTAGTGGTTTCAGTTGTGCTCTCAGTTGTTGTGGCTGGTGTCGTTGTTTCAGTTGTGCTCTCAGTTGTTGTGGCTGGTGTCGTTGTTTCAGTTGTACTAACAGTTGTGCTCTCAGTTGTTGTGGCTGGTGTAGTTGTTTCAGTTGTACTAACAGTAGTGCTCTCCATTGTTGTGGCTGATGTAGTTGTTTCAATTGTACTTTCAGTTGTTGTGGCTGGTGTAGTTGTTTCAGTTGTACTAACAGTTGTACTCACTGTTGTTGTGGATGGTGTTCTTGTTTCAATTGTGCTCTCAGTTGTTGTGGCTGGTGTAGTTGTTTCAGTTGTACTAACAGTTGTGCTCTCAGTTGTTGTGGCTGGTGTAGTTGTTTCAGTTGTGCTCTCAGTTGTTGTGGCTGGTGTCGTTGTTTCAGTTGTGCTCTCAGTTGTTGTGGCTGGTGTCGTTGTTTCAGTTGTGCTCTCAGTTGTTGTGGCTGGTGTAGTTGTTTCCGTTGTGGTCTCAGTTGTTGTGGATGGTGTAGTTGTTTCAGTTGTACTAACAGTTGTGCTCTCAGTTGTTGTGGCTGGTGTAGTTGTTTCCGTTGTGGTCTCAGCTGTTGTGGCTGTGTAGTAGTTGTTTCAGTTGTACTAAAGGTTGTGCTCTCCATTGTTGTGGCTGATGTAGTTGTTTCAATTGTACTTTCAGTTGTTGTGGCTGGTGTAGTTGTTTCAGTTGTACTAACAGTTGTACTCACTGTTGTTGTGGATGGTGTACTTGTTTCAATAGTGCTCTCAGTTGTTGTGGCTGGTGTAGTTGTTTCAGTTGTGCTCTCAGTTGTTGTGGCTGGTGTTGTTCTTCTAGTAGTGCTCTCAGTTGTTGTGGCTGGTGTAGTTGTTTCAGTTGTACTAACAGCTTGTGCTCTCAGTTGTTGTGGCTGGTGTAGTTGTTTCAGTTGTGCTCTCAGTTGTTGTGGCTGGTGTAGTTGTTTCCGTTGTACTCTCTGTTGTTGTGGCTGGGGTAGTTGTTTCAGTTGTACTAACAGTTGTGCTCTCAGTTGTTGTGGCTGGTGTAGTTGTTTCAGTTGTGCTCTCAGTTGTTGTGGCTGGTGTCGTTGTTTCAGTTGTGCTCTCAGCTGTTGTGGCTGGTGTCGTTGTTTCAGTTGTGCTCTCAGTTGCTGTGGCTGGTGTCGTTGTTTCAGCTTGTACTAACAGTTGTGCTCTCAGTTGTTGTGGCTGGTGTAGTTGTTTCAGTTGTGCTCTCAGTTGTTGTGGCTGGTGTCGTTGTTTCAGTTGTGCTCTCAGTTGTTGTGGCTGGTGTCGTTGTTTCAGTTGTGCTCTCAGTTGTTGTGGCTGGTGTAGTTGTTTCCGTTGTGGTCTCAGTTGTTGTGGATGGTGTAGTTGTTTCAGTTGTACTAACAGTTGTACTCTCTGTTGTTGTGGCTGGGGTAGTTGTTTCAGTTGTGTACTAACAGTTGTGCTCTCAGTTGTTGTGACTGGTGTAGATTTTACAGTTGTGCTCTCAGTTGTTGTGACTGGTGTAGTGGTTTCAGTTGTGCTCTCAGTTGTTGTGGCTGGTGTCGTTGTTTCAGTTGTGCTCTCAGTTGTTGTGGCTGGTGTCGTTGTTTCAGTTGTACTAACAGTTGTGCTCTCAGTTGTTGTGGCTGGTGTAGTTGTTTCAGTTGTACTAACAGTTGTGCTCTCCATTGTTGTGGCTGATGTAGTTGTTTCAATTGTACTTTCAGTTGTTGTGGCTGGTGTATTTGTTTCAGTTGTACTAACAGTTGTACTCTCTCTGTTATTGTGGCTGGTGTAGTTGTTTCAGTTGTGCTAACAGTTGTGCTCTCAGTTGTTGTGGCTGGTGTAGTTGTTTCAGTTGTTGTCTCAGTTGTTGTGGTTGGTGTAGTTGTTTCAGTTGTGCTCTCAGTTGTTGTGGCTGGGGTAGTTGTTTCAGTTGTAATAACAGTTGTGTTCTCAGATGTTGTAACTGGTGTAGTTGTTTCAGTTGTGCTCTCAGTTGTTGTGGATGGTGTAGTTGTTTCAGTTGTACTAACAGTTGTGCTCTCAGGTGTTGTAACTGGTGTAGTTGTTTCAGTTGTGCTCTCAGTTGTTTTGGATGGTGTAGTTGTTTCAGTTGTACTAACAGTTGTGCTCTCAGATGTTGTAACTGGTGTAGTTGTTTCAGTTGTGCTCTCAGTTGTTGTGGATGGTGTAGTTGTTTCAGTTGTGCTCTCAGTTGTTGTGGCTGGTGTAGTTGTTTCAGTTGTAATAACAGTTGTGCTCTCAGTTGTTGTGGCTGGTGTAGTTGTTTCAGTTGTGCTCTCAGTTGTTGTGGCTGGTGTCGTTGTTTCAGTTGTGCTCTCAGTTGTTGTGGCTGGTGTCGTTGTTTCAGTTGTGCTCTCAGTTGTTGTGGCTGGTGTAGTTGTTTCCGTTGTGGTCTCAGTTGTTGTGGATGGTGTAGTTGTTTCAGTTGTACTAACAGTTGTACTCTCTGTTGTTGTGGCTGGGGTAGTTGTTTCAGTTGTACTAACAGTTGTGCTCTCAGTTGTTGTGACTGGTGTAGATTTTACAGTTGTGCTCTCAGTTGTTGTGACTGGTGTAGTGGTTTCAGTTGTGCTCTCAGTTGTTGTGGCTGGTGTCGTTGTTTCAGTTGTGCTCTCAGTTGTTGTGGCTGGTGTCGTTGTTTCAGTTGTACTAACAGTTGTGCTCTCAGTTGTTGTGGCTGGTGTAGTTGTTTCAGTTGTACTAACAGTTGTGCTCTCCATTGTTGTGGCTGATGTAGTTGTTTCAATTGTACTTTCAGTTGTTGTGGCTGGTGTATTTGTTTCAGTTGTACTAACAGCTGTACTCTCTGTTATTGTGGCTGGTGTAGTTGTTTCAGTTGTGCTAACAGTTGTGCTCTCAGTTGTTGTGGCTGGTGTAGTTGTTTCAGTTGTTGTCTCAGTTGTTGTGGTTGGTGTAGTTGTTTCAGTTGTGCTCTCAGTTGTTGTGGCTGGGGTAGTTGTTTCAGTTGTAATAACAGTTGTGTTCTCAGATGTTGTAACTGGTGTAGTTGTTTCAGTTGTGCTCTCAGTTGTTGTGGATGGTGTAGTTGTTTCAGTTGTACTAGTTGTGCTCTCAGGTGTTGTAACTGGTGTAGTTGTTTCAGTTGTGCTCTCAGTTGTTTTGGATGGTGTAGTTGTTTCAGTTGTACTAACAGTTGTGCTCTCAGATGTTGTAACTGGTGTAGTTGTTTCAGTTGTGCTCTCAGTTGTTGTGGATGGTGTAGTTGTTTCAGTTGTGCTCTCAGTTGTTGTGGCTGGTGTAGTTGTTTCAGTTGTAATAACAGTTGTGCTCTCAGTTGTTGTGGCTGGTGTAGTTGTTTCAGTTGTACTAACAGTTGTGCTCTCCGTTGTTGTGGCTGATGTAGTTGTTTCAGTTGTACTTTCAGTTTTACTCTTTGTTGTTGTGGCTGGTGTAGTTGTTTCAGTGTACTAACAGTTGTGCTCTCAGTTGTTGTGGCTGGTGTAGTTGTTTCAGTTGTGCTCTCAGTTGTTGTGGCTGGTGTAGTTGTTTCAATTGTGGTTCTGTTGTTGTTGTGGCTAGTGTAGTTGTTTCAGTTGTACTAACAGTTGTGCTCTCAGTTGTTGTGGCTGGTGTAGTTGTTTCAGTTGTGCTCTCAGTTGTTGTGGCTGGTGTAGTTGTTTCGTTGTGGTCTCAGCTGTTGTGACTGGTGTAGTTGTTTCAGTTGTACTAACAGTTGTGCTCTCAGTTGTTGTGGCTGGTGTAGTTGTTTCAGTTGTGCTCTCAGTTGTTGTGGCTGGTGTAGTTGTTTCCGTTGTACTCTCTGTTGTTGTGGCTGGTGTAGTTGTTTCAGTTGTACTAACAGTTGTGCTCTCAGTTGTTGTGGCTGGTGTAGTTGTTTCAGTTGTGCTCTCTCAGTTGTTGTGGCTGGTGTCGTTGTTTCAGTTGTGCTCTCAGTTGTTGTGGCTGGTGTCGTTGTTTCAGTTGTGCTCTCAGTTGCTGTGGCTGGTGTCGTTGTTTCAGTTGTACTAACAGTTGTGCTCTCAGTTGTTGTGGCTGGTGTAGTTGTTTCAGTTGTGCTCTCAGTTGTTGTGGCTGGTGTCGTTGTTTCAGTTGTGCTCTCAGTTGTTGTGGCTGGTGTCGTTGTTTTAGTTGTGCTCTCAGTTGTTGTGACTGGTGTAGTGGTTTCAGTTGTGCTCTCAGTTGTTGTGGCTGGTGTCGTTGTTTCAGTTGTGCTCTCAGTTGTTGTGGCTGGTGTCGTTGTTTCAGTTGTACTAACAGTTGTGCTCTCAGTTGTTGTGGCTGGTGTAGTTGTTTCAGTTGTACTAACAGTAGTGCTCCATTGTTGTGGCTGATGTAGTTGTTTCAATTGTACTTTCAGTTGTTGTGGCTGGTGTAGTTGTTTCAGTTGTACTAACAGTTGTACTCACTGTTGTTGTGGATGGTGTTCTTGTTTCAATTGTGCTCTCAGTTGTTGTGGCTGGTGTAGTTGTTTCAGTTGTACTAACAGTTGTGCTCTCAGTTGTTGTGGCTGGTGTAGTTGTTTCAGTTGTGCTCTCAGTTGTTGTGGCTGGTGTCGTTGTTTCAGTTGTGCTCTCAGTTGTTGTGGCTGGTGTCGTTGCTCAGTTGTGCCTCAGTTGTTGTGGCTGGTGTAGTTGTTTCAGTTGTGGTCTCAGTTGTTGTGGCTGGTGTAGTTGTTTCAGTTGTACTAACAGTTGTGCTCTCAGTTGTTGTGGCTGGTGTAGTTGTTTCCGTTGTGGTCTCAGCTGTTGTGGCTGTTGTAGTTGTTTCAGTTGTACTAAAGGTTGTGCTCTCCATTGTTGTGGCTGATGTAGTTGTTTCAATTGTACTTTCAGTTGTTGTGGCTGGTGTAGTTGTTTCAGTTGTACTAACAGTTGTACTCACTGTTGTTGTGGATGGTGTACTTGTTTCAATAGTGCTCTCAGTTGTTGTGGCTGGTGTAGTTGTTTCAGTTGTGCTCTCAGTTGTTGTGGCTGGTGTAGTTGTTTCCGTTGTGGTCTCAGTTGTTGTGGCTGGTGTAGTTGTTTCAGTTGTACTAACAGTTGTGCTCTCAGTTGTTGTGGCTGGTGTAGTTGTTTCAGTTGTGCTCTCAGTTGTTGTGGCTGGTGTAGTTGTTTCCGTTGTACTCTCTGTTGTTGTGGCTGGGGTAGTTGTTTCAGTTGTACTAACAGTTGTGCTCTCAGTTGTTGTGGCTGGTGTAGTTGTTTCAGTTGTGCTCTCAGTTGTTGTGGCTGGTGTCGTTGTTTCAGTTGTGCTCTCAGTTGTTGTGGCTGGTGTCGTTGTTTCAGTTGTGCTCTCAGTTGCTGTGGCTGGTGTCGTTGTTTCAGTTGTACTAACAGTTGTGCTCTCAGTTGTTGTGGCTGGTGTAGTTGTTTCAGTTGTGCTCTCAGTTGTTGTGGCTGGTGTCGTTGTTTCAGTTGTGCTCTCAGTTGTTGTGGCTGGTGTCGTTGTTTCAGTTGTGCTCTCAGTTGTTGTGGCTGGTGTAGTTGTTTCCGTTGTGGTCTCAGTTGTTGTGGATGGTGTAGTTGTTTCAGTTGTACTAACAGTTGTACTCTCTGTTGTTGTGGCTGGGGTAGTTGTTTCAGTTGTACTAACAGTTGTGCTCTCAGTTGTTGTGACTGGTGTAGATTTTACAGTTGTGCTCTCAGTTGTTGTGACTGGTGTAGTGGTTTCAGTTGTGCTCTCAGTTGTTGTGGCTGGTGTCGTTGTTTCAGTTGTGCTCTCAGTTGTTGTGGCTGGTGTCGTTGTTTCAGTTGTACTAACAGTTGTGCTCTCAGTTGTTGTGGCTGGTGTAGTTGTTTCAGTTGTACTAACAGTTGTGCTCTCCATTGTTGTGGCTGATGTAGTTGTTTCAATTGTACTTTCAGTTGTTGTGGCTGGTGTATTTGTTTCAGTTGTACTAACAGTTGTACTCTCTGTTATTGTGGCTGGTGTAGTTGTTTCAGTTGTGCTAACAGTTGTGCTCTCAGTTGTTGTGGCTGGTGTAGTTGTTTCAGTTGTTGTCTCAGTTGTTGTGGCTGGTGTAGTTGTTTCAGTTGTGCTCTCAGTTGTTGTGGCTGGGGTAGTTGTTTCAGTTGTAATAACAGTTGTGCTCTCAGATGTTGTAACTGGTGTAGTTGTTTCAGTTGTGCTCTCAGTTGTTGTGGATGGTGTAGTTTTTCAGTTGTACTAACAGTTGTGCTCTCAGGTGTTGTAACTGGTGTAGTTGTTTCAGTTGTGCTCTCAGTTGTTTTGGATGGTGTAGTTGTTTCAGTTGTACTAACAGTTGTGCTCTCAGATGTTGTAACTGGTGTAGTTGTTTCAGTTGTGCTCTCAGTTGTTGTGGATGGTGTAGTTGTTTCAGTTGTGCTCTCAGTTGTTGTGGCTGGTGTAGTTGTTTCAGTTGTAATAACAGTTGTGCTCTCAGTTGTTGTGGCTGGTGTAGTTGTTTCAGTTGTGCTCTCAGTTGTTGTGGCTGGTGTCGTTGTTTCAGTTGTGCTCTCAGTTGTTGTGGCTGGTGTCGTTGTTTCAGTTGTACTAACAGTTGTGCTCTCCATTGTTGTGGCTGATGTAGTTGTTTCAATTGTACTTTCAGTTGTTGTGGCTGGTGTAGTTGTTTCAGTTGTACTAACAGTTGTGCTCTCAGTTGTTGTGGCTGGTGTAGTTGTTTCCGTTGTGGTCTCAGCTGTTGTGGCTGTTGTAGTTGTTTCAGTTGTACTAAAGGTTGTGCTCTCCATTGTTGTGGCTGATGTAGTTGTTTCAATTGTACTTTCAGTTGTTGTGGCTGGTGTAGTTGTTTCAGTTGTACTAACAGTTGTACTCACTGTTGTTGTGGATGGTGTACTTGTTTCAATAGTGCTCTCAGTTGTTGTGGCTGGTGTAGTTGTTTCAGTTGTGCTCTCAGTTGTTGTGGCTGGTGTAGTTGTTTCCGTTGTGGTCTCAGTTGTTGTGGCTGGTGTAGTTGTTTCAGTTGTACTAACAGTTGTGCTCTCAGTTGTTGTGGCTGGTGTAGTTGTTTCATTTGTGCTCTCAGTTGTTGTGGCTGGTGTAGTTGTTTCAGTTGTACTCTCTGTTGTTGTGGCTGGTGTAGTTGTTTCAGTTGTACTAACAGTTGTGCTCTCAGTTGTTGTGGCTGGTGTGTTGTTGTTTCAGTTGTGCTCTCAGTTGTTGTGGCTGGTGTCGTTGTTTCAGTTGTGCTCTCAGTTGTTGTGGCTGGTGTCGTTGTTTCAGTTGTGCTCTCAGTTGCTGTGGCTGGTGTCGTTGTTTCAGTTGTACTAACAGTTGTGCTCTCAGTTGTTGTGGCTGGTGTAGTTGTTTCAGTTGTGCTCTCAGTTGTTGTGGCTGGTGTCGTTGTTTCAGTTGTGCTCTCAGTTGTTGTGGCTGGTGTCGTTGTTTCAGTTGTGCTCTCAGTTGTTGTGGCTGGTGTAGTTGTTTCCGTTGTGGTCTCAGTTGTTGTGGATGGTGTAGTTGTTTCAGTTGTACTAACAGTTGTACTCTCTGTTGTTGTGGCTGGGGTAGTTGTTTCAGTTGTACTAACAGTTGTGCTCTCAGTTGTTGTGACTGGTGTAGATTTTACAGTTGTGCTCTCAGTTGTTGTGACTGGTGTAGTGGTTTCAGTTGTGCTCTCAGTTGTTGTGGCTGGTGTCGTTGTTTCAGTTGTGCTCTCAGTTGTTGTGGCTGGTGTCGTTGTTTCAGTTGTACTAACAGTTGTGCTCTCAGTTGTTGTGGCTGGTGTAGTTGTTTCAGTTGTACTAACAGTTGTGCTCTCCATTGTTGTGGCTGATGTAGTTGTTTCAATTGTACTTTCAGTTGTTGTGGCTGGTGTATTTGTTTCAGTTGTACTAACAGTTGTACTCTCTGTTATTGTGGCTGGTGTAGTTGTTTCAGTTGTGCTAACAGTTGTGCTCTCAGTTGTTGTGGCTGGTGTAGTTGTTTCAGTTGTTGTCTCAGTTGTTGTGGCTGGTGTAGTTGTTTCAGTTGTGCTCTCAGTTGTTGTGGCTGGGGTAGTTGTTTCAGTTGTAATAACAGTTGTGCTCTCAGATGTTGTAACTGGTGTAGTTGTTTCAGTTGTGCTCTCAGTTGTTGTGGATGGTGTAGTTGTTTCAGTTGTACTAACAGTTGTGCTCTCAGGTGTTGTAACTGGTGTAGTTGTTTCAGTTGTGCTCTCAGTTGTTTTGGATGGTGTAGTTGTTTCAGTTGTACTAACAGTTGTGCTCTCAGATGTTGTAACTGGTGTAGTTGTTTCAGTTGTGCTCTCAGTTGTTGTGGATGGTGTAGTTGTTTCAGTTGTGCTCTCAGTTGTTGTGGCTGGTGTAGTTGTTTCAGTTGTAATAACAGTTGTGCTCTCAGTTGTTGTGGCTGGTGTAGTTGTTTCAGTTGTACTAACAGTTGTGCTCTCCGTTGTTGTGGCTGATGTAGTTGTTTCAGTTGTACTTTCAGTTTTACTCTCTGTTGTTGTGGCTGGTGTAGTTGTTTCAGTTGTACTAACAGTTGTGCTCTCAGTTGTTGTGGCTGGTGTAGTTGTTTCAGTTGTGCTCTCAGTTGTTGTGGCTGGTGTAGTTGTTTCAATTGTGGTTTCTGTTGTTGTGGCTAGTGTAGTTGTTTCAGTTGTACTAACAGTTGTGCTCTCAGTTGTTGTGGCTGGTGTAGTTGTTTCAGTTGTGCTCTCAGTTGTTGTGGCTGGTGTAGTTGTTTCCGTTGTGGTCTTAGCTGTGTGGCTGGTGTAGTTGTTTCAGTTGTACTAACAGTTGTGCTCTCAGTTGTTGTGGCTGGTGTAGTTGTTTCAGTTGTGCTCTCAGTTGTTGTGGCTGGTGTAGTTGTTTCCGTTGTACTCTCTGTTGTTGTGGCTGGGGTAGTTGTTTCAGTTGTACTAACAGTTGTGCTCTCAGTTGTTGTGGCTGGTGTAGTTGTTTCAATTGTGCTCTCAGTTGTTGGCTGGTGTCGTTGTTTCAGTTGTGCTCTCAGTTGTTGTGGCTGGTGTCGTTGTTTCAGTTGTGCTCTCAGTTGCTGTGGCTGGTGTCGTTGTTTCAGTTGTACTAACAGTTGTGCTCTCAGTTGTTGTGGCTGGTGTAGTTGTTTCAGTTGTGCTCTCAGTTGTTGTGGCTGGTGTCGTTGTTTCAGTTGTGCTCTCAGTTGTTGTGGCTGGTGTCGTTGTTTTAGTTGTGCTCTCAGTTGTTGTGGCTGGTGTAGTTGTTTCAGTTGTGGTCTCAGTTGTTGTGGATGGTGTAGTTGTTTCAGTTGTACTAACAGTTGTGCTCTCAGTTGTTGTGGCTGGTGTCGTTGTTTCAGTTGTACTAACAGTTGTGCTCTCAGTTGTTGTGGCTGGTGTAGTTGTTTCAGTTGTACTAACAGTTGTGCTCTCCATTGTTGTGGCTGATGTAGTTGTTTCAATTGTACTTTCAGTTGTTGTGGCTGGTGTAGTTGTTTCAGTTGTACTAACAGTTGTACTCACTGTTGTTGTGGATGGTGTTCTTGTTTCAATTGTGCTCTCAGTTGTTGTGGCTGGTGTAGTTGTTTCAGTTGTACTAACAGTTGTGCTCTCAGTTGTTGTGGCTGGTGTAGTTGTTTCAGTTGTGCTCTCAGTTGTTGTGGCTGGTGTCGTTGTTTCAGTTGTGCTCTCAGTTGTTGTGGCTGGTGTCGTTGTTTCAGTTGTGCTCTCAGTTGTTGTGGCTGGTGTAGTTGTTTCAATTGTGGTTTCTGTTGTTGTGGCTAGTGTAGTTGTTTCAGTTGTACTAACAGTTGTGCTCTCAGTTGTTGTGGCTGGTGTAGTTGTTTCAGTTGTGCTCTCAGTTGTTGTGGCTGGTGTAGTTGTTTCCGTTGTGGTCTCAGCTGTTGTGACTGGTGTAGTTGTTTCAGTTGTACTAACAGTTGTGCTCTCAGTTGTTGTGGCTGGTGTAGTTGTTTCAGTTGTGCTCTCAGTTGTTGTGGCTGGTGTAGTTGTTTCCGTTGTACTCTCTGTTGTTGTGGCTGGGGTAGTTGTTTCAGTTGTACTAACAGTTGTGCTCTCAGTTGTTGTGGCTGGTGTAGTTGTTTCAATTGTGCTCTCAGTTGTTGTGGCTGGTGTCGTTGTTTCAGTTGTGCTCTCAGTTGTTGTGGCTGGTGTCGTTGTTTCAGTTGTGCTCTCAGTTGCTGTGGCTGGTGTCGTTGTTTCAGTTGTACTAACAGCTGTGCTCTCAGTTGTTGTGGCTGGTGTAGTTGTTTCAGTTGTGCTCTCAGTTGTTGTGGCTGGTGTCGTTGTTTCAGTTGTGCTCTCAGTTGTTGTGGCTGGTGTCGTTGTTTTAGTTGTGCTCTCAGTTGTTGTGGCTGGTGTAGTTGTTTCCGTTGTGGTCTCAGTTGTTGTGGATGGTGTAGTTGTTTCAGTTGTACTAACAGTTGTGCTCTCAGTTGTTGTGGCTGGTGTCGTTGTTTCAGTTGTACTAACAGTTGTGCTCTCAGTTGTTGTGGCTGGTGTAGTTGTTTCAGTTGTACTAACAGTTGTGCTCTCCATTGTTGTGGCTGATGTAGTTGTTTCAATTGTACTTTCAGTTGTTGTGGCTGGTGTAGTTGTTTCAGTTGTACTAACAGTTGTACTCACTGTTGTTGTGGATGGTGTTCTTGTTTCAATTGTGCTCTCAGTTGTTGTGGCTGGTGTAGTTGTTTCAGTTGTACTAACAGTTGTGCTCTCAGTTGTTGTGGCTGGTGTAGTTGTTTCAGTTGTGCTCTCAGTTGTTGTGGCTGGTGTCGTTGTTTCAGTTGTGCTCTCAGTTGTTGTGGCTGGTGTCGTTGTTTCAGTTGTGCTCTCAGTTGTTGTGGCTGGTGTAGTTGTTTCCGTTGTGGTCTCAGTTGTTGTGGATGGTGTAGTTGTTTCAGTTGTACTAACAGTTGTACTCTCTGTTGTTGTGGCTGGTGTAGTTGTTTCAGTTGTGCTCTCAGTTGTTGTGGCTGGTGTAGTTGTTTCCGTTGTGGTCTCAGCTGTTGTGACTGGTGTAGTTGTTTCAGTTGTGCTCTCAGTTGTTGTGGCTGGTGTAGTTGTTTCAATTGTGGTTTCTGTTGTTGTGGCTAGTGTAGTTGTTTCAGTTGTACTAACAGTTGTGCTCTCAGTTGTTGTGGCTGGTGTAGTTGTTTCAGTTGTGCTCTCAGTTGTTGTGGCTGGTGTAGTTGTTTCCGTTGTACTAACAGTTGTGCTCTCAGTTGTTGTGGCTGGTGTAGTTGTTTCTGTTGTGCTCTCAGTTGTTGTGGCTGGTGTAGTTGTTTCCGTTGTACTCTCTGTTGTTGTGGCTGGGGTAGTTGTTTCAGTTGTACTAACAGTTGTGCTCTCAGTTGTTGTGGCTGGTGTAGTTGTTTCAGTTGTGCTCTCAGTTGTTGTGGCTGGTGTCGTTGTTTCAGTTGTGCTCTCAGTTGTTGTGGCTGGTGTCGTTGTTTCAGTTGTGCTCTCAGTTGTTGTGGCTGGTGTCGTTGTTTCAGTTGTACTAACAGTTGTGCTCTCAGTTGTTGTGGCTGGTGTAGTTGTTTCAGTTGTGCTCTCAGTTGTTGTGGCTGGTGTCGTTGTTTCAGTTGTGCTTTCAGTTGTTGTGGCTGGTGTCGTTGTTTCAGTTGTACTGTTGTGCTCTCAGTTGTTGTGGCTGGTGTAGTTGTTTCAGTTGTACTAACAGTTGTGCTCTCCATTGTTGTGGCTGATGTAGTTGTTTCAATTGTACTTTCAGTTGTTGTGGCTGGTGTAGTTGTTTCAGTTGTACTAACAGTTGTGCTCTCAGTTGTTGTGGCTGGTGTAGTTGTTTCCGTTGTGGTCTCAGCTGTTGTGGCTGTTGTAGTTGTTTCAGTTGTACTAAAGGTTGTGCTCTCCATTGTTGTGGCTGATGTAGTTGTTTCAATTGTACTTTCAGTTGTTGTGGCTGGTGTAGTTGTTTCAGTTGTACTAACAGTTGTACTCACTGTTGTTGTGGATGGTGTACTTGTTTCAATAGTGCTCTCAGTTGTTGTGGCTGGTGTAGTTGTTTCAGTTGTGCTCTCAGTTGTTGTGGCTGGTATAGTTGTGTCCGTTGTGGTCTCAGTTGTTGTGGCTGGTGTAGTTGTTTCAGTTGTACTAACAGTTGTACTCTCTGTTGTTGTGGCTGGTGTAGTTGTTTCAATTGTGCTCTCAGTTGTTGTGGCTGGTGTAGTTGTTTCAGTTGTACTAACAGTTGTGCTCTCAGTTGTTGTGGCTGGTGTAGTTGTTTCAGTTGTACTAACAGTTGTACTCTCTGTTGTTGTGGCTGGTGTAGTTGTTTCAATTGTGCTCTCAGTTGTTGTGGCTGGTGTAGTTGTTTCAGTTGTACTAACAGTTGTGCTCTCAGTTGTTGTGGCTGGTGTAGTTGTTTCAGTTGTACTAACAGTTGTACTCTCTGTTGTTGTGGCTGGTGTAGTTGTTTCAATTGTGCTCTCAGTTGTTGTGGCTGGTGTAGTTGTTTCAGTTGTACTAACAGTTGTGCTCTCAGTTGTTGTGGCTTGTGTTGTTGTTTCAGTTGTGCTCTCACTTGTTGTGGCTGGTGTAGTTGTTTCAGTTGTACTAACAGTTGTACTCTCTGTTGTTGTGGCTGGTGTAGTAGTTTCAATTGTGCTCTCAGTTGTTGTGGCTGGTGTAGTTGTTTCCGTTGTACTAACAGTTGTGCTCTCAGTTGTTGTGGCTTGTGTAGTTGTTTCAGTTGTGCTCTCAGTTGTTGTGGCTGGTGTAGTTGTTTCCGTTGTGGTCTCAGTTGTTGTGGCTGGTGTAGTTGTTTCAGTTGTACTAACAGTTGTACTCTCTGTTGTTGTGGCTGGGGTAGTTGTTTCAGTTGTACTAACAGTTGTGCTCTCAGTTGTTGTAACTGGTGTAGTTGTTTCAGTTATGCTCTCAGTTGTTGTGGCTGGTGTCGTTGTTTCAGTTGTGCTCTCAGTTGTTGTGGCTGGTGTAGTTGTTTCAGTTGTACTAACAGTTTTGCCGTCAGTTGTTGTGACTGGTGTAGTTGTTACAGTTGTGCTCTCAGTTGTTGTGGCTGGTGTCGTTGTTTCAGTTGTACTAACAGTTGTGCTCTCAGTTGTTGTGGCTGGTGTAGTTGTTTCCGTTGTGGTCTCAGCTGTTGCGGCTGTTGTAGTTGTTTCAGTTGTACTAACAGTTGTGCTCTCCATTGTTGTGGCTGATGTAGTTGTTTCAATTGTACTTTCAGTTGTTGTGGCTGGTGTAGTTGTTTCAGTTGTACTAACAGTTATACTCACTGTTGTTGTGGATGGTGTACTTGTTTCAATAGTGCTCTCAGTTGTTGTGGCTGGTGTAGTTGTTTCCGTTGTGGTCTCAGTTGTTGTGGCTGGTGTAGTTGTTTCAGTTGTACTAACAGTTGTACTCTCTGTTGTTGTGGCTGGTGTAGTTGTTTCAATTGTGCTCTCAGTTGTTGTGGCTGGTGTAGTTGTTTCAGTTGTACTAACAGTTGTGCTCTCAGTTGTTGCGGCTTGTGTAGTTGTTTCAGTTGTGCTCTCAGTTGTTGTGGCTGGTGTAGTTGTTTCCGTTGTGGTCTCAGTTGTTGTGGCTGGTGTAGTTGTTTCAGTTGTACTAACAGTTGTACTCTCTGTTGTTGTGGCTGGGGTAGTTGTTTCAGTTGTACTAACAGTTGTGCTCTCAGTTGTTGTAACTGGTGTAGTTGTTTCAGTTATGCTCTCAGTTGTTGTGGCTGGTGTCGTTGTTTCAGTTGTGCTCTCAGTTGTTGTGGCTGGTGTCGTTGTTTCAGTTGTGCTCTCAGTTGTTGTGGCAGGTGTAGATGTTTCAGTTGTGCTCTCAGTTGATGTGGCTGGTGTTGTTTCAGTTGTACTAACAGTTGTGCTCCCCATTGTTGTGGCTGATGTAGTTGTTTCAGTTGTGCTCTCAGTTGTTGTGGCTGGTGTAGTTGTTTCCGTTGTGGTCTCAGTTGTTGTGGCTGGTGTATTTGTTTCAGTTGTACTAACAGTTGTACTCTCTGTTATTGTGGCTGGTGTAGTTGTTTCAGTTGTGCTAACAGTTGTGCTCTCAGTTGTTGTGGCTGGTGTAGTTGTTTCAGTTGTTGTCTCAGTTGTTGTGGTTGGTGTAGTTGTTTCAGTTGTGCTCTCAGTTGTTGTGGCTGGGGTAGTTGTTTCAGTTGTAATAACAGTTGTGCTCTCAGATGTTGTAACTGGTGTAGTTGTTTCAGTTGTGCTCTCAGTTGTTGTGGATGGTGTAGTTGTTTCAGTTGTACTAACAGTTGTGCTCTCAGGTGTTGTAACTGGTGTAGTTGTTTCAGTTGTGCTCTCAGTTGTTTTGGATGGTGTAGATGTTTCAGTTGTACTAACAGTTGTGCTCTCAGATGTTGTAACTGGTGTAGTTGTTTCAGTTGTGCTCTCAGTTGTTGTGGATGGTGTAGTTGTTTCAGTTGTGCTCTCAGTTGTTGTGGCTGGTGTAGTTGTTTCAGTTGTAATAACAGTTGTGCTCTCAGTTGTTGTGGCTGGTGTAGTTGTTTCAGTTGTACTAACAGTTGTGCTCTCCGTTGTTGTGGCTGATGTAGTTGTTTCAGTTGTACTTTCAGTTTTACTCTCTGTTGTTGTGGCTGGTGTAGTTGTTTCAGTTGTACTAACAGTTGTGCTCTCAGTTGTTGTGGCTGGTGTAGTTGTTTCAGTTGTGCTCTCAGTTGTTGTGGCTGGTGTAGTTGTTTCAATTGTGGTTTCTGTTGTTGTGGCTAGTGTAGTTGTTTCAGTTGTACTAACAGTTGTGCTCTCAGTTGTTGTGGCTGGTGTAGTTGTTTCAGTTGTGCTCTCAGTTGTTGTGGCTGGTGTAGTTGTTTCCGTTGTGGTCTCAGCTGTTGTGACTGGTGTAGTTGTTTCAGTTGTACTAACAGTTGTGCTCTCAGTTGTTGTGGCTGGTGTAGTTGTTTCAGTTGTGCTCTCAGTTGTTGTGGCTGGTGTAGTTGTTTCCGTTGTACTCTCTGTTGTTGTGGCTGGGGTAGTTGTTTCAGTTGTACTAACAGTTGTGCTCTCAGTTGTTGTGGCTGGTGTAGTTGTTTCAGTTGTGCTCTCAGTTGTTGTGGCTGGTGTCGTTGTTTCAGTTGTGCTCTCAGTTGTTGTGGCTGGTGTCGTTGTTTCAGTTGTGCTCTCAGTTGCTGTGGCTGGTGTCGTTGTTTCAGTTGTACTAACAGTTGTGCTCTCAGTTGTGTGGCTGGTGTAGTTGTTTCAGTTGTGCTCTCAGTTGTTGTGGCTGGTGTCGTTGTTTCAGTTGTGCTCTCAGTTGTTGTGGCTGGTGTCGTTGTTTCAGTTGTGCTCTCAGTTGTTGTGGCTGGTGTAGTTGTTTCCCGTTGTGGTCTCAGTTGTTGTGGATGGTGTAGTTGTTTCAGTTGTACTAACAGTTGTACTCTCTGTTGTTGTGGCTGGGGTAGTTGTTTCAGTTGTACTAACAGTTGTGCTCTCAGTTGTTGTGACTGGTGTAGATTTTACAGTTGTGCTCTCAGTTGTTGTGACTGGTGTAGTGGTTTCAGTTGTGCTCTCAGTTGTTGTGGCTGGTGTCGTTGTTTCAGTTGTGCTCTCAGTTGTTGTGGCTGGTGTCGTTGTTTCAGTTGTACTAACAGTTGTGCTCTCAGTTGTTGTGGCTGGTGTAGTTGTTTCAGTTGTACTAACAGTTGTGCTCTCCATTGTTGTGGCTGATGTAGTTGTTTCAATTGTACTTTCAGTTGTTGTGGCTGGTGTAGTTGTTTCAGTTGTACTAACAGTTGTACTCACTGTTGTAGTGGATGGTGTTCTTGTTTCAATTGTGCTCTCAGTTGTTGTGGCTGGTGTAGTTGTTTCCGTTGTGGTCTCAGCTGTTGTGACTGGTGTAGTTGTTTCAGTTGTACTAACAGTTGTGCTCTCAGTTGTTGTGGCTGGTGTAGTTGTTTCTGTTGTGCTCTCAGTTGTTGTGGCTGGTGTAGTTGTTTCCGTTGTACTCTCTGTTGTTGTGGCTGGGGTAGTTGTTTCAGTTGTACTAACAGTTGTGCTCTCAGTTGTTGTGGCTGGTGTAGTTGTTTCAGTTGTGCTCTCAGTTGTTGTGGCTGGTGTCGTTGTTTCAGTTGTGCTCTCAGTTGTTGTGGCTGGTGTCGTTGTTTCAGTTGTGCTCTCAGTTGTTGTGGCTGGTGTCGTTGTTTCAGTTGTACTAACAGTTGTGCTCTCAGTTGTTGTGGCTGGTGTAGTTGTTTCAGTTGTGCTCTCAGTTGTTGTGGCTGGTGTCGTTGTTTCAGTTGTGCTCTCAGTTGTTGTGGCTGGTGTCGTTGTTTCAGTTGTACTAACAGTTGTGCTCTCAGTTGTTGTGGCTGGTGTAGTTGTTTCAGTTGTACTAACAGTTGTGCTCTCCATTGTTGTGGCTGATGTAGTTGTTTCAATTGTACTTTCAGTTGTTGTGGCTTGTGTAGTTGTTTCAGTTGTACTAACAGTTGTACTCACTGTTGTTGTGGATGGTGTACTTGTTTCAATTGTGCTCTCAGTTGTTGTGGCTGGTGTAGTTGTTTCAGTTGTACTAACAGTTGTGCTCTCAGTTGTTGTGGCTGGTGTAGTTGTTTCAGTTGTGCTCTCAGTTGTTGTGGCTGGTGTCGTTGTTTCAGTTGTGCTCTCAGTTGTTGTGGCTGGTGTCGTTGTTTCAGTTGTGCTCTCAGTTGTTGTGGCTGGTGTAGTTGTTTCCGTTGTGGTCTCAGTTGTTGTGGATGGTGTAGTTGTTTCAGTTGTACTAACAGTTGTACTCTCTGTTGTTGTGGCTGGTGTAGTTGTTTCAGTTGTGCTCTCAGTTGTTGTGGCTGGTGTAGTTGTTTCAGTTGTGCTCTCAGTTGTTGTGGCTGGTGTAGTTGTTTCAGTTGTGCTCTCAGTTGTTGTGGCTGGTGTAGTTGTTTCCGTTGTGGTCTCAGTTGTTGTGGATGGTGTAGTTGTTTCAGTTGTACTAACAGTTGTACTCTCTGTTGTTGTGGCTGGGGTAGTTGTTTCAGTTGTACTAACAGTTGTGCTCTCAGTTGTTGTGACTGGTGTAGTTGTTACAGTTGTGCTCTCAGTTGTTGTGACTGGTGTAGTTGTTTCAGTTGTGCTCTCAGTTGTTGTGGCTGGTGTTGTTGTTTCAGTTGTGCTCTCAGTTGTTGTGGCTGGTGTCGTTGTTTCAGTTGTACTAACAGTTGTGCTCTCAGTTGTTGTGGCTGATGTAGTTGTTTCAGTTGTACTAACAGTTGTGCTCTCCATTGTTGTGGCTGATGTAGTTGTTTCAATTGTACTTTCAGTTGTTGTGGCTGGTGTAGTTGTTTCAGTTGTACTAACAGTTGTACTCACTGTTGTTGTGGATGGTGTTCTTGTTTCAATTGTGCTCTCAGTTGTTGTGGCTGGTGTAGTTGTTTCAGTTGTACTAACAGTTGTGCTCTCAGTTGTTGTGACTGGTGTAGTTGTTTCAGTTGTGCTCTCAGTTGTTGTGGCTGGTGTAGTTGTTTCCATTGTGGTCTCAGTTGTTGTGGCTGGTGTAGTTGCTTCAGTTGTACTAACAGTTGTACTCTCTGTTGTTGTGGCTGGGGTAGTTGTTTCAGTTGTACTAACAGTTGTGCTCTCAGTTGTTGTGGCTGGTGTAGTTGTTTCAGTTGTGCTCTCAGTTGTTGTGGCTGGTGTAGTTGTTTCCGCTGTACTCTCTGTTGTTGTGGCTGGGGTAGTTGTTTCAGTTGTACTAACAGTTGTGCTCTCAGTTGTTGTGACTGGTGTAGTTGTTACAGTTGTGCTCTCAGTTGTTCTGGCTGGTGTAGTTGTTTCAGTTGTGCTCTCAGTTGTTGTGGCTGGTGTCGTTGTTTCAGTTGTGCTCTCAGTTGTTGTGGTTGGTGTCGTTGTTTCAGTTGTGCTCTCAGTTGTTGTGGCTGGTGTAGTTGTTTCAGTTGTTGTCTCAGTTGTTGTGGTTGGTGTAGTTGTTTCAGTTGTGCTCTCAGTTGTTGTGGCTGGGGTCGTTGTTTCAGTTGTAATAACAGTTGTGCTCTCAGATGTTGTAACTGGTGTAGTTGTTTCAGTTGTGCTCTCAGTTGTTGTGGATGGTGTAGTTGTTTCAGTTGTAATAACAGTTGTGCTCTCAGATGTTGTAACTGGTGTAGTTGTTTCAGTTGTGCTCTCAGTTGTTTTGGATGGTGTAGTTGTTTCAGTTGTACTAACAGTTGTGCTCTCAGATGTTGTAACTGGTGTAGTTGTTTCAGTTGTGCTCTCAGTTGTTGTGGATGGTGTAGTTGTTTCAGTTGTGCTCTCAGTTGTTGTGGCTGGTGTAGTTGTTTCAGTTGTACTAACAGTTTTGCTCTCCGTTGTTGTGGCTGATGTAGTTGTTTCAGTTGTACTTTCAGTTTTACTCTCTGTTGATGTGGCTGGTGTAGTTGTTTCAGTTGTACTAACAGTTGTGCTCTCAGTTGTTGTGGCTGGTGTAGTTGTTTCAGTTGTGCTCTCAGTTGTTGTGGCTGGTGTAGTTGTTTCCGTTGTACTCTCTGTTGTTGTGGCTGGGGTAGTTGTTTCAGTTGTACTAACAGTTGTGCTCTCAGTTGTTGTGGCTGGTGTAGTTGTTTCAGTTGTGCTCTCAGTTGTTGTGGCTGGTGTCGTTGTTTCAGTTGTGCTCTCAGTTGTTGTGGCTGGTGTCGTTGTTTCAGTTGTGCTCTCAGTTGCTGTGGCTGGTGTCGTTGTTTCAGTTGTACTAACAGTTGTGCTCTCAGTTGTTGTGGCTGGTGTAGTTGTTTCAGTTGTGCTCTCAGTTGTTGTGGCTGGTGTCGTTGTTTCAGTTGTGCTCTCAGTTGTTGTGGCTGGTGTCGTTGTTTCAGTTGTGCTCTCAGTTGTTGTGGCTGGTGTAGTTGTTTCCGTTGTGGTCTCAGTTGTTGTGGATGGTGTAGTTGTTTCAGTTGTACCAACAGTTGTCTCTCTGTTGTTGTGGCTGGTGTAGTTGTTTCAGTTGTACTAACAGTTGTGCTCTCAGTTGTTGTGACTGGTGTAGATTTTACAGTTGTGCTCTCAGTTGTTGTGACTGGTGTAGTGGTTTCAGTTGTGCTCTCAGTTGTTGTGGCTGGTGTCGTTGTTTCAGTTGTACTAACAGTTGTGCTCTCAGTTGTTGTGGCTGGTGTAGTTGTTTCAGTTGTACTAACAGTTGTGCTCTCCATTGTTGTGGCTGATGTAGTTGTTTCAATTGTACTTTCAGTTGTTGTGGCTGGTGTAGTTGTTTCAGTTGTACTAACAGTTGTACTCACTGTTGTAGTGGATGGTGTTCTTGTTTCAATTGTGCTCTCAGTTGTTGTGGCTGGTGTAGTTGTTTCCGTTGTGGTCTCAGCTGTTGTGACTGGTGTAGTTGTTTCAGTTGTACTAACAGTTGTGCTCTCAGTTGTTGTGGCTGGTGTAGTTGTTTCTGTTGTGCTCTCAGTTGTTGTGGCTGGTGTAGTTGTTTCCGTTGTACTCTCTGTTGTTGTGGCTGGGGTAGTTGTTTCAGTTGTACTAACAGTTGTGCTCTCAGTTGTTGTGGCTGGTGTAGTTGTTTCAGTTGTGCTCTCAGTTGTTGTGGCTGGTGTCGTTGTTTCAGTTGTGCTCTCAGTTGTTGTGGCTGGTGTCGTTGTTTCAGTTGTGCTCTCAGTTGTTGTGGCTGGTGTCGTTGTTTCAGTTGTACTAACAGTTGTGCTCTCAGTTGTTGTGGCTGGTGTAGTTGTTTCAGTTGTGCTCTCAGTTGTTGTGGCTGGTGTCGTTGTTTCAGTTGTGCTCTCAGTTGTTGTGGCTGGTGTCGTTGTTTCAGTTGTACTAACAGTTGTGCTCTCAGTTGTTGTGGCTGGTGTAGTTGTTTCAGTTGTACTAACAGTTGTGCTCTCCATTGTTGTGGCTGATGTAGTTGTTTCAATTGTACTTTCAGTTGTTGTGGCTTGTGTAGTTGTTTCAGTTGTACTAACAGTTGTACTCACTGTTGTTGTGGATGGTGTACTTGTTTCAATTGTGCTCTCAGTTGTTGTGGCTGGTGTAGTTGTTTCAGTTGTACTAACAGTTGTGCTCTCAGTTGTTGTGGCTGGTGTAGTTGTTTCAGTTGTGCTCTCAGTTGTTGTGGCTGGTGTCGTTGTTTCAGTTGTGCTCTCAGTTGTTGTGGCTGGTGTCTTTGTTTCAGTTGTGCTCTCAGTTGTTGTGGCTGGTGTAGTTGTTTCCGTTGTGGTCTCAGTTGTTGTGGATGGTGTAGTTGTTTCAGTTGTACTAACAGTTGTACTCTCTTGTTGTGGCTGGTGTAGTTGTTTCAGTTGTGCTCTCAGTTGTTGTGGCTGGTGTAGTTGTTTCAGTTGTGCTCTCAGTTGTTGTGGCTGGTGTAGTTGTTTCAGTTGTGCTCTCAGTTGTTGTGGCTGGTGTAGTTGTTTCCGTTGTGGTCTCAGTTGTTGTGGATGGTGTAGTTGTTTCAGTTGTACTAACAGTTGTACTCTCTGTTGTTGTGGCTGGGGTAGTTGTTTCAGTTGTACTAACAGTTGTGCTCTCAGTTGTTGTGACTGGTGTAGTTGTTACAGTTGTGCTCTCAGTTGTTGTGACTGGTGTAGTTGTTTCAGTTGTGCTCTCAGTTGTTGTGGCTGGTGTCGTTGTTTCAGTTGTGCTCTCAGTTGTTGTGGCTGGTGTCGTTGTTTCAGTTGTACTAACAGTTGTGCTCTCAGTTGTTGTGGCTGGTGTAGTTGTTTCAGTTGTACTAACAGTTGTGCTCTCCATTGTTGTGGCTGATGTAGTTGTTTCAATTGTACTTTCAGTTGTTGTGGCTGGTGTAGTTGTTTCAGTTGTACTAACAGTTGTACTCACTGTTGTTGTGGATGGTGTTCTTGTTTCAATTGTGCTCTCAGTTGTTGTGGCTGGTGTAGTTGTTTCAGTTGTACTAACAGTTGTGCTCTCAGTTGTTGTGGCTGGTGTAGTTGTTTCAGTTGTGCTCTCAGTTGTTGTGGCTGGTGTAGTTGTTTCCATTGTGGTCTCAGTTGTTGTGGCTGGTGTAGTTGCTTCAGTTGTACTAACAGTTGTACTCTCTGTTGTTGTGGCTGGGGTAGTTGTTTCAGTTGTACTAACAGTTGTGCTCTCAGTTGTTGTGGCTGGTGTAGTTGTTTCAGTTGTGCTCTCAGTTGTTGTGGCTGGTGTAGTTGTTTCCGCTGTACTCTCTGTTGTTGTGGCTGGGGTAGTTGTTTCAGTTGTACTAACAGTTGTGCTCTCAGTTGTTGTGACTGGTGTAGTTGTTACAGTTGTGCTCTCAGTTGTTCTGGCTGGTGTAGTTGTTTCAGTTGTGCTCTCAGTTGTTGTGGCTGGTGTCGTTGTTTCAGTTGTGCTCTCAGTTGTTGTGGTTGGTGTCGTTGTTTCAGTTGTGCTCTCAGTTGTTGTGGCTGGTGTAGTTGTTTCAGTTGTTGTCTCAGTTGTTGTGGTTGGTGTAGTTGTTTCAGTTGTGCTCTCAGTTGTTGTGGCTGGGGTCGTTGTTTCAGTTGTAATAACAGTTGTGCTCTCAGATGTTGTAACTGGTGTAGTTGTTTCAGTTGTGCTCTCAGTTGTTGTGGATGGTGTAGTTGTTTCAGTTGTAATAACAGTTGTGCTCTCAGATGTTGTAACTGGTGTAGTTGTTTCAGTTGTGCTCTCAGTTGTTTTGGATGGTGTAGTTGTTTCAGTTGTACTAACAGTTGTGCTCTCAGATGTTGTAACTGGTGTAGTTGTTTCAGTTGTGCTCTCAGTTGTTGTGGATGGTGTAGTTGTTTCAGTTGTGCTCTCAGTTGTTGTGGCTGGTGTAGTTGTTTCAGTTGTAATAACAGTTGTGCTCTCAGATGTTGTAACTGGTGTAGTTGTTTCAGTTGTGCTCTCAGTTGTTTTGGATGGTGTAGTTGTTTCAGTTGTACTAACAGTTGTGCTCTCAGATGTTGTAACTGGTGTAGTTGTTTCAGTTGTGCTCTCAGTTGTTGTGGCTGGTGTAGTTGTTTCAGTTGTAATAACAGTTGTGCTCTCAGATGTTGTAACTGGTGTAGTTGTTTCAGTTGTGCTCTCAGTTGTTTTGGATGGTGTAGTTGTTTCAGTTGTACTAACAGTTGTGCTCTCCGTTGTTGTGGCTGGTGTATTTGTTTCAGTTGTCGTCTCTGTTGTTGTGGCTGGTGTAGTTGTTTCAGTTGTGGTCTCAGCTGTTGTGGCTGGTGTAGTTGTTTCAGTTGTACTAACAGTTGTGCTCTCCGTTGTTGTGGTTGATGTAGTTGTTTCAGTTGTACTTTCAGTTGTGGCTAGTGTACTTGTTTCAATTGTGCTCTCAGTTGTTGTGGCTGGTGTAGTTGTTTCAATTGTGGTTTCTGTTGTTGTGGCTAGTGTAGTTGTTTCAGTTGTACTAACAGTTGTGCTCTCAGTTGTTGTGGCTGGTGTAGTTGTTTCAGTTGTGCTCTCAGTTGTTGTGGCTGGTGTAGTTGTTTCCGTTGTGGTCTCAGCAGTTGTGACTGGTGTAGTTGTTTCAGTTGAACTAACAGTTGTGCTCTCAGTTGTTGTGGCTGGTGTAGTTGTTTCAGTTGTGCTCTCAGTTGTTGTGGCTGGTGTAGTTGTTTCCGTTGTACTCTCTGTTGTTGTGGCTGGGGTAGTTGTTTCAGTTGTACTAACAGTTGTGCTCTCAGTTGTTGTGGCTGGTGTAGTTGTTTCAGTTGTGCTCTCAGTTGTTGTGGCTGGTGTCGTTGTTTCAGTTGTGCTCTCAGTTGTTGTGGCTGGTGTCGTTGTTTCAGTTGTGCTCTCAGTTGTTGTGGCTGGTGTCGTTGTTTCAGTTGTACTAACAGTTGTGCTCTCCATTGTTGTGGCTGATGTAGTTGTTTCAATTGTACTTTCAGTTGTTGTGGCTGGTGTAGTTGTTTCAGTTGTACTAACAGTTGTACTCACTGTTGTTGTGGATGGTGTTCTTGTTTCAATTGTGCTCTCAGTTGTTGTGGCTGGTGTAGTTGTTTCAGTTGTACTAACAGTTGTGCTCTCAGTTGTTGTGGCTGGTGTAGTTGTTTCAGTTGTGCTCTCAGTTGTTGTGGCTGGTGTAGTTGTTTCCGTTGTGGTCTCAGTTGTTGTGGCTGGTGTAGTTGTTTCAGTTGTACTAACAGTTGTACTCTCTGTTGTTGTGGCTGGGGTAGTTGTTTCAGTTGTACTAACAGTTGTGCTCTCAGTTGTTGTGGCTGGTGTAGTTGTTTTAGTTGTGCTCTCAGTTGTTGTGGCTGGTGTAGTTGTTTCCGCTGTACTCTCTGTTGTTGTGGCTGGGGTAGTTGTTTCAGTTGTACTAACAGTTGTGCTCTCAGTTGTTGTGACTGGTGTAGTTGTTACAGTTGTGCTCTCAGTTGTTCTGGCTGGTGTAGTTGTTTCAGTTGTGCTCTCAGTTGTTGTGGCTGGTGTCGTTGTTTCAGTTGTGCTCTCAGTTGTTGTGGCTGGTGTCGTTGTTTCAGTTGTGCTCTCAGTTGTTGTGGCTGGTGTCGTTGTTTCAGTTGTACTAACAGTTGTGCTCTCAGTTGTTGTGGCTGGTGTAGTTGTTTCCGTTGTGGTCTGAGCTGTTGTGGCTGGTTTAGTTGTTTCAGTTGTACTAACAGTTGTGCTCTCCATTGTTGTGGCTGATGTAGTTGTTT
>CM031943.1:34718597-34731521 GCA_018749465.1 Paracanthobrama guichenoti
ACTGATATGTACCTTTAAGGTACTAATCCACTCTCTTAATGTACTGATATGTACCATTTAGGAGAGTAAGGTACAAAGATGTACCTTTTCACTTTTACTGTAGGGTACTGCCCCAGTGACAGCACTGTACCTCTTTTTCTGAGAGTGTTTGAACGACACTACAACAGCGTGCTGCTAGAAGTTATGCCATTGTCCACGTCTGTTGCCAAAGTTTCTACGGCAGTAAAAGCAGAAACCGAGGGTAACGTGGGTACGACACCATGCCATGTCTCGGTTCCTTGGCAATTTTCTCACGATTTATAAAATAGTTGGAAAGATTTGGGATATTTTAAGTACTCAGCTGAACAAAATACATAACACTGGCCTAGTGGTTTTTGGATATTTTACTGCAAAAATCCTACATATTGCATTAGTATTGTATCATTCTCATGGGCATTTAATAATTTTAGAGTTAAATCTCTTTTTTGGCTCATTTTATCGGTAAAAGAAAATGTGCCTAATAATTCTGCACACCTGAATAGTGAAAAGTGTGCAAATTAATTTCCAGCCTTCATGAACAACCATATATGAAAAAAAAAATGATCAGAAAATCAACGTGCCTAATAATTCTGCACGCAGTGTAGTGTCGTCCACTTGTGTCGACCAAAACGCATCTCAATACCAGGTGTAAACAGGGCCATAAAGCGCTTTGAGTGGAGTGCCAGAAAAGTGCAAAATAAATGGAAGGAATTGTTACTATCAATTTAATAAAAATCATTCTTATTCAATTTCTCATTCAATCTGGTTTCTGAAGGAGTACCATTTGAGATCCACAGGTTGAAAACATACAGTGACAGAGAATGAAGAGAGAAAATTACCTCATGGTTCTCAGTGAAAAGCTTCAAAAAGGCTGTTTAATGAGATGAATCCTGTGTGTCTCGACTGAAACCACAACATGTCACTAGTACCCTCTCTGTCTTCACAGCACACTCATTGCTGAAGCTCTCAGCAGGGTCCACATGTTTCTAGCTCATCAGAACAGAGATTGCTTCTGTCACTGATTACAGCCATTGTGCACACTGTTAGTTTAAAGATTGCTTTCTCTGGCTTCAAAAAGAGAAGAACCAAACCCCAAAAGACTACCTGATTTCATTCAAGCTCTCTGCAATCGTACATCTTTAATTTCTGGGGTATTTTTTAAATCAACTGTAGCTGACGTAAATTACCCCTTTCAATCATACTGACAGTGTAGTGGCCAGCTTGAGTGGTGCTGATGCTGAGATTGGTTGGAATCTCAAATGGTTGGAAAAACCCAAAGCTCCTGTGCTCTCATGTGTCATTGTGAGAACAAGAGACTGAATTGCTCTGAAATATATATCATTAGCATTATATAAACAGAGTTGTACCTGAACCTATTGACAATGTGAATCGAAAAGTACACGCGTTGATTGCTGTGTGAGTGAATAAAAACTTTAAAGCATAATCATGTATGAGAATTCAGATTATCATCACTTCACGAGTTCACCTGACCATCCAGTCATAAAAGTTAATGGTAAACGAACTTGGCTTGCTGTCCTTGAAAGAAGGCACGAGCTCAAGGATCGGCTAGAGCTCCAAGCTGAAGCCCCTGTAACAATACTACGTAGAGGAAGAATGAGAGAAATAGAGGAGATGGGGAGATATAGGGATGCCGGATGAATTGTTGCTGAAACGTCGCACAATGACTGCTGCTTATACGTTTGTAATGATTATTGACAGGACTGAACATATAATAGAACATCATATAATGTAATGTACTTTCCAGAAGAGGGCAGCAGAGCAAGCTGAAATAAATAAACAATGCGTTGCAGTGTATCCTGAAGAAAATTTAACCCAATAAAAAAACACTGCCATTAATTAATCAACATGTCATTTATTTATTTTTTTTTAGTTGCTGTGGAACAACCTTAATGCACTTTCTCTTATATAAAACAATGCACGTGTGTAAAAAAATTAAAGTGTCCAATCACACATTACTATATTTTGGCACAAATGTATCTGTGACTTGACTATGGCTAACACTCGGCTAATACAATATTTGTCTCAGAGTTTGTTTTAACCCTCAAGCTGTCTTCGGGACAAATGTGGTTTTGCCTTTTTTTAAATTAATCTTTAATCCGAGCGGTACAAGACTTGGCTACTTTTCCTATATTTGCCACCTGAACAATTGAAGAATTGGACTATTAGTGTTAAAGGGTTAGTTCACTCAAAAATTGTTCACTCAAAAAAAAAATAAAAGGCTCCTTTGGACTTCATAGACAAAAAAGGGCACCCAAAGGAATGAATGAGAAATACTATAATTCAGAGCATTTTTTATTTTATTTGTCCAATAAAAATCAATAAATCCAACACAATGCAGATCATACATACACATAAACGAAGGGGTGAGCCTGTACAACATTTTCAATGTAGCAAACACTTACACACACATTTTTACAATTTATTTAGATCCACTTAAAAGAAATGATTTACATGGACATAAATATTATAGATGCAGTTAAATAGTGGCATAAAACAGGTCTTTACAATATTAAGCATATCTCTCAGTTGTTATGGGTGTAAGTATCAGCGTCTCTGGCATATTTGCCGGTTGCCTATGATAGCAGACAGAGCACAGTACTTTGCAAGCCGTTTGGCCCTCTTTTTGGGCATCCCAAGTTGTTGAAGTATTAGTTCACCAAAAAAATTTAAATTAGATTGTTGTGCACTGTAAAAAATAGACTAATACAAATTTAGACTAATGATTATGTTTTAGTTAACTAGACAATTAAATGCAAAAATGCTGGCTTAACCAGTGAAAAGAAGTTGGTTCAACAATCGTTGGACCAACCTAGTATTAATTGTAAATTTGTAAATGCGAGTTAACAAGCATACAAGTTGCAACAAGTTAAAAATGTATTCTAGGTGCATCATGCAAAACTCATCCATGGCTCCCAGAATGCATTGTGGCATGAAGCATGTCACCATAGTTGAGATTCATAGGCTGATTCTTGATGTCTGTGGGAGTAAATCTCAAAGAGCTTAGTGTACAATTGGTTTTAAACCATGATTAAAACCATGCTGGATCTTTTCTAGAATCACAATAAAACAAAGTTAGTAGTATATTGCTCATATTAAACTCAGTCATAAAATCAGTGAATTCATTATTATATTATCATCAAGCAGGTGACAGCATCTGATTGTGTTTTTTCTTGCCATAGCAAATCAGCCAGCTTACAGCAGCCAGAGACACACAAAAGTTGTCAAACTGCCCAACTAAAGAAAACACTGACCACCATGATGGTGACAAAAAACAAAGAACAATTTTCAACACAAAATAAAAAAAATACTATAAAAACTCAATTAGCTGAACAAAAGATCTTAAATTGGGAGCCATATGACCTGACTCAGTTAACTGAGTTAAGTGAACTATTTTGTTTAAACATTGAGTAAACTCAAAAAAGCTGTGCAGCAAGTTGCCTTACATTTTAAGTTAGGTCAACTTTTCGTTTTTTACAGTGTGTATTGATGTGACGTCTTAAACGTCATCACGAAGAGTAAAGGTGGATGGAAGTTAAATCTGGTGTCTGTGTGGTTTGATCCGAAATAACTAGGAAAGTTATAACATTGGTGACGAGGATGTTGCAACAAGGACTCACTCGTTAGTTAAATCTGAAAGTGACTTAGAGGTGCGTTTTCAGTTTATTGAAAAGTTTAGCTGAGATAAGCAGCGCACAGTAAAGATGGATGGTACCATTCCCAAATTCGACTGCTACAGCGATCCAGCCACTTTGGGTCCACGATGGACAGGATGGCTAAATGCATTTGAACTTTTTGCCGACGGAAAGGGTTTGATCCTGACTGATGATGCACCCGATGCTACAAAGCAAAGACGGAGAGCCCTGCCTTTACATCATGCTGGAACAGACGTGCAAGATATATTCTCTACACTCGCTGACACAGGAGGGCCTACAGACTATGCGCAGGCAGTAAGAAAACTGAATGCATACTTTGTGCCTTAGGTAAACACGGCGTTTGCAAGACAGAAGTTTTATAAGCTAAAGCAGAAAACGGGACAGACCGTGCAACAGTTTGCCACATGTTTGAGGCAAGCAGCCAAAGATTTCGGAGCTGATAAAGACAATCAAATAAGGGATTCTGTTTTGAGTCGGTGCAGATCTGAAAAGGAGTGAGAATTCAGAAATAAATGTTTTATGCAATATAGCAAAGGAAGTGCAGATTCAAACAAAACGTGCTACAGCTGTAGGCAGACAGGTCATTTTGCAAAAGATTACACATGTCCCGCACATGGAAAATCATGCAGAAAGTGCAATGGAAGAGATCATTTTGCAAAGATGTGTAAAACAAAGGAAAGCTCAAAACAGACAGTAAAAAGAGCTGAATCAGATGACAGAAAGCAAGAGTTTGCATTTGTTGTAAGAGAAGAGAGCAACATGGACAAAATAACATTCTCAGTTGGATGTGTCAGGCTTCCAATGTTAGTTAGCTCAGGAGCAACAAGCAACATAGTGGATGAAGGAACATGGGAAATGCTGAAAGAAATATACTCATCAAGTGAACCCCTGCCTGTGAAAGGAATATTCTGGTGTGAGGTTGGAATCAGAAAACGCAGCACAACAGCTGAATTTACAGTTATTCGTGGGAGAGGAGAACCAATGCTTGGAAAAGAGACATCAGTGAAATTAGGAGTGCTGACGATTGGAGCTAATGTTGCATTGGTTAGTGATGTGAAGTCCATGATACGACAGCAGTACGCCAAATTTCCAAAAGTTCTGTGGAGTAGGCAAACTAAACACAAAACAAGTCAGCCTGCACATAGACAGTACAGTGATGCCAGTGGCACAGCCCCTTAGGCGCAGCCCACAACTAAGAGAGGCTGTTGAGGAAAAAATAAATGAGCTGCTCCACATGGACATTATTGAAAAAGTCAATGGAGCTACTCCTTGGGTAAACCCCGTTGTCATTGTGCCCAAAGCGAACGGAGAAATAAGGATGTCTCTGGACATGAGACAAGCAAACACTGCAATCATTCATGGGAGGTTTCTGATTCCCACAGTGGATTAACTTTTGCAAGGAATGAATGTTTTCAGCAAACTAGACCTGAAGTGAGGGTACCATCAGCTGGAATTGACCCCAGAATCCACAAGAGACATCACAACTTTCACTGTTCACAATGACATACATAGGTTCAAGAGACTGGTGTTTGGAGTTTCGTCAGCAAGTGAGCAGTACCAGCATGAAATAGCAACTGTTCTAGTGGGCATGGAAGGAGTAGAGAACATATCAGATGACATCATCATCCATGCACCTGACAAAGAGATGCATGCAGTGCTAAAGAGACTGGAAAGCTGTGGCTTGACTCTGAATGTAGAGAAATGCCAGTTTAACATAAACAAACTGGTGTTTATGGGCATAATGAAAGGCATAGGCCCGACGGCAGAGAGGGTGAGAGCAGTTGTGGAGGCAAGAGAGCCTGAAAATGCTTCAGAGATGAGAAGTTTTCTCGGTTTAGCTAGCTATAGCAGTCGTTTCATACCTCAGCTTGCGAGTATCTCAGAACCTCTGCGCAGACTGACAAAAAAGACACTAAATTTCATTTTTGGAAGTGATCAAAAGAAAGCTTTCGAAACTCTTAAAGAAAAGTTGGCCGAGGCCACAACATTGGCTTACTTTGACAAGGATGCACCAACAACAGTCATTGCTGATGCTGGACCAAAGGGTATCGGAGCAGTACTACTGCAGGACCAAAGAGGAGGAATGGTTCCTGTCTTCTATTTGAGCAGGAGCTTGACAGAGTGTGAACAAAGGTATTCGCAAACAGAGCGTGAAGCACTTGCTCTGGTGTGGGCATGTGAACGATCGTACCCTTACGTTTGTGGTCGGAAGTTTGATCTCGTCACAGACCACAAAGCATTGGAAGCAATTTATAACCCTTGCTCAAAGCCATGCGAACAAATCGAAACGTGGTTCTTGAGATTACAGCCCTATGATTTCCAGGTGATTCACATAATACCTGGAACACACAACATTGCAGATCCTCTGTCACACCTGCTGGGCCCATCAGCCAAACGTGAGAGATGCACACACATAAAGTAGAGGATTATGTGCGGTTTATAGCAGTTTGTGTGACACCCAGGGCCCTGATCACAAAGGAAGTCAGGCAGTTCTCAGCAAATTATGTGGAATTAGAGAGACTGAGAACGGCCATTCAAACAGGTTGTTTCGATGACTGTCCTGCATACAAATGCCATTGGTGTGCCATATTTCACTGCCGGTTGTATATTCTGTATATAACTGTGTATGTGACAAATAAGACTCTTGAATCTTGAAATTGGCAAAATAATATTCAGAGGAACAATAATTGTTTTGCCACAGTCGCTGCGAGGCAGAGCATTACAGTTGGCTCATGAGGGTCATCTTGGTTTTGTAGGAACAAAACAACACTTGAGAACAAAGGTTTGGTGGCCCGGAATGGACAAGGCCGCAGAAAGATTTGTGAGAACATGTCACGGTTGTCAGCTGGTAGTGAAACCGAGGTTTCTGAACCACTGTCACCCACAGTAATGCCTGAAGGGCCATGGCAAAACTTAGCCACAGACTTGCTTGGTCCTTTACCCGATGGACATTCGATTCTGGTTGTTGTTGACTACTACAGCAGGTACTATAAATATACAATCCTCAACTCCACAATGGCAGAAAAAGTGATTGACAGGTTGGACGACATTTTCAGTCGGCACTGACTTCCCTTAACACTCAAGTTGTCCAGGCAATTCAAGTCCAGTCAGTTTCAGTCATTTTGTCGGGAGAATGGAATCCACCATATCAAAATGACTCCAAAGTGGGCACAGGCAAATGGAGAAGTGGAAAGACAAAATGCATCACTGATGAAACGAGTACGGATTACCCAAGCTGATGGCCAGGATTGGAAAAGAGAACTGCGAAAATATGTGACTGTCTACAGGTCCATACGACATGCCAGCCCAGTGGAACTTCTTTTTCAGAGGAAAGTTACCAGACATCGCACCACCACACAGTGATCTTGAAGCTCAAGACAAAGACGCAGAGCAGAAAGGAAAAGCCAAGATATACACAGACCACAGATGAGGTGCTAAGACATCAGACATAGAGGTTGGAGATCAAGTGCTTGTGAAGCAGTATAAAACAGACAAGGTCACAACAACATTTCACAGCACAACTCACAAGGTCGTACCCAGAGAAGGTAACAGTGTTGTCGTCCAGTCACCTATTGGAGCGGAGTATGCACGGAACAGGACATTTGTCAAGAAGTTTCTTCCTATGGAAACACCAACAGTGATTGGTGAAATGAAATGCGCTCAAGAGCCAAGTTGCGATAAGGAACAAAAGGGAATCGCAGAGGAATGCAAAAAGAACTGTGATACAATTCAGAGAGAAGAACAGATTCCTAAACCATGCAGGCCCTAGAGACAAATCAAATTGCCAGGAAGGTTTAGAGCAGTGGTCGCCAACCCGTTGATCACGATCGACTGGTAGATCTTTACTGTCCCAGCAGCCCCCGATAAGTAACCAAAACATCAGTAACAACACATTATCAAGGCTCATAATTGCTCCATATGCTCCCAAAATGTATTCTCTGCAACCTCAAAATTCGCACCGCACACATCGACCGGCAATTTAAATCGGAAACAGCCGGTTTTGTGCTCCAAATGCACAATTAGCAACCAGATGGATTTTAGTTTAATGTTGGCTGATCTCTATTTCGGAGTTGCACACGAACTGCATTGCAATCATTTCCCGAATGTCATTTGTGTGAAAATATTACAAAGTCTGTTAACGGACGTTAACGCAGGTCAGAGACACATTTATGCATTTGGCAGACGCTTTTATCCAAAGCGACTTACATTTCAAGGTACACATTTTTACATTTCCCTTGCTTTCCCTGGGAATCGAACCCATGACCTTGGCATTGCTAGCACCACGCTCTTATTGTTTGAGCTACAGGAAAGCTTGTAAGCTGAAGACGGACGCAAAGAGGAGAGTGCAGACGCAGCAGAGAAAATACCAGACACAGTGACGCATTCCAGATGAAACTGGAAGTGTAATTGCATCTGGTTGTTGAAACCACATATGTAAATTTTACTCCTCCCAACAAAGCTAATAAATAAATGTGTGAGAGCGTGTTATGGGCTATATGACGTTATAGGTATGACAGTGCTACTGCAGCACACGATCTCAGATGAGCAGCTCAATCTCTTCATCACACTGCTGCAAATGAAAGTGAAAGTTGCAGAAGCATCATTATAAAAGTAAATAAACTAAATGATCTTACCAGTGCTTACGCCACTCTCTCTCATATCACGGTCTTTGATTTTGAAATGAATTGATCAATAAAATGCATCTCATATTTGTTGATTTCGGTGATGTGAACTCCATTAAATCTGCATATAGCGCAGGAATTGAAGATTGGATTTATATCCGTTTTGCAGAGACACGTTTATGTGACCAAGTGGAATCGTTCTGATAAATCAGACAGCTATCTGATCTGTAAAAACAGATGCTAGACCAGGTATAGTCTAAATAGGCCCAGCAAGATAACTGTTCCCGATGCTTGAAATATAGGAAGAAAAATATAAATATTGAATTGGGGAAGGGGGTTACATGAATGTATCTCTGAACGAAACTGACGGTCTTCAGAATAGTTTCCATGGCATTTTTACAGTGGTACCCAAAGAAACGCTTCTTTTCCATTAGCACCACCTACTGTCAGAGAGTGAATTTGCATTTTTATTCAGTGTATCTGTGTTTGTTTTGTGCAGGTGTGTCTTGATGTTACAATTTCACAAAGCTAAAGTCATTGAAAATTATGCAATCTAATTTAAATCAAAAAACAATTGCTCATGCTACATGTGTGTATCTTTGTTTGGATCGTGATTAGAATGCAGTGGTTGCCTCATTTCAAATGGCTACATTTTTAATGCCAGTTTGGCCTGTTATAGAGCCAATAAACAACAAATAAATTTGCTTAAACAAAGAAAATTGGCAGAAAATCGGAAATAGCCAATCTGCTTATAAAAAAAACAAACAAAAAAACTCGGCCATGAAAAATCTATAGGTAGACCTTGCCTTTCATCAAGGCCAAGGTCAGGGATCTTTGGCTTGAAAAGGTTGGTGACCACTGGTTTAGAGACTATGTCATTGAGTGACTGATGAAAGTGAGTAATTTTGGTCTCAATGAAAAAAATAGAAGAGTTATATCATGGTTTAGTGCACCTGTTTTGAAAGCATTTCTGAAGAACTTGTTTAGTGGGGGGTAAGTTCATATTTAAGTAGAGGGGGGGATGTTGTGTATTAATGTGATGTCAAACGTCATCACGAAAAGAAGTGAAGAGTAAAGGTGGATGGAAGTTAAATCTGGTGTCTGTGTGGTTCGATCCAAAATAACTAGGAAAGTAATAACAATGATGTACTCACCCTCAAGTCATCCTAGGTGTACATGACATTCTTCTTTCAGACGAACACAACCGGAGTGGTATTAAAAAAATAACCTGGCTAATCCAAGCTTTATAAAGGCAGTGAATGGTAATTTCTGTCTGTGTCTGTTTTTGAAGTCCATAAAAGTGCATCCGTCCATCATAAAATAAATCTAGGGGGTTAATAAAGGCCTTCTGAAGCGAAGCGATGCATTTGTGTGAAAAAAATATCCATATTTAACAAGTTATTAAGTAAAATAACTAGAGCCTGGCAGACAACAACAGAATAACGTGCCAAGGACAGAGCAAAACCTAACAAGTTCAGTTGCTATTTTTCCACTGTCTGCTGGAAATTGAAAAAAGTAGTCTGTATAAATTGATCGATCTTATTTTATCGAAGATGGTGGATCACACCTGAAACCTCCGTGCCATAATTTGTCCATGAAGGACCAATTAAGGACTGCTATACGAAAGACGCTTGATGGTTAAAAGTAAGGCTCAACACTTCTGATGTCTTGCATTTATAAAGTTGTCAATTTCCCCATTGAGCATGTCATGTCAATAATTTTGCATATTGTTTGGTCTTTGGTACAACCTGGAAGCGCTGCGCTGTGTTTACTACGTGAATAGCATACGAGAATGACGTTGAAGAGAAGAGATTGTTGAATAAAGTTGTTATTTTTGGGGGGTTTTTTGCACACTAAAAGTATTCTCATCACTTCATAACATTAAGGTTGAACCACTGGAGTCACATGGACTATTTTAACAACATCTTTACTACCTTTCTGGGCCTTGAAAGTTACATGGTTCAGAAACCTCTCGGATTTCATCAAAAATATATGAATTTGTGTTCCGAAGATGAACAAAAGTCTTACAGGTTTGGAACAACATGAGGATGAGTAATTAATGATAGACATTTCATTTTTGGGTGAACTAACCCTTTAAGAATTGAGAGCTGGAATTTTGCATTGGCCGTTACGTTTTCTCTTACTGGAGCTGTTCACGGAAGTAGGAGGACAGATTGTGACAGGAAATACTGGTTTGTTACTGCCTTCCTTTGTCATTATGTAGAGTTGTAATGTTTAATGATCACTATAGTTCTGCAGTCCTCTCAGTTGTCATGTTTCTCCTCCCCCTTTGCTTTTCCTCCACACACTCTCTTTTTAGCGCATGCATGAGTCAGCAAAACACTGGCTTCATGCAGGCATTCATGGTGGAAGAGAGTTGCTGGGACATCATGTGTGAAAGATGATCCAGGGCTGCTGACTGAAGGAGAAGGAGGAGGTAAATATTGGCTGTGTATGTTACTTAACTGTGATTGAGCAATTGTGGAAGAATGTCTTAAACTGTTTGTGTGTGTGTGGGACCATCCCCTGCAGTTACTTTAGGTATGTACTGGCTAAATGTATGTCAGCACGCATGCCCTGTCACACCTCACCGTATGCGTCCAAAGGTCTCTGATGCCTTGTGCAACTTCACTCAGTAAGAAGATTAGAGGGATAGCATTTGAAGGAAGGAGTGAAAGAGCATTACTTCTGTCTTATACATAACGGTAGGAAGTTCTTCTTTCGCTTTTGCAGCTTTTGCTCTGATATGTTGCATGTTGTTGTAGAACGTGAGACAGATTGTAATGGTCTTTAATAAATATACATTGTTTAACAGAGCAACAGAATACTTAAATCTGAAGTAAGCAGCAAAACTCCCTCTAGCAATGGAGCTTAATGAACTAATACCATGGCCACATGTTCTTAAAGGTATACACACATAGATAAACATTGGCGTAATAAATAAAGTTAACTGCTAGCTGGCGGTAACTTCATTAGGAACTGTCAGATAAGTTGATCTAGAATGCATAAAGTATATGGAATATTTTTCAGATGAATCCATTAGAGAGACATTTTCCATAAACACTTCCACCTCTATGAAGTGTTTTTGTCATTTTTATAATATGTCTATATTGTCTCTATTCATTTTTATTTCATCTTTGTTATTTTAATACTTCAAGTTAAACTAAACCAACATGAGAAATGTCACCTTGTCAACTAGCTGAAATAAAATAAGCCTTTTTATTTTATTTTATTTCAGTAATGCATTTATTTTGAATAAAGTAACATTCTTTATACGATAATAGTTGTAGTTAACGATAATAACACTGCCTCTCTTTTATTTATTTTCAGTTAAAGATTGTTTTTCTCAAGCCCAATGATTTTCTTTTCTTCTCATTAACAGTGCAATGTTCAATGTTGTCTGTTGTGCCATCCGTAACTTTGTCATGCTTTCTCTTCCCTAAAGAGAGCCCTGTTCGGTTGGCCTCTGTTGTGGCATTATTAATAATTGTCTTGTAGTGTATCAACTCTCTAAGCAGTTTCACAAATTATCTACAACTACTAATCATCAACAACATAATGACATGATATTGTCAGTTTGAATCAAAATAGCTATAGGGATCAGTACAGGTTATATGCACTTTGGGCTGCATTTGTGGCAGTTTGTAGAAACAGAACAGAACAGAACAGGTTAAAAGTGGTGCACTTACACTTACAATGGAAGTCATATGACTATATTTGTGTTAACTGTGGTCATAGAACTCCACCTGTATTGACCACACCGCTTTCTCACCCATTGCAGGAGATTGTTCGCAAATGCAAAGTTTAAAAAATGCTCGATTTGCATCACAGATAATTAAGTAATACAAATCATTTTAGAACAGTGTGTCCAGGAACAACATTGTGCTCATGATTTTATAATTCTTCAAGAAAACATATTTAAACATTGCTGTGGCATTTGAAAACTCAAGATAAGAATTACTTTCTCTGTTGTAGATGGCGTCGGTGCTCCTGCCAGCACTGGGTCGTGTGGCCGTATGTGGTGGTACTCATGGCAACGAGCTGTCAGGTGTGTATCTGGTGCAGGAGATGGAGCGACAGCGGAAAGAGAAGGGAGACGTTGCGTGGCCGATTCCCGTAACAACTGTGCTGTCAAACCCACTGGCTGTGAAAGAGTGCAGAAGATATATTGACACCGATATGAATCGGTGCTTCAGCAGAGCCACGCTGAGGTGAGATGAGGAACTGCAGCATGGACTGTTAATCAGTTTCTCTTGTCGAAAATAATTTAAAGGGTTAGTTCACCCAAAAATGAAAATTATGGCCGCTTTCAAAACACTGCTGCATGAAGCTTCGGAGCGTTATGAATCAGTGCATTGAATCAGCGGTTCCGATTCATAACATTACGAAGCTTCATGAAGCAGTGTTTTGAAATCGGCCATCACTATATAAGGCCCCGATCACACAGAACGCGTTTTTGCAGTGAGAGGCGCCTTTTTTTAATAGATTTCTGTTGGCAGAGAGCGTTTTGTGCGCTCTCTGCCAACAGAAAAAAGAATAAAAAAAGAATTATTAGGAACACCTGTTCAATTTCTCATTAATGCAATTTTCTAATCAACCAATCACATGGC
>CM031943.1:34831454-34990259 GCA_018749465.1 Paracanthobrama guichenoti
GGAAAAAGATCAAAATAGGATTGATTTCTAACAGCCTCATAAATATATAATTTTTCTCTTTACAAATTGTGCTCTTTGACAATCAATGCAATTTTAGACTTCTCATTTATAGGCCTGGTCATATTTTAAGAGGTGTATGCAACCATAAATAATGCATAGTACACATACATAAACAATATAATTTATAGAATATGAGCATGCTTTGCTAAAATTCATCCTTGTTATGAATCTATAGGACAAGCCTTTAATATTTTTGCTATAATAATGGCTTCTGGGTGTTGTTAGGAGCAAGACTGATTCACTTTAATCCACTTGAAGCTGAAGGTAGCAGCCACAGTCGCAGAAATAACTGGTAAGAAAAAAAGAGCAAAATTAGATAAAACAGAATTTAAGGTCTTAGAGCATTTTTTTGTTTCATTACAGTTTTGTGTCATCACATTCTGACATACATAAGACTATTCTATGGAACAAAACTTTTCTTGAGACATCTGTGAATTTGCAAAAGATATGTTTTGAAATGCAATCTCAAATGTACTCTGAACCCATTGGACTGAAAACTGAATAGAGGAATTATGGTGTTCAGTGGATCAACAACTCCTGTTCCCACTGCTGAAATAAGAGTGTCTGAAACCCTCTCCAACTGATGGGACAGTTACCGTGGAGTTGGAAAACTAGTTGTGTTAAGGTGATGATTGACCCTGGGCTGGAATATATTACATAGAAGAATGTCATACACTCAAAAAAATGACTTGTTGAATTTACTTAAAAAAGCAGCGCTCAAGTGGTTCCATGCAACTATTTTTATAGTATTACAACTATTTTAATAAACAATAATTTAGTTTCATGAACAAAAGAAATTCAAGTGAAAGATGACAACATTTCTTAGAGTAAACACAAAATCATTTGAATTGGTACTTTTACATAATATTTATATGTGCAGCTTCATTTAATGTTATAAGCAATTTATAAAAGTTTATTATGTTTGGTTAATTTAACTATTTGGTTTTACAAGTGTAAGTGGAAAACTATTAAATAACAACAAGCATATTTTTAAAAAAACAAAGGCAAAAATAACTCATTGCTGACAAACTCAATTTCTAATTGAGGACAGTGAATCTTTCAATATGTGTTTATGAGCGCCCATGAGCCTAAACACAGGCACCACTTTCTCTGCATAATGGTAACCACAAAATTACAGAAACTCCTCTAAATGTCCAAATATAACTGAACATTAAACACTAATATAAATTAACAACATCCTTCCTTTTACTGAAAAACATAAAATAACACTCTTAATCCCCTAAATTTACTCTCCTAATGCAGGTCCTTTGCAGCTAATGCTGGGAACTACAGATTCACTGCCCAGGTTGTTCATTTCACCTCAGCAATGTTGTTGACCAAACAAAAACTTATTAAGTAAAGCTGTCAATCACTTTATTTTAGTAGAAAACTCAGTAAATGTCTAAGTTCATGTAGTTACATGAGTTTTTTTTTAAAAGCAATGTGAACAAGGATGATTTGGAGTGCAACTAACAAACATTGAAAGTTAATTTAGAATTCTTTTAATATAATCATCCATTATATAATAAGTAACTGTATAATGCATTAATATGTAATGTTTTTTTCTTTCATGACACCATCACACACAAAAGTAATAACATAAATTAAGCAATGATGCAATATAGTTATTTTACCTGAAACTGCGACAATCACTCTGATGAAGGAAGGATATTTGGCTTCTTGTAGACTTGCGTTCAAGCTGTAACATGACAGGTTAGTCAGCCAAACTACCAATCAGAATTAACTTTTTCTTTTGTTGTTGTTGTTGGTGAAATTACAACGTAATATTTATTTATGGTAAACAAATCAATTCTAACAACAATATTCTCTAATAAACTTTTGTATTTGGTCTGAAATACCACCCTAGTGTAATTCAGTGAGTGAATTTTAACTCACCTGTGTAATGACATGTTGAACTCCTTGCCTTGAAGGCCTGGAGAGTTTGAATCAGTGAGTTCAACAGTAAATGTCTCAAAAGAGCGGAAAACCAAGATCTGTTAGATACACTGGCAATGAATTGTGTAGTTGTGAAGTTGTAGTCACTTTTAGCTGTGGAAGATGTCATGGGTCTTATTGTTGTTGTTGTATTAGTGGTTGAGGCAGTGCTATATTAGTGGTTGGAGGCAGTGGTTGTGTTAGTGGTTGAGTCAAATGATTTTGTTGGATGTTCTAGTTGTACTCACCAGTTGTAGTGTTAAAGGTAAAGTGATAGAGGAGCAATGAAGAAACAGAAGTTGTGATTTTTGGTCCGTGTGTTAATTACTGTACTTGGATATATTTAATATGAGTGCTGAGAATGCTGTTGTTGGTCTTGTTGGACATTTCAGCTGCACCTAAGAGTTTTATTCTCCGCTGCAGTTGAAGAAGGAGTGCTTGAAGTAAAAGCCTAAAACTTTGTTTCAGCTTGTATTTCTAAAGTTCTGGTCTCAGTTTAAGCGTAGCTGGTGTAGCTGATCCAGCTGTGTTTCAGTTGTCATAGCTGGTGCAATTGTTCCAGCTGTAATAACAGTTGTGCTCTCAGTTGTTGTGGCTGGTGTAGTTGTTCCAGTGGTAATAATAGTTGTGGCTGGTATCGTTGTTTGTTGTGCTCTCAGTTGTTGTTTCAGTTGTACCAACAGTCAGTTGTGCTTTTAGTTGTTGTGGCTGGTGTAGTAGTTTCAGCTGTACTAACAGTTGTGATCTCAGTTGTTGTAGCTGGTGTAGTTGTTTCAGGCGCTGCTCTCAATTGTTGTGGCTGGTGAAGCTGTTTGCTCAGCTGTACCAACAGTTGTGCGCTCCAGTTGTTGTGGCTGGTGTAGTCGCTTCAGTTGTACTAACAGCTGTGATCCTCAGCTGTTGTGGCTGGTGTAGTTGTTTCAGTTGTACCAACAGCTGTGCTCTCAGTTGTTGTGGCTGGTGTAGTTGTTTCCGTTGTACTTTTTGACAGTTGTTGTGGCTTGTGTAGTTGTTTCAGCTGTACCAACAGGTGCTCTGGTTGTTGTGGCTGGTGTAGTTGTTTCAGCTTGTGCTCTCAGTTGTTGTGGCTGGTGCAGTTGTTTCAGTTGTACTAACAGTTGTGGTCTGCAGTTGTTGTGGCTGGTGTAGTTGTTTCAGCTTGCAGTTCTCAGCTGTTGTGGCTGGTGCTGTTTCAGCAGTTGTGCCTCAGTTGTTGTGGCTGGTGTCGTTGTTTCAGCTGTGGCCTCAGTTGCTGTGGCTGGTGTAGTTGTTTCTCAGTTGCTGTACCAACAGCTGTACTCTCTGCTGTTGTGGCTGGTGTAGTTGTTTCCAGCTGTGCTCTCAGTTGTTGTGGCTGGTGTAGTTGTTTCAGTTGTGCTCTCAGTTGTTGTGGCTGGTGTAGTTGTTTCAGCTGTGCTCTCAGTTGTTGTGGCTGGTGTAGTTGTTTCGCTTGTGGTCCCAGTTGTTGTGGATGGTGTAGTTGTTTCCAGCTGTACCAAACAGCTGTACTCTCTGTTGTTGTGGCTGGGGTAGTTGTTTCAGTTGTACCAACAGCTGTGCTCCCAGCTGTTGTGGACTGGTGTAGTTGTTACAGCTGTGCTCTCAGTTGTTGTGACTGGTGTAGTTGTTTCAGCTGTACTCAGCTGTTGTGGCTGGTGTTGTTGTTTCAGCTGTGCCTCAGTTGTTGTGGCTGGTGTCGTTGTTTCAGTTGTACTAACAGTTGTGCCTCAGTTGTTGTGGCTGGTGTAGTTGTTTCAGCAGTTGTGCTCTCAGCTGTTGTGGCTGGTGTAGTTGTTTCAGTTGTACCAACAGCTGTGCCTCAGTTGTTGTGGCTGGTGTAGTTGTTTCAGCTGTACTAACAGCTGTACCTCCATTGTTGTGGCTGATGTAGTTGTTTCAATTGTACAGTTCTCAGTTGTTGTGGCTGGTGTAGTTGTTTCCAGTTGTACTAACAGCTGTGCTCTCAGTTGTTGTGGCTGGTGTAGTTGCTCCAGCTTGTGCTAACAGCTGTGCTCTCAGTTGTTGTGGCTGGTGTAGTTGTTTCAGCTGTGGTCTCAGTTGTTGTGGCTGGTGTAGTTGTTTCCAGCTGTGCCTCAGTTGTTGTGGCTGGGGTGGCTGTTGTTTCAGCTGTTAACAGCTGTGCTCTCAGCTGTTGTGGCTGGTGTAGTTGTTTCAGTTGTGCCTCAGCTGTTGTGGATGGGTGTAGTTGTTTCAGCTGTACCAACAGCTGTGCTCCCAGCTGTTGTGGCTGGTGTAGTTGTTTCAGCTGTGCCTCAGCTGTTGTGGCTGGTGTAGTTGTTTCAGCTGTACTAACAGTTGTGCTCTCAGTTGTTGTGGCTGGTGTAGTTGTTTCAGTTGTGCCTCAGTTGTTGTGGATGGTGTAGTTGTTTCAGTTGTGCTAACAGTTCAGCTTGTTGTGGTTGTGGCTGGTGTAGTTGTTTCAGTTGTGTCTCAGTTGTTGTGGCTGGTGTAGTTGTTTCAGCTGTACCTAACAGCTGTGCTCTCAGTTGTTGTGGCTGTGTAGTTGTTTCAGCTTGTACTAACAGTTGTACTCCTCAGTTGTTGTGGCTGGTGTAGTTGTTTCCAGTTGTACCAACAGTTGTGCTCTCAGTTGTTGTGGCTGGTGTAGTTGTTTCAGTTGTGCTCTCAGTTGTTGTGGCTGGTGTCCAGTTGTTTCAATTGTGGTCTCAGTTGTTGTGGCTAGTGTAGTTGTTTCAGCTGTACCAACAGTTGTGCCTCAGTTGTTGTGGCTGGTGCAGTTGTTTCAGCTGTGCTCTCAGTTGTTGTGGCTGGTGTAGTTGTTTCAGTTGTGGTCTCAGCTGTTGTGACTGGTGTAGTTGTTTCAGCTGTACCAACAGCTGTGCCTCAGTTGTTGTGGCTGGTGTAGTTGTTTCAGCTGTGCCTCAGTTGTTGTGGCTGGTGTAGTTGTTTCCGTTGTACTCTCTGTTGTTGTGGCTGGGGTAGTTGTTTCAGTTGTACCAACAGTTGTGCCTCAGCTGTTGTGGCTGGTGTAGTTGTTTCAGCTTGTGCCTCAGTTGTTGTGGCTGGTGTCGTTGTTTCAGCTGTGCTCTCAGTTGTTGTGGCTGGTGTCGTTGTTTCAGCTGTGCTCTCAGCTGCTGTGGCTGGTGTCGTTGTTTCAGCTGTACCAACAGCTGTGCTCTCAGTTGTTGTGGCTGGTGTAGTTGTTTCCAGCTGTGCTCTCAGCTGTTGTGGCTGGTGTAGTTGTTTCAGCTGTACCAACAGCTGTGTGGCTGGTGCTGTGGTTGTGCCTCAGTTGTTTCAATTGTGCTCTCAGCTGTTGTGGCTGGTGTAGTTGTTTCAGTTTACTAACAGCTGTGCTCTCAGTTGTTGTGGCTGGTGTCAGTTGTTTCAGCTGTGCTCAGTTGTTGTGGCTGGTGTCGTTGTTTCAGCTGTGTTGTGCCCAGCTGTTGTGGCTGGTGTAGTTGTTTCAGTTGTACCAACAGTTGTACTCTCCATTGTTGTGGCTGATGTAGTTGTTTCAATTGTACCTCAGTTGTTGTGGCTGGTGTAGTTGTTTCAGTTGTACCAACAGTTGTACTCTCTGTTGTTGTGGCTGGTGTAGTTGTTTTCAATTGTGCTCTCAGTTGTTGTGGCTGGTGTAGTTGTTTCAGCTGTACCAACAGCTGTGCCTCAGCTGTTGTGGCTGGTGTAGTTGTTTCAGTTGTGCTCTCAGCTGTTGTGGCTGGTGTAGTTGTTTCAGCTGTGCTCTCAGTTGTTGTGGCTGGTGTCGTTGTTTCAGTTGTGCCTCAGCTGTTGTGGCTGGTGCAGCTTGTTTCAGCTGTGCTCTCAGTTGTTGTGGCTGGTGTAGTTGTTTCAGCTGTACTAACAGTTGTGCTCTCAGTTGTTGTGGCTGGTGTAGTTGTTTCCAGTTGTGGTCTCAGCTGTTGTGGCTGGTGTAGTTGTTTCAGCTGTACCAACAGTTGTGCTCTCCATTGTTGTGGCTGGTGTAGTTGTTTCAGCTGTACTTTCAGCTGTTGTGGCTGGTGTAGTTGTGTTTCAGTTGTACCTAACAGCTGTACTCACTGTTGTTGTGGATGGTGTAGCTGTTGTCACAATTGTGCTCTCAGTTGTTGTGGCTGGTGTAGTTGTTTCAGTTGTGCTCTCAGTTGTTGTGGCTGGTGTAGTTGTTTCCGTTGTGGTCTCAGTTGTTGTGGCTGGTGTCAGTTGTTTCAGCTGTACCAACAGCTGTGCTCTCAGTTGTTGTGGCTGGTGTAGTTGTTTCAGTTGTGCCTCAGTTGTTGTGGCTGGTGTAGTTGTTTCAGTTGTACCTCAGTTGTTGTGGCTGGTGTAGTTGTTTCAGCTGTACCAACAGCTGTGCCTCAGTTGTTGTGGCTGGTGTAGTTGTTTCAGCTGTGCCTCAGCTGTTGTGGCTGGTGTAGTTGTTTCAGCTGTGCTCTCAGCTGTTGTGGCTGGTGTGGTTGTTGTTTCAGCCAAGTTGTGCTCTCAGTTGTTGTGGCTGGTGTAGTTGTTTCAGCTGTACCAACAGCTGTGCTCTCAGTTGTTGTGGCTGGTGTAGTTGTTTCCAGTTGTGCCTCAGTTGTTGTGGCTGGTGTAGTTGTTTCAGCTGTGCTCTCAGTTGTTGTGGCTGGTGTAGTTGTTTCAGTTGTGCCTCAGTTGTTGTGGCTGGTGTAGTTGTTTGTTGTGGTCTCAGCTGTTGTGGCTGGTGTAGTTGTTTTCAGTTGTACTAACAGTTGTACTCTCAGTTGTTGTGGCTGGTGTAGTTGTTTCAGTTGTACCAACAGTTGTGCTCCTGGCTGTTGTGGCTTGTGCAGTTGTACTCAACAGCTGTGCTCTCAGTTGTTGTGGCTGGTGTAGTTGTTTCAGCTGTGCTCTCAGCTGTTGTGGCTGGTGTCGTTGTTTCAGTTGTGCCTCAGTTGTTGTGGCTGGTGTCGTTGTTTCAGTTGTACCAACAGCTGTGCCTCAGTTGTTGTGGCTGGTGTAGTTGTTTCAGTTGTACCAACAGTTGTGCTCCATTGTTGTGGCTGGTGTAGTTGTTTCAGCTGTACTCTCAGTTGTTGTGGCTGGTGTAGTTGTTTCAGCTGTACTAACAGTGTGTACTCAGTTGTTGTGGCTGGTGTAGTTGTTTCAGCTGTACCAACAGTTGTGCTCTCAGTTGTTGTGGCTGGTGTAGTTGTTTCAGTTGTGCTCTCAGCTGTTGTGGCTGGTGTAGTTGTTTCAGCTGTGCCTCAGTTGTTGTGGCTGGTGTAGTTGTTTCAGTTGTACCAACAGCTGTGCTCTCAGTTGTTGTGGCTGGTGCAGTTGTTTCAGTTGTGCTCTCAGTTGTTGTGGCTGGTGTAGTTGTTTCAGCTGTACCAACAGCTGTGCCTCAGTTGTTGTGGCTGGTGCAGTTGTTTCAGTTGTGCCTCAGTTGTTGTGGCTGGTGTAGTTGTTTCAGTTGTACTAACAGTTGTGCTCTCAGTTGTTGTGGCTGGTGTAGTTGTTTCAGCTGTGCCTCAGTTGTTGTGGCTGGTGTAGTTGTTTCAGTTGTGGTCTCAGCTGTTGTGGCTGGTCAGTTGTTGTGGCTGTTTCAGTTGTAATAACAGCTGTGCCTCAGCTGTTGTGGCTGGTGTAGTTGTTTCAGCTGTGCTCTCAGTTGTTGTGGCTGGTGTAGTTGTTTCAGCTGTGCTCTCAGCTGTTGTGGCTGGTGTAGTTGTTCAGTTGTACCAACAGTTGTGCCTCAGTTGTTGTGGCTGGTGTAGTTGTTTCAGTTGTGCTCTCAGTTGTTGTGGCTGGTGTAGTTGTTTCAGTTGTACTAACAGTTGTGCTCTCAGTTGTTGTGGCTGGTGTAGTTGTTTCAGTTGTACCAACAGTTGTTGTCTCAGCTGTTGTGGCTGGTGTAGTTGTTTAACAGTTGTGCCTCAGCTGTTGTGGCTGGTGTAGTTGTTTCAGCTGTGCTCTCAGTTGTTGTGGCTGGTGTCGTTGTTTCAGCTTTCAGTTGTGCTCTCAGTTGTTGTGGCTGGTGTAGTTGTTTCAGCTGTACCAACAGTTGTGCCTCAGTTGTTGTGGCTGGTGTAGTTGTTTCCAGCTGTACCAACAGTTGTGCTGTGGCTGTTGTGGCTGATGCAGTTGTTTCAGTTGTACTCTTCAGTTGTTGTGGCTGGTGTAGTTGTTTCAGCTGTACCAACAGTTGTACTCTGTTGTTGTGGCTGTAGTTGTTTCAGTTGTGCCAACAGTTGTGCCTCAGTTGTTGTGGCTGGTGTAGTTGTTTCAGCTGTTGTTGTGTCTCAGCTGTTGTGGCTGGTGTAGTTGTTTCAGTACCCAACTGTGCTCTCAGTTGTTGTGGCTGGGGTAGTTGTTTCAGCTGTACCTAACAGCTGTGTTCTCAGTTGCTGTGGCTGGTGTAGTTGTTTCAGTTGTGCCTCAGTTGTTGTGGATGGTGTCAGTTGTTTCAGTTGTACTAACAGTTGTGCTCTCAGTTGTTGTGGCTGGTGTAGTTGTTTCAGCTGTGCTCTCAGTTGTTGTGGCTGGTGTAGTTGTTTCAGTTGTACCAACAGTTGTGCTCTCAGTTGTTGTAACTGGTGTAGTTGTTTCAGCTGTGCTCTCAGTTGTTGTGGATGGTGTAGTTGTTTCAGTTGTACTCTCAGTTGTTGTGGCTGGTGTAGTTGTTTCAGTTGTACTAACAGTTGTGCTCTCAGTTGTTGTGGCTGGTGTCAGTTGTTTCAGTTGTACCAACAGTTGTGCCTCAGTTGTTGTGGCTGGTGTAGTTGTTTCAGTTGTACAACAGTTGTGCCTCAGTTGTTGTGGCTGGTGTAGTTGTTTTCAGCTGTACCAACAGCTGTGCTCAGTTGTTGTGGCTGGTGTAGTTGTTTCAGCTGTGCTCTCAGTTGTTGTGGCTGGTGTAGTTGTTTCAGTTGTACTCTCAGTGTGCTGTGGCTGTGTAGTTGTTTCAGTTGTACCAACAGTTGTGCTCTCAGTTGTTGTGGCTGGTGTAGTTGTTTCAGCTGTGCCTCAGTTGTTGTGGCTGGTGTAGTTGTTTCAGCTGTGCTCTCAGCTGTTGTGACTGGTGTAGTTGTTTCAGTTGTACCAACAGCTGTGCCTCAGTTGTTGTGGCTGGTGTAGTTGTTTCAGTTGTGCTCTCAGTTGTTGTGGCTGGTGTAGTTGTTTCCGTTGTGGTCTCAGTTGTTGTGGCTGGTGTAGTTGTTTCAGCTGTACCAACAGTTGTGCCTCAGCTGTTGTGGCTGGTGTAGTTGTTTCAGTTGTGCTCTCAGTTGTTGTGGCTGGTGTAGTTGTTTCAGCTGTGCCTCAGCTGTTGTTGTGGCTGGTGTCGTTGTTTCAGTTGTGCTCTCAGTTGTTGTGGCTGGTGTAGTTGTTTCAGTTGTACTAACAGTTGTGCTCTCAGTTGTTGTGGCTGGTGTAGTTGTTTCAGTTGTGCTCTCAGCTGTTGTGGCTGGTGTGTAGTTGTTTCAGCTGTGCTCTCAGTTGTTGTGGCTGGTGTCGTTGTTTTCAGCTGTGCCTCAGTTGTTGTGGCTGGTGTCAGCTGGTTTCAGTTGTTCTCAGTTGTTGTGGCTGGTGTAGTTGTTTCAGTTGTGCTCTCAGTTGTTGTGGCTGGTGTAGTTGTTTCAGCTGTACCAACAGTTGTGCTCTCAGTTGTTGTGGCTGGTGTAGTTGTTTCAGTTGTACTAACAGTTGTGCTCTCCATTGTTGTGGCTGATGTAGTTGTTTCAGCTGTACTTTCAGTTGTTGTGGCTGGTGTAGTTGTTTCAGTTGTACTAACAGTTGTACTCACTCAGCTGTTGTGGCTGGTGTTCTTGTTTCAGTTGTGCTCTCAGTTGTTGTGGCTGGTGTAGTTGTTTCAGCTGTACCAACAGCTGTGCTCTCAGCTGTTGTGGCTGGTGTAGTTGTTAACAGTTGTGCCTCAGTTGTTGTGGCTGGTGTAGTTGTTTCAGTTGTGCTCCTCAGTTGTTGTGGCTGGTGTCGTTGTTTCAGTTGTGCTCTCAGTTGTTGTGGCTGGTGTAGTTGTTTCAGTTGTGGTCCCAGTTGTTGTGGCTGGTGTAGTTGTTTCAGTTGTACCAACAGTTGTGCCTCAGTTGTTGTGGCTGGTGTAGTTGTTTCCAGTTGTGCTCTCAGTTGTTGTGGCTGGTAGTTGTTCAGTTGTACTAACAGTTGTGCTCCCAGTTGTTGTGGCTGATGTAGTTGTTTCAATTGTACTCTCAGTTGTTGTGGCTGGTGTAGTTGTTTCAGTTGTACCAACAGTTGTGCTCACAGTTGTTGTGGCTGGTGTAGTTGTTGTGCCTCAGTTGTTGTGGCTGGTGTAGTTTCAGTTGTGCCTCAGTTGTTGTGGCTGGTGTAGTTGTTTTCAGTTGTTGTCTCAGTTGTTGTGGCTGGTGTAGTTGTTTCAGTTGTACCAACAGTTGTGCCTCAGTTGTTGTGGCTGGTGTAGTTGTTTCAGTTGTGCCTCAGTTGTTGTGGCTGGTGTAGTTGTTTCAGTTGTGTACTCTCTCAGTTGTTGTGGCTGGGGTAGTTGTTTCAGCTGTACCAACAGTTGTGCTCTCAGTTGTTGTGGCTGGTGTAGTTGTTTCCAGTTGTGCTCCTCAGTTGTTGTGGCTGGTGTAGTTGTTTCAGCTGTGCCTCAGTTGTTGTGGCTGGTGTCGTTGTTTCCAGTTGTGCCCTCAGTTGCTGTGGCTGGTGTAGTTGTTTCAGCTGTACCAACAGTTGTGCCTCAGTTGTTGTGGCTGGTGTAGTTGTTTCAGCTGTGCCTCAGCTGTGCTGTGGCTGGTGTAGTTGTTTCAGTTGTGCTCTCAGTTGTTGTGGCTGGTGTCGTTGTTTCAGTTGTTGTGGCTGGTGTAGTTGTTTCAGCTGTGGTCTCAGTTGTTGTGGATGGTGTAGTTGTTTCAGTTGTACCAACAGTTGTGCCTCTGTTGTTGTGGCTGGTGTAGTTGTTTCAGTTGTACTAACAGTTGTGCTCCTCAGTTGTTGTGGACTGGTGTAGTTGTTTACAGTTGTGCTCTCAGTTGTTGTGGCTGGTGTAGTTGTTTCAGTTGTACTAACAGCTGTTGTGGCTGGTGTAGTTGTTTCAGCTGTGCTCTCAGTTGTTGTGGCTGGTGTTGTTTCAGTTGTACCAACAGTTGTGCTCTCAGTTGTTGTGGCTGGTGTAGTTGTACCAACAGTTGTGCTCTCAGTTGTTGTGGCTGGTGTAGTTGTTTCAATTGTACTCTCAGTTGTTGTGGCTGGTGTAGTTGTTTCAGCTGTACCAACAGTTGTGCTCTCAGTTGTTGTGGCTGGTGTAGTTGTTTCAGTTGTGCTAACAGTTGTGCTCTCAGTTGTTGTGGCTGGTGTAGTTGTTTCAGCTGTTGTCTCAGTTGTTGTGGCTGGTGTAGTTGTTTCAGCTGTGCTCTCAGTTGTTGTGGCTGGGGTAGTTGTTTCAGCTGTACCAACAGTTGTGCTCTCAGTTGTTGTGGCTGGTGTAGTTGTTTCAGTTGTGCTCTCAGTTGTTGTGGCTGGTGTAGTTGTTTCAGTTGTACCAACAGTTGTGCTCTCTGGTGTTGTTAACTGGTGCAGTTGTTTCCAGTTGTGCCTCAGCTGTTGTGGATGGTGTAGTTGTTTCAGTTGTACCAACAGTTGTGCTCTCAGATGTTGGCTGGTGTAGTTGTTTCAGTTGTGCTCCAGTTGTTGTGGCTGGTGTAGTTGTTTCAGTTGTACTCTCAGTTGTTGTGGCTGGTGTAGTTGTTTCAGTTGTACCAACAGTTGTGCTCTCAGTTGTTGTGGCTGGTGTAGTTGTTTCAGTTGTGCTCTCAGTTGTTGTGGCTGGTGTAGTTGTTTCAGTTGTGCTCTCAGTTGTTGTGGCTGGTGTCGTTGTTGTTTCAGCTGTACCAACAGCTGTGCCTCCATTGTTGTGGCTGATGTAGTTGTTTCAGCTGTACTTTCAGTTGTTGTGGCTGGTGTAGTTGTTTCAGTTGTACCAACAGTTGTGCTCTCAGTTGTTGTGGCTGGTGTAGTTGTTTTCAGCTGTAGTGGTCTCAGCTGTTGTGGCTGGTGTAGTTGTTTCAGTTGTACCAACAGTTGTGCTCTCATTGTTGTTGTGGCTGGTGTAGTTGTTTCAATTGTACTCTCAGTTGTTGTGGCTGGTGTAGTTGTTTCAGTTGTACCAACAGTTGTGCTCACTGTTGTTGTGGATGGTGTACTTGTTTCAGCTGTGCCTCAGTTGTTGTGGCTGGTGTAGTTGTTTCAGTTGTGCCTCAGTTGTTGTGGCTGGTGTAGTTGTTTCAGTTGTACCAACAGGTCTCAGTTGTTGTGGCTGGTGTAGTTGTTTCAGCTGTACCAACAGTTGTGCCTCAGTTGTTGTGGCTGGTGTAGTTGTTTCAGTTGTGCTCTCAGTTGTTGTGGCTGGTGTAGTTGTTTCAGCTGTACTCTCTGCTGTTGCTGTGGCTGGGGTAGTTGTTTCAGTTGTACCAACAGCTGTGCTCTCAGTTGTTGTGGCTGGTGTAGTTGTTTCAGTTGTGCCTCAGTTGTTGTGGCTGGTGTCGTTGTTTCAGCTGTGCTCTCAGTTGTTGTGGCTGGTGTAGTTGTTTCAGCTGTGCTCTCAGTTGTTGTGGCTGGTGTCGTTGTTTCAGCTGTACCAACAGTTGTGTGCTCAGTTGTTGTGGCTGGTGTAGTTGTTTCAGTTGTGCTCTCAGTTGTTGTGGCTGGTGTCAGTTGTTTCAGTTGTGCCTCAGTTGTTGTGGCTGGTGTAGTTGTTTCAGTTGTGCTCTCAGTTGTTGTGGCTGGTGTAGTTGTTTCAGTTGTGCTCTCAGTTGTTGTGGCTGGTGTAGTTGTTTCAGTTGTACCAACAGTTGTACTCTCAGTTGTTGTGGCTGGGGTAGTTGTTTCAGTTGTACCAACAGTTGTGCTCTCAGTTGTTGTGACTGGTGTAGTTGTTTCAGTTGTGCTCTCAGTTGTTGTGACTGGTGCAGTTGTTTCAGCTGTGCTCTCAGTTGTTGTGGCTGGTGTCGTTGTTTCCAGTTGTGCCTCAGTTGTTGTGGCTGGTGTCAGTTGTTTCAGCTGTACTAACAGTTGTGCCTCAGTTGTTGTGGCTGGTGTAGTTGTTTCAGTTGTACCTAACAGTTGTGCTCCATTGTTGTGGCTGGTGTAGTTGTTTCAGTTGTACTCTCAGTTGTTGTGGCTGGTGTATTTGTTTCAGTTGTACTAACAGTTGTACTCTCAGTTATTGTGGCTGGTGTAGTTGTTTCAGTTGTGCCAACAGTTGTGCTCTCAGTTGTTGTGGCTGGTGTAGTTGTTTCAGCTGTTGTCCTCAGTTGTTGTGGCTGGTGTAGTTGTTTCAGTTGTGCCTCAGTTGTTGTGGCTGGTGTAGTTGTTTCAGTTGTACTAACAGCTGTGCTCTCAGTTGTTGTAACTGGTGTAGTTGTTTCAGTTGTGCCTCAGTTGTTGTGGCTGGTGTAGTTGTTTCCAGCTGTACCAACAGCTGTGCTCTCAGGTGTTGTAACTGGTGTAGTTGTTTCAGTTGTGCTCTCAGTTGTTGTGGATGGTGTAGTTGTTTCAGCTGTACTAACAGTTGTGCTCTCAGTTGTTGTGGCTGGTGTAGTTGTTTCAGCTGTGCTCTCAGTTGTTGTGGATGGTGTAGTTGTTTCAGTTGTGCTCCTCAGTTGTTGTGGCTGGTGTAGTTGTTTCAGCCTGTAATAACAGTTGTGCTCTCAGCTGTTGTGGCTGGTGTAGTTGTTTCAGTTGTACCAACAGTTGTGCTCTCAGTTGTTGTGGCTGGTGTAGTTGTTTCAGCTGTACTTTCAGCTGTGCTCTCAGTTGTTGTGGCTGGTGTAGTTGTTTCAGTTGTACCAACAGCTGTGCTCTCAGTTGTTGTGGCTGGTGTAGTTGTTTCAGTTGTGCTCTCAGTTGTTGTGGCTGGTGTAGTTGTTTCAATTGTGGTTTCAGTTGTTGTGGCTGGTGTAGTTGTTTCAGTTGTACCAACAGCTGTGCTCTCAGTTGTTGTGGCTGGTGTAGTTGTTTCCAGTTGTGCTCTCAGTTGTTGTGGCTGGTGTAGTTGTTTCCGTTGTGGTCTCAGCTGTTGTGGCTGGTGTAGTTGTTTCAGCTGTACCAACAGTTGTGCTCTCAGTTGTTGTGGCTGGTGTAGTTGTTTCAGTTGTGCTCTCAGTTGTTGTGGCTGGTGTAGTTGTTTCAGTTGTACTAACTCTCAGTTGTTGTGGCTGGTGTAGTTGTTTCAGTTGTACCAACAGTTGTGTGCTCTCAGCTGTTGTGGCTGGTGTAGTTGTTTCCAGTTGTGCCTCAGTTGTTGTGGCTGGTGTAGTTGTTTCACAGTTGTGCCTCAGTTGTTGTGGCTGGTGTAGTTGTTTCAGTTGTGCTCTCAGTTGCTGTGGCTGGTGTAGTTGTTTCAGCTGTACCAACAGTTGTGCTCTCAGTTGTTGTGGCTGGTGTAGTTGTTTCAGTTGTGCCTCAGTTGTTGTGGCTGGTGTAGTTGTTTCAGTTGTACCAACCTCAGTTGTTGTGGCTGGTGTAGTTGTTTCAGTTGTACTCTCAGTTGTTGTGGCTGGTGTAGTCTCAGTTGTGGTCTCAGTTGTTGTGGATGGTGTAGTTGTTTCAGTTGTACCTAACAGTTGTGCTCTCAGTTGTTGTGGCTGGTGTAGTTGTTTCAGTTGTACTCCAACAGTGGCTGTGCTCTAACAGTTGTTGTGGCTGGTGGTGTAGTTGTTTCAGTTGTACTAACAGTTGTGCTCTCCATTGTTGTGGCTGATGTAGTTGTTTCAGCTGTACTCTCAGTTGTTGTGGCTGGTGTAGTTGTTTCAGCTGTACTAACAGTTGTACTCACTGTTGTTGTGGATGGTGTTCTTGTTTCAATTGTGCTCTCAGTTGTTGTGGCTGGTGTAGTTGTTTCAGCTGTACCAACAGTTGTGCCTCAGTTGTTGTGGCTGGTGTAGTTGTTTCAGTTGTGCTCTCAGTTGTTGTGGCTGGTGTAGTTGTTTCAGTTGTGCTCTCAGTTGTTGTGGCTGGTGTGTTGTTTGTTTCAGTTGTGCTCTCAGTTGTTGTGGCTGGTGTAGTTGTTTCAGTTGTGGTTTCTGTTGTTGTGGCTGGTGTAGTTGTTTCAGTTGTACCAACAGTTGTGCTCTCAGTTGTTGTGGCTGGTGTAGTTGTTTCAGTTGTGCTCTCAGTTGTTGTGGCTGGTGTAGTTGTTTCAGTTGTGGTCTCAGTTGTTGTGGCTGGTGTAGTTGTTTCAGCTGTACCAACAGTTGTGCTCTCTCAGTTGTTGTGGCTGGTGTAGTTGTTTCAGTTGTGCTCTCAGTTGTTGTGGCTGGTGTAGTTGTTTCAGCTGTACTCTCAGTTGTTGTTGTGGCTGTAGTTGTTGTTTCAGTTGTACCAACAGTTGTGCTCTCAGTTGTTGTGGCTGGTGTAGTTGTTTCAATTGTGCTCTCAGTTGTTGTGGCTGGTGTAGTTGTTTCAGCTGTGCCTCAGTTGTTGTGGCTGGTGTAGTTGTTTCAGTTGTGCCTCAGTTGCTGTGGCTGGTGTAGTTGTTTCAGTTGTACTAACAGTTGTGCTCTCAGTTGTTGTGGCTGGTGTAGTTGTTTCAGTTGTGCCTCAGTTGTTGTGGCTGGTGCAGTTGTTTCAGTTGTGCCTCAGTGTTGTGGCTGGTGTAGTTGTTTCAGTTGTACCTAACAGTTGTGCTCTCAGTTGTTGTGGCTGGTGTAGTTGTTTCAGTTGTGGTCTCAGTTGTTGTGGCTGGTGTAGTTGTGGCTCAGCTGTACTAACAGTTGTGCTCTCAGTTGTTGTGGCTGGTGTAGTTGTTTCAGTTGTACCAACAGTTGTGCTCTCAGCTGTTGTGGCTGGTGTAGTTGTTTCAGTTGTACTAACAGTTGTGCTCTCAGTTGTTGTGGCTGGTGTAGTTGTTTCAGTTGTGCTCTCAGTTGTTGTGGCTGGTGTAGTTGTTTCAGCTGTACCAACAGTTGTGCTCACAGTTGTTGTGGCTGGTGTAGTTGTTTCAGTTGTGCTCTCAGTTGTTGTGGCTGGTGTAGTTGTTTCAGTTGTGCTCAACAGTTGTGCTCTCAGTTGTTGTGGCTGGTGTAGTTGTTTCAGCTGTGCTCTCAGTTGTTGTGGCTGGTGTAGTTGTTTTCAGTTGTGCCTCAGTTGTTGTGGCTGGTGTGTTGTTTCAGTTGTGCTCTCAGTTGTTGTGGCTGGTGTAGTTGTTTCAGTTGTACTCTCAGTTGTTGTGGCTGGTGTAGTTGTTTCAGTTGTACCAACAGTTGTACTCTCAGTTGTTGTGGCTGGTGTAGTTGTTTCAGTTGTGCTCTCAGTTGTTGTGGCTGGTGTAGTTGTTTCAGTTGTGGTCTCAGCTGTTGTGGCTGGTGTAGTTGTTTCAGTTGTACCAACAGCTGTGCTCTCAGTTGTTGTGGCTGGTGTAGTTGTTTCAGTTGTGGTTTCAGTTGTTGTGGCTGGTGTAGTTGTTTCAGTTGTACCAACAGTTGTGCTCCTCAGTTGTTGTGGCTGGTGTAGTTGTTTCAGCTGTGCTCTCAGTTGTTGTGGCTGGTGTAGTTGTTTCAGTTGTACTAACAGTTGTGCTCTCAGTTGTTGTGGCTGGTGTAGTTGTTTCAGTTGTGCTCTCAGTTGTTGTGGCTGGTGTAGTTGTTTCAGCTGTACTCTCAGTTGTTGTGGCTGGTGTAGTTGTTTCAGTTGTACCAACAGTTGTGCCTCAGTTGTTGTGGCTGGTGTAGTTGTTTCAGTTGTGCTCTCAGTTGTTGTGGCTGGTGTAGTTGTTTCAGTTGTGCTCTCAGTTGTTGTGGCTGGTGTAGTTGTTTCAGTTGTGCTCTCAGTTGTTGTGGCTGGTGTCGTTGTTTCAGTTGTACCAACAGTTGTGCTCTCAGTTGTTGTGGCTGGTGTAGTTGTTTCAGTTGTGCTCTCAGTTGTTGTGGCTGGTGTAGTTGTTTCAGTTGTGCTCTCAGTTGTTGTGGCTGGTGTCGTTGTTTCAGTTGTACCAACAGTTGTGCCTCAGTTGTTGTGGCTGGTGTAGTTGTTTCAGTTGTACTAACAGTTGTGCTCTCCATTGTTGTGGCTGTGTAGTTGTTTCAATTGTACTCTCAGTTGTTGTGGCTGGTGTAGTTGTTTCAGTTGTACTAACAGTTGTGCTCTCAGTTGTTGTGGCTGGTGTAGTTGTTTCAGTTGTGCTCTCAGCTGTTGTGGCTGGTGTAGTTGTTTCAGTTGTACTAACAGTTGTGCTCAGTTGTTGTGGCTGGATGTAGTTGTTTCAATTGTACCTCAGTTGTTGTGGCTGGTGTAGTTGTTTCAGTTGTACTAACAGTTGTACTCACTGTTGTTGTGGCTGGTGTAGTTGTTTCAGCTGTGCTCTCAGTTGTTGTGGCTGGTGTAGTTGTTTCAGTTGTGCTCTTAGTTGTTGTGGCTGGTCTAGTTGTTTCAGTTGTGGTCTCCAACAGTTGTTTCAGTTGTACCAACAGTTGTGCTCAGTTGTTGTGGCTGGTGTAGTTGTTTCAGTTGTACTCTCAGTTGTTGTGGCTGGTGTAGTTGTTTCAGCTGTACCAACAGTTGTGCTCTCAGTTGTTGTGGCTGGTGTAGTTGTTTCAGCTGTACCAACAGTTGTACTCTCTAGTTGTTGTGGCTGGTGTAGTTATTTCAGTTGTGCTCTTAGTTGTTGTGGCTGGTCTAGTTGTTTCAGCTGTACCAACAGTTGTGCTCTCAGCTGTTGTGGCTGGTGTAGTTGTTTCAGTTGTACCAACAGTGTGTACTCTCTGTTGTTGTGGCTGGTGTAGTTGTTTCAGTTGTGTCTCAGTTGTTGTGGCTGGTGTAGTTGTTTCAGTTGTACCAACAGTTGTGCTCTCAGTTGTTGTGGCTGGTGTAGTTGTTTCAGTTGTGCTCTCAGTTTGTTGTGGCTGGTGTAGTTGTTTCAGTTGTACTAACAGTTGTACTCTCTGTTGTTGTGGCTGGTGTAGTTGTTTCAATTGTGCTCTCAGTTGTTGTGGCTGGTGTAGTTGTTTCAGTTGTACCAACAGTTGTGCTCTCAGTTGTTGTGGCTGGTGTAGTTGTTTCAGTTGTGCTCTCAGTTGTTGTGGCTGGTGTAGTTGTTTCAGTTGTGGTCTCTCAGTTGTTGTGGCTGGTGTAGTTGTTTCAGTTGTACCAACAGTTGTGCTCTCAGTTGTTGTGGCTGGTGTAGTTGTTTCAGTTGTACCAACAGTTGTGCTCTCAGTTGTTGTGGCTGGTGTAGTTGTTTCAGTTGTGCTCTCAGTTGTTGTGGCTGGTGTAGTTGTTTCAGTTGTGCTCTCAGTTGTTGTGGCTGGTGTAGTTGTTTCCAGTTGTACTAACAGTTGTGCCGTCAGTTGTTGTGACTGGTGTCAGTTGTACCAAACAGCTGTGCTCTCAGTTGTTGTGGCTGGTGTAGTTGTTTCAGTTGTACTAACAGTTGTGCTCTCAGCTGTTGTGGCTGGTGTAGTTGTTTCAGTTGTGGTCTCAGTTGTTGTGGCTGGTGTAGTTGTTTCAGTTGTACCAACAGTTGTGCTCTCAGTTGTTGTGGCTGATGTAGTTGTTTCCAGTTGTACTTTCAGTTGTTGTGGCTGGTGTAGTTGTTTCAGTTGTACTAACAGTTGTGCTCACAGTTGTTGTGGCTGGTGTACTTGTTTCAGTTGTGCTCTCAGTTGTTGTGGCTGGTGTAGTTGTTTCAGTTGTGGTCTCAGTTGTTGTGGCTGGTGTAGTTGTTTCAGTTGTACTAACAGTTGTACTTCTGTTGTTGTGGCTGGTGTAGTTGTTTCAGCTTGTACTCAGTTGTTGTGGCTGGTGTAGTTGTTTCAGTTGTACCAACAGCTGTGCTCTCAGTTGTTGTAGCTGGTGTCAGTTGTTTCAGTTGTGCCTCAGTTGTTGTGGCTGTGTAGTTGTTTCGTTGTGGTCTCAGTTGTTGTGGCTGGTGTAGTTGTTTCAGTTGTACCAACAGTTGTGCTCTGTTGTTGTGGCTGGTGTAGTTGTTTCAGTTGTACCAACAGTTGTGCTCTCAGTTGTTGTGGCTGGTGTAGTTGTTTCAGTTGTGCCTCAGTTGTTGTGGCTGGTGTAGTTGTTGTTTACTCAGTTGTGCTCTCAGTTGTTGTGGCTGGTGTAGTTGTTTCAGTTGTGCTCTCAGTTGTTGTGGCAGGTGTAGTTGTTTCAGTTGTGCCTCTCAGTTGTTGTGGCTGGTGTAGTTGTTTCAGTTGTACCAACAGTTGTGCTCCAGTTGTTGTGGCTGATGTAGTTGTTTCCAGTTGTGCTCTCAGTTGTTGTTGCTGGTCTAGTTTTTTCAGTTGTGCTCTCAGTTGTTGTGGCTGGTGTAGTTTTGTTTCAGCTGTACTAACAGTTGTGCTCTCTGTTGTTGTGGCTGGTGTAGTTGTTTCAGTTGTGCAACAGTTGTGCTCTCAGTTGTTGTGGCTGGTGTTGTTGTTTCAGTTGTGCTCTCAGTTGTTGTGGCTGGTGTCAGTTGTTTCAATTGTGCTCTCAGTTGTTGTGGCTGGTGTAGTTGTTTCAGTTGTACTAACAGTTGTGCTCTCAGTTGTTGTAACTGGTGTAGTTGTTTCAGTTGTGCTCTCAGTTGTTGTGGATGGTGTAGTTGTTTCAGTTGTACTAACAGTTGTGCTCAGGTTGTTGTAACTGGTATAGTTGTTTCAGTTGTGCTCTCAGTTGTTGTGGCTGGTGTAGTTGTTTCAGTTGTACTAACAGTTGTGCTCTCAGTTGTTGTGGCTGGTGTAGTTGTTTCAGTTGTGCTCTCAGTTGTTGTGGCTGGTGTAGTTGTTTCAGTTGTGCTCTCAGTTGTTGTGGCTGGTGTAGTTGTTTTAGTTGTACCAACAGTTGTGCTCTCAGTTGTTGTGGCTGGTGTAGTTGTTTCAGTTGTACTAACAGTTGTGCCTCCAGTTGTTGTGGCTGATGTAGTTGTTTCAGTTGTTTCAGTTGTGCTCTCAGTTGTTGTGGCTGGTGTAGTTGTTTCAGTTGTACCAACAGTTGTGCTCTCAGTTGTTGTGGCTGGTGTAGTTGTTTCAGTTGTGCCTCAGTTGTTTGTGGCTGGTGTAGTTGTTTCAGTTGTGGTCTCTGTTTTTGTGGCTGGTGTAGTTGTTTCAGTTGTACTAACAGTTGTGCTCTCAGTTGTTGTGGCTGGTGTAGTTGTTTCAGTTGTGCTCTCAGTTGTTGTGGCTGGTGTAGTTGTTTCAGTTGTGGTCTCAGTTGTTGTGACTGGTGTAGTTGTTTCAGTTGTACCAACAGTTGTGCTCTCAGTTGTTCTGGCTGGTGTAGTTGTTTCAGTTGTGCTCTTAGTTGTTGTGGCTGGTGTAGTTGTTTCAGTTGTACTCTCAGTTGTTGTGGCTGCTGGTGTAGTTGTTTCAGTTGTACCAACAGTTGTGTGTCAGTTGTTGTGGCTGGTGTAGTTGTTTCAGTTGTGCTCTCAGTTGTTGTGGCTGGTGTAGTTGTTTCAGTTGTGCTCTCAGTTGTGCTGTGGCTGGTGCAGTTGTTTCAGTTGTGCTCTCAGTTGTTGTGGCTGGTCTAGTTGTTTTAGTTGTACTAACTGTCGTGCTCTCAGTTGTTGTGGCTGGTCTAGTTTTTTCAGTTGTGCTCTCAGTTGTTGTTGCTGGTCTAGTTTTTTCAGTTGTGCTCTCAGTTGTTGTGGCTGGTGTCGTTGTGTGCTTCAGTTGTTGTGGCCAAGTTGTTTCAGTTGTTGTGCTCTCAGTTGTTGTGGCTGGTGTAGTTGTTTCAGTTGTACTAACAGTTGTACTCTCAGTTGTTGTGGCTGGTGTAGTTGTTTCAGTTGTACCAACAGTTGTGCTCTCAGTTGTTGTGACAGTTGTAGTTTTTACAGTTGTGCTCTCAGTTGTTGTGGCTGGTGTAGTTGTTTCAGTTGTGCTCTCAGTTGTTGTGGCTGGTGTAGTTGTTTCAGTTGTGCTCTCAGTTGTTGTGGCTGGTGTAGTTGTTTCAGTTGTACTAACAGTTGTGCTCTCAGTTGTTGTGGCTGGTGTAGTTGTTTCAGTTGTACCAACAGTTGTGCTCTCCAGTTGTTGTGGCTGGTGTAGTTGTTTCAGTTGTGCTCTCAGTTGTTGTGGCTGGTGTAGTTGTTTCAGTTGTACTAACAGTTGTGCTCTCAGTTGTTGTGGCTGGTGTAGTTGTTTCAGTTGTGCTCTCAGTTGTTGTGGCTGGTGTAGTTGTTTCAGTTGTGGTCTCAGTTGTTGTGGCTGGTGTAGTTGTTTCAGTTGTACTAACAGTTGTGCTCTCAGTTGTTGTGGCTGGTGTAGTTGTTTCAGTTGTGCTCTCAGTTGTTGTGGCTGGTGTAGTTGTTTCAGTTGTACCAACAGCTGTGCTGTTGTTGTGGCTGGTGTAGTTGTTTCAGTTGTACTCTCAGTTGTTGTGGCTGGTGTAGTTGTTTTTCAGTTGTAACAGTTGTCTCAGTTGTTGTGGCTGGTGTAGTTGTTTCAGCTGTGCCTCAGTTGTTGTGGCTGGTGTAGTTGTTTCAGTTGTGCTCTCTCAGTTGTTGTGGCTGGTGTAGTTGTTTCAGTTGTACCAACAGCTGTGCCTCAGTTGTTGTGGCTGGTGTAGTTGTTTCAGTTGTGCTCTCAGTTGTTGTGGCTGGTGTAGTTGTTTCAGTTGTGCTCTCAGTTGTTGTGGCTGGTGTCGTTGTTTCAGTTGTACCTAACAGTTGTGCTCTCAGTTGTTGTGGCTGGTGTAGTTGTTTCAGTTGTACTAACAGTTGTGCTCTCCATTGTTGTGGCTGATGTAGTTGTTTCAGTTGTGTGCCTCAGTTGTTGTGGCTGGTGTAGTTGTTTCAGTTGTACTAACAGTTGTACTCACTGTTGTTGTGGATGGTGTACTTGTTTCAGTTGTGCTCTCAGTTGTTGTGGCTGGTGTAGTTGTTTCAGTTGTACCTAACAGTTGTGCTCTCAGTTGTTGTGGCTGGTGTAGTTGTTTCAGTTGTGCTCTCAGTTGTTGTGGCTGGTGTAGTTGTTTCCAGTTGTGCTCTCAGTTGTGTTGTGGCTGGTGTCGTTGTTTCAGTTGTGCTCTCAGTTGTTGTGGCTGGTGTAGTTGTTTCAGTTGTGGTCTCAGTTGTTGTGGCTGGTGTAGTTGTTTCAGTTGTACCAACAGCTGTACTCTCAGTTGTTGTGGCTGGTGTAGTTGTTTCAGTTGTGCTCTCAGTTGTTGTGGCTGGTGTTTCAGTTGTTTCTCAGTTGTGCTCTCAGTTGTTGTGGCTGGTGTAGTTGTTTCCAGTTGTGCTCTCAGTTGTTGTGGCTGGTGTAGTTGTTTCAGTTGTGGTCTCAGTTGTTGTGGATGGTGTAGTTGTTTCAGCTGTACTAACAGTTGTGCTCTCAGTTGTTGTGGATGGTGTAGTTGTTTCAGTTGTACTAACAGTTGTGCTCTCAGTTGTTGTGACTGGTGTAGTTGTTACAGTTGTGCTCTCAGTTGTTGTGGCTGGTGTAGTTGTTTCAGTTGTGCTCTCAGTTGTTGTGGCTGGTGTTGTTGTTTCAGTTGTGCTCTCAGTTGTTGTGGCTGGTGTCGTTGTTTCAGTTGTACTAACAGTTGTGCTCTCAGTTGTTGTGGCTGGTGTAGTTGTTTCAGTTGTACTAACAGTTGTGCTCTCAGTTGTTGTGGCTGGTGTAGTTGTTTCAGTTGTACTCTCAGTTGTTGTGGCTGGTGTAGTTGTTTCAGTTGTACTAACAGTTGTGCTCACAGTTGTTGTGGCTGGTGTAGTTGTTTCAGTTGTGCTCTCAGTTGTTGTGGCTGGTGTAGTTGTTTCAGTTGTACTAACAGTTGTGCTCTCAGTTGTTGTGGCTGGTGTAGTTGTTTCAGTTGTGCTCTCAGTTGTTGTGGCTGGTGTAGTTGTTTCATTGTGGTCTCAGTTGTTGTGGCTGGTGTAGTTGTTTCAGTTGTACTAACAGTGTACTCTCTGTTGTTGGCTGGGGTAGTTGTTTCAGTTGTACTAACAGTTGTGCTCTCAGTTGTTGTGGCTGGTGTAGTTGTTTCAGTTGTGCTCTCAGTTGTTGTGGCTGGTGTAGTTGTTTCAGTTGTACTCACTGTTGTTGTGGCTGGTGTAGTTGTTTCAGTTGTACTAACAGTTGTGCTCTCAGTTGTTGTGACTGGTGTAGTTGTTTCAGTTGTGCTCTCAGTTGTTGTGGCTGGTGTAGTTGTTTCAGTTGTGTCTCAGCTCTCAGCTGTTGTGGCTGGTTCAGTTGTTAACAGTTGTGCTCTCAGTTGTTGTGGCTGGTCTAGTTTTTTCAGTTGTGCTCTTAGTTGTTGTGGCTGGTCTAGTTGTTTCAGTTTTGCTCTCAGTTGTTGTGGCTGGTCTAGTTTTTTCAGTTGTGCTCTTAGTTGTTGTGGCTGGGTGTGTTGTTTCAGTTGTACTAACAGTTGTGCTCTCAGTTGTTGTAACTGGTGTAGTTGTTTTCAGTTGTGCTCTCAGTTGTTGTGGATGGTGTAGTTGTTTCAGTTGTACTAACAGTTGTGCTCTCAGTTGTTGTGACTGGTGTAGTTTTTTCAGTTGTGCTCTCAGTTGTTGTTGGCTGGTGTAGTTGTTTCAGTTGTACTAACAGTTGTGCTCTCAGTTGTTGTGGCTGGTGTAGTTGTTTCAGTTGTAACAGTTGTGCTCTCAGTTGTTGTGGCTGGTGTAGTTGTTTCAGTTGTGCTCTCAGTTGTTGTGGCTGGTGTAGTTGTTTCAGTTGTACTAACAGTTGTGACTCTCCGTTGTTGTGGCTGGTGTAGTTGTTTCAGTTGTACTTTCAGTTGTCTCAGTTGTTGTGGCTGGTGTAGTTGTTTCAGTTGTACTAACAGTTGTGCCTCTCAGTTGTTGTGGCTGGTGTAGTTGTTTCAGTTGTGCTCTCAGTTGTTGTGGCTGGTGTAGTTGTTGTTTCAGTTGTGCTCTCAGTTGTTGTGGCTGGTGTAGTTGTTTTAGTTGTACTAACTGTCGTGCTCTCAGTTGTTGTGGCTGGTGTAGTTGTTTCAGTTGTGCTCTCAGTTGTTGTGGCTGGTGTAGTTGTTTCAGTTGTACTGTTGTGCTCTCAGTTGTTGTGGCTGGTGTAGTTGTTTCAGTTGTGCTCTCAGTTGTTGTGGCTGGTGTAGTTGTTTCAGTTGTACCAACAGTTGTGCTCTCAGTTGTTGTGGCTGGTGTAGTTGTTTCAGTTGTGCTCTCAGTTGTTGTGGCTGGTGTAGTTGTTTCAGTTGTGCTAACAGTTGTTGTGGCTGGTGCAGTTGTCAGCTGTACCAGTTGTGCCTCAGTTGTTGTGGCTGGTGTAGTTGTTTCAGTTGTACTCTCAGTTGTTGTGGCTGGTGTAGTTGTTTCAGTTGTACTAACAGTTGTGCTCTCAGTTGTTGTGGCTGGTGTAGTTGTTTCAGTTGTACTAACAGTTGTGCTCTCAGTTGTTGGCTGGTGTAGTTGTTTCAGTTGTGCTCTCAGTTGTTGTGGCTGGTGTAGTGTAGTTTCAACAGTTGTGCTCTCAGTTGTTGTGGCTGGTGTAGTTGTTTCAGTTGTACTAACAGTTGTGCTCTCAGTTGTTGTGGCTGGTGTAGTTGTTTTGTTGTACTAACAGTTGTGCTCTCAGTTGTTGTGGCTGGTGTAGTTGTTTCAGTTGTACTCTCAGTTGTTGTGGCTGGTGTAGTTGTTTCAGTTGTACTAACAGTTGTCACTCACTGTTGTTGTGGTTGGTCAGTTGTTTCAATTGTGCTCTCAGTTGTTGTGGCTGGTGTAGTTGTTTCAGTTGTGGTCTCAGTTGTTGTGGCTGGTGTAGTTGTTTCAGTTGTACTAACAGTTGTGCTCTCAGTTGTTGTGGCTGGTGTAGTTGTTTCAGTTGTGCTCTCAGTTGTTGTGGCTGGTGTAGTTGTTTCAGTTGTACTAACAGTTGTGCTCTCAGTTGTTGTGGCTGGTGTAGTTGTTTCAGTTGTACTAACAGTTGTGCTCAGTTGTTCAGCTGGTGTAGTTGTTTCAGTTGTGCTCTCAGTTGTTGTGGCTGGTGTTGTTCTTCTAGTTGTGCTCTCAGTTGTTGTGGCTGGTGTAGTTGTTTCAGTTGTGCTCTCAGTTGTTGTGGCTGGTGTAGTTGTTTCAGTTGTACTAACAGTTGTGCTCTCAGTTGTTGTGGCTGGTGTAGTTGTTTCAGTTGTGCTCTCAGTTGTTGTGGCTGGTGTAGTTGTTTCAGTTGTGCTCTCAGTTGTTGTGGCTGGTGTTGTTTCAGTTGTACTAACAGTTGTGCTCTCAGTTGTTGTGGCTGGTGTAGTTGTTTCAGTTGTACTAACAGTTGTGCTCTCCAGTTGTTGTGGCTGGTGTAGTTGTTTCAGTTGTACTCTCAGTTGTTGTGGCTGTGTAGTTGTTTCAGTTGTTAACAGTTGTACTCTGTTGTTGTGGCTGGTGTAGTTGTTTCAGTTGTGCTCTCAGTTGTTGTGGCTGGTGTAGTTGTTTCAGTTGTACTAACAGTTGTGCTCTCAGTTGTTGTGGCTGGTGTAGTTGTTTCAGTTGTACTCTCAGTTGTGGCTGGTGCTGTTGTGTCAGTTGCTCTCAGTTGGTGTAGTTGTTTCAGTTGTACCTAACAGTTGTGCTCTCAGTTGTTGTGGCTGGTGTAGTTGTTTCAGTTGTGCTCTCAGTTGTTGTGGCTGGTGTAGTTGTTTCAGTTGTACTAACAGTTTGTGCTCTCAGTTGTTCAGCTGGTGTAGTTGTTTCAGTTGTGCTCTCAGTTGTTGTGGCTGGTGTAGTTGTTTCAGTTGTGTTGTCTCAGCTGTTGTTGGCTGGTGTAGTTGTTTCAGTTGTGCTCTCAGTTGTTGTGGCTGGTCTAGTTGTTTCAGTTGTGCTCTCAGTTGTTGTGGCTGGTGTAGTTGTTTCAGTTGTACTAACAGTTGTGCTCTCAGTTGTTGTGGCTGGTGTAGTTGTTTCAGTTGTACTAACAGTTGTGCTCTCAGTTGTTGTGGCTGGTGTAGTTGTTTCAGTTGTGCTCTCAGTTGTTGTTGCTGGTGTAGTTGTTTCAGTTTGTTGTCTCAGTTGTTGTGGCTGGTGTAGTTTTTTCAGTTGTGCTCTCAGTTGTTGTGGCTGGTGTAGTTGTTTTAGTTGTACTAACTGTCGTGCTCTCAGCTGTTGTGGCTGGTGTAGTTGTTTCAGTTGTACCAACAGTTGTGCTCTCAGTTGTTGTGGCTGGTGTAGTTGTTTCAGTTGTACTCTCAGTTGTTGTGGCTGGTGTAGTTGTTTCAGTTGTACTAACAGTTGTGCTCTCAGTTGTTGTGGCTGGTGTAGTTGTTTCAGTTGTGCTCTCAGTTGTTGTGGCTGGTGTAGTTGTTTCAGTTGTACTAACAGTTGTGCTCTCAGTTGTTGTGGCTGGTGTAGTTGTTTCAGTTGTGCTCTTAGTTGTTGTGGCTGGTGTAGTTGTTTTAGTTGTACTAACTGCCGTGCTCTCAGTTGTTGTGGCTGGTGTAGTTGTTTCAGTTGTACTAACAGTTGTGCTGTCAGTTGTGGCTGGTGTAGTTGTTTCAGTTGTACTAACAGTTGTTCTCAGTTGTTGTGGCTGGTGTAGTTGATCTCAGTTGTGCTCTCAGTTGTTGTGGCTGGTGTAGTTGTTTCAGTTGTGCTCTCAGTTGTTGTGGATGGTGTAGTTGTTTCAGTTGTACTAACAGTTTTGCCGTCAGTTGTTGTGACTGGTGTAGTTGTTTCAGTTGTGCTCTCAGTTGTTGTGGCAGGTGTAGTTGTTTCAGTTGTGCTCTCAGTTGTTGTGGCTGGTGTAGTTGTTTCAGTTGTACTAACAGTTGTGCTCTCAGTTGTTGTGGCTGTGTAGTTGTTTCAGTTGTCAGTTGTTGTTTCAGTTGTCAGTTGTCTAACAGTTGTGCTCTCAGTTGTTGTGGCTGGTGTAGTTGTTTCAGTTGTGCTCTCAGTTGTTGTGGCTGGTGTAGTTGTTTCAGTTGTACTAACAGTTGTGCTCTCAGTTGTTGTGGCTGGTGTAGTTGTTTCAGTTGTGCTCTCAGTTGTTGTGGCTGGTGTAGTTGTTTCAGTTGTACTAACAGTTGTGCTCTCAGTTGTTGTGGCTGTGTGTAGTTGTTGTTTCAGTTGTGCTCTCAGTTGTTGTGGCTGGTGTAGTTGTTTCAGTTGTACTAACAGTTGTGCTCTCACTGTTGTTGTGGCTGGTGTAGTTGTTTCAGTTGTGCTCTCAGTTGTTGTGGCTGGTGTAGTTGTTTCAGTTGTGCTCTCAGTTGTTGTGGCTGGTGTAGTTGTTTCAGTTGTACTAACAGTTGTGCTCTCAGTTGTTGTGGCTTCAGTGTAGTTGTTCTCAGTTGTACCAACAGTTGTACTAACAGTTGTGCTGTCAGTTGTTGTGCATGGTGTAGTTGTTTCAGTTGTGCCAACAGTTGTACTCACTGTTGTTGTGGCTGGTGTAGTTGTTTCAATTGTGCTCTCAGTTGTTGTGGCTGGTGTAGTTGTTTCAGTTGTACTAACAGTTGTACTCACTGTTGTTGTGGCTGGTGTAGTTGTTTCAGTTGTACTCTCAGTTGTTGTGGCTGGTGTAGTTGTTTCAGTTTACTAACAGTTGTTGTCTCAGTTGTTGTGGCTGGTGTAGTTGTTTCAGTTGTACTAACAGTTGTGCTCTCAGTTGTTGTGGCTGGTGTAGTTGTTTCAGTTGTACTAACAGTTGTGCTCTCAGTTGTTGTGGCTGGTGTAGTTGTTTCAGTTGTACTAACAGTTTGTTGTCAGTTGTTGTGGCTGGTGTAGTTGTTTCAGTTGTACTAACAGTTGTGCTCTCAGTTGTTGTGGCTGGTGTAGTTGTTTCAGTTGTGCTCTCAGTTGTTGTGGCTGGTGTAGTTGTTTCAGTTGTACTAACAGTTGTGCTCCCATTGTAGTTGTTGTTGGCTGATGTAGTTGTTTCAGTTGTACTCTCAGTTGTTGTGGCTGGTGTAGTTGTTTCAGTTGTACTAACAGTTGTGCTCTCCGTTGTTGTGGCTGATGTAGTTGTTTCAGTTGTGCTCTCAGTTGTTGTGGCTGGTGTAGTTGTTTCAGTTGTACTCTCAGTTGTTGTGGCTGGTGTAGTTGTTTCAGTTGTACTAACAGTTGTGCTATCAGTTGTTGTGGCTGGTGTAGTTGTTTCAGTTGTGCTCTCAGTTGTTGTGGTTGGTGTGGTGTAGTTGTTTCAGTTGTTGTCTCAGTTGTTGTGGCTGGTGTAGTTGTTTCAGTTGTACTAACAGTTGTGCTCTCAGTTGTTGTGGATGGTGTAGTTGTTTCAGTTGTACTAACAGTTGTGCTGTCAGTTGTGGCAGGTGTAGTTGTTTCAGTTGTACTAACAGTTGTGATCTCAGATGTTGTAACTGGTATAGTTGTTTCAGTTGTGCTCTCAGTTGTTGTGGCTGGTGTAGTTGTTTCAGTTGTACTAACAGTTGTACTTTCAGTTGTTGTGGCTGGTGTAGTTGTTTCAGTTGTGCTCTCAGTTGTTGTGGCAGGTGTAGTTGTTTCAGCTGTGCTCTCAGTTGTTGTTGCTGGCTGGTGTAGTTGTTTCAGTTGTACTAACAGTTGTGCTCTCCGTTGTTGTGGCTAGTTGTAGTTGTTTCAATTGTACTTTCAGTTGTTGTGGCTGGTGTAGTTGTTTCAGTTGTACTAACAGTTGTGCTCTCAGTTGTTGTGGCTGGTGTAGTTGTTTCAGTTGTGCTCTCAGTTGTTGTGGCTGGTGTCGTTGTTGTTTCAGTTGTACTAACAGTTGTGCTCTCAGTTGTTGTGGCTGGTGTAGTTGTTTCAGTTGTGCTCTCAGTTGTTGTGGCTGGTGTAGTTGTTTCAGTTGTGCTCTCAGTTGTTGTGGCTGGTGTAGTTGTTTCAGTTGTACTAACAGTTGTGCTCTCCGTTGTTGTGGCTGGTGTAGTTGTTTCAGTTGTACTTTCAGTTGTTGTGGCTGGTGTAGTTGTTTCAGTTGTACTAACAGTTGTGCTCTCAGTTGTTGTGGCTGGTGTAGTTGTTTCAGTTGTGCTCTCAGTTGTTGTGGCTGGTGTAGTTGTTTCAGTTGTACTAACAGTTGTGCTCTCCGTTGTTGTGGCTGGTGTAGTTGTTTCAGTTGTACTCACTGTTGTTGTGGCTGGTGTAGTTGTTTCAGTTGTGCTAACAGTTGTGCTCTCAGTTGTTGTGGCTGGTGTGTTGTCAGTTGTAGTTGTTTCAGTTGTACTTTCAGTTGTTGTGGCTGGTGTAGTTGTTTCAGTTGTACTAACAGTGCTCTCAGTTGTTGTGGCTGGTGTAGTTGTTTCAGTTGTACTAACAGTTGTGCTCTCAGTTGTTGTGGCTGGTGTAGTTGTTTCAGTTGTGCTCTCAGTTGTTGTGGCTGGTGTAGTTGCTTCAGTTGTCAGTTGTTGTCTCAGTTGTTGTGGCTGGTGTAGTTGTTTCAGTTGTGTCTCAGTTGTTGTGGCTGGTGTAGTTGTTTCAGTTGTACTAACAGTTGTGCTCTCAGTTGTTGTGGCTGGTGTAGTTGTTTCAGTTGTACTAACAGTTGTGCTGTCAGTTGTGGCATGTGTAGTTGTTTCAGTTGTGCCAACAGTTGTGCTCTCAGTTGTTGTGGCTGGTGTAGTTGTTTCAGTTGTGCTCTCAGTTGTTGTGGCTGGTGTAGTTGTTTCAGTTGTACTAACAGTTGTGCTCTCAGTTGTTGTGGCTGGTGTAGTTGTTTCAGTTGTACTCTCAGTTGTTGTGGCTGGTGTAGTTGTTTCAGTTGTTGTCTCAGTTGTTGTGGCTGGTGTAGTTGTTTCAGTTGTACTAACAGTTGTGCTCTCAGTTGTTGTGGCTGGTGTAGTTGTTTCAGTTGTACTAACAGTTGTGCTCTCAGTTGTTGTGGCTGGTGTAGTTGTTTCAGTTGTACTCTCAGTTGTTTGGCTGGTGTAGTTGTTGTGTAGTTGTTGTTTCAGTTGTGCTCTCAGTTGTTGTGGCTGGTGTTGTTGTGGCTGGTTAGTTGTTTCAGTTGTACTCTCAGTTGTTGTGGCTGGTGTAGTTGTTTCAGTTGTACTAACAGTTGTGCTCTCAGTTGTTGTGGCTGGTGTAGTTGTTTCAGTTGTGCTCTCAGTTGTTGTGGTTGGTTCAGTTGTTTCAGTTGTGCTCTCAGTTGTTGTGGCTGGTGTAGTTGTTTCAGTTGTACTAACAGTTTGTGCTTCAGTTGTGGCTGGTGTAGTTGTTTCAGTTGTCTTCAGCATGTTGTGCTCTCAGTTGTTGTGGCTGGTGTTGTTGTTGTCAGTTGTAGTTGTTTCAGTTGTACTCACAGTTGTTGTGGCTGGTGTAGTTGTTTCCAGTTGTGCTCTCACTGTTGTTGTGGCTGGTGTAGTTGTTTCAGTTGTACTAACAGTTGTGCTCTCAGTTGTTGTGGCTGGTGTAGTTGTTTCAGTTGTGCTCTCAGTTGTTGTGGCTGGTGTAGTTGTTTCAGTTGTACTAACAGTTGTGCTCTCAGTTGTTGTGGCTGGTGTAGTTGTTTCAGTTGTACTAACAGTTGTGCTGTCAGTTGTGGTGGTCTGTTGTTGTGGTAGTTGTTTCAGTTGTACTAACAGTTGTACTCTCTGTTGTTGTGGCTGGTGTAGTTGTTTCAGTTGTGCTCTCAGTTGTTGTGGCTGGTGTGTTGTTTCAGTTGTTCAGTTGTTGTCTCAGTTGTTGTGGCTGGTGTAGTTGTTTCAGTTGTACTAACAGTTGTGCTCTCAGTTGTTGTGGCTGGTGTAGTTGTTTCAGTTGTACTAACAGTTGTGCTCTCAGTTGTTGTGGCAGGTGTAGTTGTTTCAGTTGTACTAACAGTTGTCAGCTACTCAGTTGTTGTGGCTGGTGTAGTTGTTTCAGTTGTACTAACAGTTGTGCTCTCAGTTGTTGTGGCTGGTGTAGTTGTTTCAGTTGTGCTCTCAGTTGTTGTGGCTGGTGTCGTTGTTTCAGTTGTACTAACAGTTGTGCTCCCCATTGTTGTGGCTGATGTAGTTGTTTCAGTTGTACTTTCAGTTGTTGTGGCTGGTGTAGTTGTTTCAGTTGTACTAACAGTTGTGCTCTCAGTTGTTGTAGCTGGTGTAGTTGTTTCAGTTGTGCTCTCAGTTGTTGTGGCTGGTGTAGTTGTTTCAGTTGTGGTCTCTGTTGTTGTGGCTGGTGTAGTTGTTTCAGTTGTACTAACAGTTGTGCTGTCAGTTGTTGTGACTGGTGTAGTTGTTTCAGTTGTGCTCTCAGTTGTTGTGGCTGGTGTAGTTGTTTCAGTTGTTGTCTCAGTTGTTGTGGCTGGTGTAGTTGTTTCAGTTTCAGTTGTACTAACAGTTGTGCTCTCAGTTGTTGTGGCTGGTGTAGTTGTTTCAGTTGTACTAACAGTTGTGCTGTCAGTTGTGGCAGGTGTAGTTGTTTCAGTTGTACTAACAGTTGTGATCTCAGATGTTGTAACTGGTATAGTTGTTTCAGTTGTGCTCTCAGTTGTTGTGGCTGGTGTAGTTGTTTCAGTTGTACTAACAGTTGTGCTCTCAGTTGTTGTGACTGGTGTAGTTGTTTCAGTTGTGCTCTCAGTTGTTGTGGCAGGTGTAGTTGTTTCAGCTGTGCTCTCAGTTGTTGTGGCTGGTGTCGTTGTTTCAGTTGTACTAACAGTTGTGCTCTCCGTTGTTGTGGCTGATGTAGTTGTTTCAGTTGTACTTTCAGTTGTTGTGGCTGGTGTAGTTGTTTCAGTTGTACTAACAGTTGTGCTCTCAGTTGTTGTGGCTGGTGTAGTTGTTTCAGTTGTGCTCTCAGTTGTTGTGGCTGGTGTAGTTGTTTCAGTTGTACTAACAGTTGTGCTCTCAGTTGTTGTGGCTGGTGTAGTTGTTTCAGTTGTACTCACTGTTGTTGTGGCTGGTGTAGTTGTTTCAGTTGTCAGTAACAGTTGTGCTCTCAGTTGTTGTGGCTGGTGTTGTGGCTGATGTAGTTGTTTCAGTTGTACTTTCAGTTGTTATGGCTGGTGTAGTTGTTTCAGTTGTACTAACAGTTGTGCTGTACTGTTGTGTTGTTGTGGCTGGTGTAGTTGTTTCAGTTGTGCTCTCAGTTGTTGTGGCTGGTGTGTAGTTGTTTCAGTTGTTGTCTCAGTTGTTGTGGCTGGTGTAGTTGTTTCAGTTGTTGTCTCAGTTGTTGTGGCTGGTGTAGTTGTTTCAGTTGTACTAACAGTTGTGCTCTCAGTTGTTGTGGCTGTGGTGGTGTAGTTGTTTCAGTTGTACTAACAGTTGTGCTGTCAGTTGTTGTGGCTGTGTAGTTGTTTCAGTTGTGCCAACAGTTGTACTCACTGTTGTTGTGGCTGGTGTAGTTGTTTCAGTTGTGCTCTCAGTTGTTGTGGCTGGTGTAGTTGTTTCAGTTGTACTAACAGTTGCTCTCACAGTTGTTGTGGCTGGTGTAGTTGTTTCAGTTGCACTCTCTCAGGTGTTGTGGCTGGTGTAGTTGTTTCAGTTTCAGTTGTTGTCTCAGTTGTTGTGGCTGGTGTAGTTGTTTCAGCTGTGCTCTCAGTTGTTGTCAGCTGGTTGTGTAGTTGTTTCAGTTGTACTAACAGTTGTGCTCTCAGTTGTTGTGGCTGGTGTAGTTGTTTCAGTTGTACTAACAGTTGTGCTCTCAGTGTTGTTGTGGCTGGTGTAGTTGTTTCAGTTGTGCTCTCAGCTGGTGTAGTTGTTTCAGTTGTACTAACAGTTGTGCTCTCAGTTGTTGTGTCTGGTGTAGTTGTTTCAGTTGTACTCACAGTTGTTGTGGCTGGTGTAGTTGTTTCAGTTGTGCTAACAGTTGTGCTCTCAGTTGTTGTGGCTGGTGTTGTGGCTGATGTAGTTGTTTCAGTTGTACTTTCAGTTGTTATGGCTGGTGTAGTTGTTTCAGTTGTACTAACAGTTGTACTCACTGTTGTTGTGGCTGGTGTAGTTGTTTCAGTTGTGCTCTCAGTTGTTGTGGCTGGTGTAGTTGTTTCAGTTGTTGTCTCAGTTGTTGTGGCTGGTGTAGTTGTTTCAGTTGTACTAACAGTTGTGCTCTCAGTGGTTGTGGCTGGTGTTGTTGTTACAGTTGTACTAACAGTTGTGCTGTCAGTTGTGGCATGTGTAGTTGTTTCAGTTGTGCCAACAGTTGTACTCTCAGTTGTTGTGGCTGGTGTAGTTGTTTCAGTTGTGCTCTCAGTTGTTGTGGCTGGTGTAGTTGTTTCAGTTGTACTAACAGTTGTACTCACTGTTGTTGTGGCTGGTGTAGTTGTTTCAGTTGTACTCTCAGATGTTGTGGCTGGTGTAGTTGTTTCAGTTGTTGTCTCAGTTGTTGTGGGTGGTGTAGTTGTTTCAGTTGTACTAACAGTTGTGCTCTCAGTTGTTGTGGATGGTGTAGTTGTTTCAGTTGTACTAACAGTTGTGCTGTCAGTTGTGGCAGGTGTAGTTGTTTCAGTTGTACTAACAGTTGTTCAGTTGTACTAACACTTGTTGTGGATGGTGTAGTTGTTTCAGTTGTACTAACAGTTTTGCTGTCAGTTGTTGTGACTGGTGTAGTTGTTTCAGTTGTGCTCTCAGTTGTTGTGGCTGGTGTCGTTGTTTCAGTTGTACTAACAGTTGTGCTCCCCATTGTTGTGGCTGATGTAATTGTTTCAGTTGTACTTTCAGTTGTTGTGGCTGGTGTAGTTGTTTCAGTTGTACTAACAGTTGTGCTCTCAGTTGTTGTGGCTGATGTAGTTGTTTCAGTTGTGCTCTCAGTTGTTGTGGCTGGTGTAGTTGTTTCCGTTGTGGTCTCTGTTGTTGTGGCTGGTGTAGTTGTTTCAGTTGTACTAACAGTTTTGCTGTCAGTTGTTGTGACTGGTGTAGTTGTTTCAGTTGTGCTCTCAGTTGTTGTGGCAGGTGTAGTTGTTTCAGTTGTTGTCTCAGTTGTTGTGGCTGGTGTAGTTGTTTCAGTTGTACTAACAGTTGTGCTCTCAGTTGTTGTGGATGGTGTAGTTGTTTCAGTTGTACTAACAGTTGTGCTGTCAGTTGTGGCAGGTGTAGTTGTTTCAGTTGTACTAACAGTTGTTTCAATTGTACTAACAGTTGTGATCTCAGATGTTGTAACTGGTGTAGTTGTTTCAGTTGTGCTCTCAGTTCAGTTTGTGGATGGTGTAGTTGTTTCAGTTGTACTAACAGTTTTGCCGTCAGTTGTTGTGACTGGTGTAGTTGTTTCAGTTGTGCTCTCAGTTGTTGTGGCAGGTGTAGTTGTTTCAGCTGTGCTCTCAGTTGTTGTCGCTGGTGTCGTTGTTTCAGTTGTACTAACAGTTGTGCTCTCCGTTGTTGTGGCTGATGTAGTTGTTTCAGTTGTACTTTCAGTTGTTGTGGCTGGTGTAGTTGTTTCAGTTGTACTAACAGTTGTGCTCTCAGTTGTTGTGGCTGGTGTAGTTGTTTCAGTTGTGCTCTCAGTTGTTGTGGCTGGTGTCGTTGTTTCAGTTGTACTAACAGTTGTGCTCTCCGTTGTTGTGGCTGGTGTAGTTGTTTCAGTTGTGCTCTCAGTTGTTGTGGCAGGTGTAGTTGTTTCAGCTGTGCTCTCAGTTGTTGTCGCTGGTGTCGTTGTTTCAGTTGTACTAACAGTTGTGCTCTCCGTTGTTGTGGCTGATGTAGTTGTTTCAGTTGTACTTTCAGTTGTTGTGGCTGGTGTAGTTGTTTCAGTTGTACTAACAGTTGTGCTCTCAGTTGTTGTGGCTGGTGTAGTTGTTTCAGTTGTGCTCTCAGTTGTTGTGGCTGGTGTCGTTGTTTCAGTTGTACTAACAGTTGTGCTCTCCGTTGTTGTGGCTGGTGTAGTTGTTTCAGTTGTACTCACTGTTGTTGTGGCTGGTGTAGTTGTTTCAGTTGTGCTAACAGTTGTGCTCTCAGTTGTTGTGGCTGGTGTTGTGGCTGATGTAGTTGTTTCAGTTGTACTTTCAGTTGTTATGGCTGGTGTAGTTGTTTCAGTTGTACTAACAGTTGTACTCACTGTTGTTGTGGCTGGTGTAGTTGTTTCAGTTGTACTAACAGTTGTACTCTCAGTTGTTGTGGCTGGTGTAGTTGTTTCAGTTGTGCTCTCAGTTGTTGTGGCTGGTGTAGTTGTTTCAGTTGTTGTCTCAGTTGTTGTGTCTGGTGTAGTTGTTTCAGTTGTGCTCTCAGTTGTTGTGGCTGGTGTAGTTGTTTCAGTTGTACTAACAGTTGTGCTCTCAGTTGTTGTGGCTGGTGTAGTTGTTTCAGTTGTACTAACAGTTGTGCTGTCAGTTGTGGCAGGTGTAGTTGTTTCAGTTGTGCTAACAGTTGTACTCACTGTTGTTGTGGCTGGTGTAGTTGTTTCAATTGTGCTCTCAGTTGTTGTGGCTGGTGTAGTTGTTTCAGTTGTACTAACAGTTGTACTCTCTGTTGTTGTGGCTGGTGTAGTTGTTTCAGTTGTGCTCTCAGTTGTTGTGGCTGGTGTAGTTGTTTCAGTTGTACTAACAGTTGTGCTGTCAGTTGTTGTGGATGGTGTAGTTGTTTCAGTTGTACTAACAGTTTGTTGTGTTGTGGCTGGTGTAGTTGTTTCAGTTGTACTAACAGTTTTGCTGTCAGTTGTTGTGACTGGTGTAGTTGTTTCAGTTGTGCTCTCAGTTGTTGTGGCTGGTTTGTGGCTGATGTAGTTGTTTCAGTTGTACTTTCAGTTGTTGTGGCTGGTGTAGTTGTTTCAGTTGTACTAACAGTTGTACTCACTGTTGTTGTGGCTGGTGTAGTTGTTTCAGTTGTGCTCTCAGTTGTTGTGGCTGGTGTAGTTGTTTCAGTTTCAGTTGTGTTGTTCAGTTGTTGTGGCTGGTGTAGTTGTTTCAGTTGTTGTCTCAGTTGTTGTGGCTGGTGTAGTTGTTTCAGTTGTACTAACAGTTGTGCTCTCAGTGGTTGTGGCTGGTGTAGTTGTTACAGTTGTACTAACAGTTGTGCTGTCAGTTGTGGCATGTGTAGTTGTTTCAGTTGTGCCAACAGTTGTACTCACTGTTGTTGTGGCTGGTGTACTTGTGTCAATTGTGCTCTCAGTTGTTGTGGCTGGTGTAGTTGTTTCAGTTGTACTAACAGTTGTACTCACTGTTGTTGTGGCTGGTGTAGTTGTTTCAGTTGTACTCTCAGATGTTGTGGCTGGTGTAGTTGTTTCAGTTGTTGTCTCAGTTGTTGTGGGTGGTGTAGTTGTTTCAGTTGTACTAACAGTTGTGCTCTCAGTATTTGTGGATGGTGTAGTTGTTTCAGTTGTACTAACAGTTGTGGCAGGTGTAGTTGTTTCAGTTGTACTAACAGTTGTTTCAGTTGTACTAACAGTTGTTGTGGATGGTGTAGTTGTTTCAGTTGTACTAACAGTTTTGCTGTCAGTTGTTGTGACTGGTGTAGTTGTTTCAGTTGTGCTCTCAGTTGTTGTGGCTGGTGTCGTTGTTTCAGTTGTACTAACAGTTGTGCTCCCCATTGTTGTGGCTGATGTAATTGTTTCAGTTGTACTTTCAGTTGTTGTGGCTGGTGTAGTTGTTTCAGTTGTACTAACAGTTGTGCTCTCAGTTGTTGTAGCTGATGTAGTTGTTTCAGTTGTGCTCTCAGTTGTTGTGGCTGGTGTAGTTGTTTCCGTTGTGGTCTCTGTTGTTGTGGCTGGTGTAGTTGTTTCAGTTGTACTAACAGTTTTGCTGTCAGTTGTTGTGACTGGTGTAGTTGTTTCAGTTGTGCTCTCAGTTGTTGTGGCTGGTGTAGTTGTTTCAGTTGTTGTCTCAATTGTTGTGGCTGGTGTAGTTGTTTCAGTTGTACTAACAGTTGTGCTCTCAGTTGTTGTGGATGGTGTAGTTGTTTCAGTTGTACTAACAGTTGTGCTGTCAGTTGTGGCAGGTGTAGTTGTTTCAGTTGTACTAACAGTTGTTTCAATTGTACTAACAGTTGTGATCTCAGATGTTGTAACTGGTGTAGTTGTTTCAGTTGTGCTCTCAGTTGTTGTGGATGGTGTAGTTGTTTCAGTTGTACTAACAGTTTGTTTCAGTTGTTGTGACTGGTGTAGTTGTTTCAGTTGTGCTCTCAGTTGTTGTGGCAGGTGTAGTTGTTTCAGCTGTGCTCTCAGTTGTTGTCGCTGGTGTCGTTGTTTCAGTTGTACTAACAGTTGTGCTCTCCGTTGTTGTGGCTGATGTAGTTGTTTCAGTTGTACTTTCAGTTGTTGTGGCTGGTGTAGTTGTTTCAGTTGTACTAACAGTTGTGCTCTCAGTTGTTGTGGCTGGTGTAGTTGTTTCAGTTGTGCTCTCAGTTGTTGTGGCTGGTGTCGTTGTTTCAGTTGTACTAACAGTTGTGCTCTCCGTTGTTGTGGCTGGTGTAGTTGTTTCAGTTGTACTCACTGTTGTTGTGGCTGGTGTAGTTGTTTCAGTTGTGCTAACAGTTGTGCTCTCAGTTGTTGTGGCTGGTGTTGTGGCTGATGTAGTTGTTTCAGTTGTACTTTCAGTTGTTATGGCTGGTGTAGTTGTTTCAGTTGTACTAACAGTTGTACTCACTGTTGTTGTGGCTGGTGTAGTTGTTTCAGTTGTGCTCTCAGTTGTTGTGGCTGGTGTAGTTGTTTCAGTTGTTGTCTCAGTTGTTGTGTCTGGTGTAGTTGTTTCAGTTGTTGTCTCAGTTGTTGTGGCTGGTGTAGTTGTTTCAGTTGTACTAACAGTTGTGCTCTCAGTGGTTGTGGCTGGTGTAGTTGTTACAGTTGTACTAACAGTTGTGCTGTCAGTTGTGGCATGTGTAGTTGTTTCAGTTGTGCCAACAGTTGTACTCACTGTTGTTGTGGCTGGTGTACTTGTGTCAATTGTGCTCTCAGTTGTTGTGGCTGGTGTAGTTGTTTCAGTTGTACTAACAGTTGTACTCACTGTTGTTGTGGCTGGTGTAGTTGTTTCAGTTGTACTCTCAGATGTTGTGGCTGGTGTAGTTGTTTCAGTTGTTGTCTCAGTTGTTGTGGCTGGTGTAGTTGTTTCAGTTGTAGTTTGTGCTGTTGTTGTGGCTGGTGTAGTTGTTTCAGTTGTACTAACAGTTGTTTCAGTTGTACTAACAGTTGTTGTGGATGGTGTAGTTGTTTCAGTTGTACTAACAGTTTTGCTGTCAGTTGTTGTGACTGGTGTAGTTGTTTCAGTTGTGCTCTCAGTTGTTGTGGCTGGTGTTGTGGCTGATGTAGTTGTTGTTTCAGTTGTGCTTTCAGTTGTTGTGGCTGGTGTAGTTGTTTCAGTTGTACTAACAGTTGTACTCTCACTGTTGTTGTGGCTGGTGTAGTTGTTTCAGTTGTGCTCTCAGTTGTTGTGGCTGGTGTAGTTGTTTCAGTTGTTGTCTCAGTTGTTGTGGCTGGTGTAGTTGTTTCAGTTGTACTAACAGTTGTGCTCTCAGTTGTTGTGGCTGGTGTAGTTGTTTCCGTTGTGCTACAGTTGTGGCTAACAGTTGTTTCAGTTGTACTAACAGTTGTGTCAGTTGTTGTGGCTGGTGTAGTTGTTTCAGTTGTGCCAACAGTTGTGCTCTCTGTTGTTGTGGCTGGTGTAGTTGTTTCAGTTGTCAGTTGTTGTGGCTGTAGTGTTTCAGTTGTTGCCAACAGTTGTACTAACAGTTGTTTCAGTTGTTGTGGCTGTTTGTAGTTGTTTCAGTTGTGCTCTCAGTTGTTGTGGCTGGTGTAGTGTTTCAGTTGTTTCAGTTGTAGTTGTTTCAGTTGTACTAACAGTTGTACTCACTGTTGTTGTGGCTGGTGTAGTTGTTTCAGTTGTACTCTCTGTTGTTGTGGCTGGTGTAGTTGTTTCAGTTGTGCTCTCAGTTGTTGTGGATGGTGTAGTTGTTTTCAGTTGTGCTCTCTCACTGGTGTAACAGTTGTGCTGTCAGTTGTGTGCAGGTGTAGTTGTTTCAGTTGTACTAACAGTTGTTTACTAACAGTTGTGCTCTAACAGTTGTTGTGGATGGTGTAGTTGTTGTTTTCAGTTGTTGTTTCAGTTGTGCTGTCAGTTGTTGTGACTGGTGTAGTTGTTTCAGTTGTACTAACAGTTGTGCTCTCAGTTGTTGTGGCTGGTGTAGTTGTTTCAGTTGTACTAACAGTTGTTGTGGCTGGTGTTGTTGTGGCTCAGTTGTACTAACAGTTGGTTCAGTTGTACTCTCAGTTGTTGTGGCTGGTGTAGTTGTTTCAGTTGTACTCAGTTGTTGTCAACAGTTGTTTCAGTTGTGCTAGCTCAGTTGTTGTTGTGCTCTCCAGTTGTTGTGGCTGGTGTAGTTGTTTCAGTTGTGCTCTCAGTTGTTGTGGCTGGTGTAGTTGTTTCAGTTGTACTAACTCAGTTGTTGTGGCTGGTGTAGTTGTTTCAGTTGTGCTCTCAGTTGTTGTGGCAACAGTTGTGCTCTCAGTTGTTGTGGCTGGTGTAGTTGTTTCAGTTGTACTAACAGTTGTGCTCTCAGTTGTTGTGCATGGTGTAGTTGTTTCAGTTGTACTAAACAGTTGTTGTCAGTTGTTTCCAGTTGTACTAACAGTTGTGATCTCAGATGTTGTAACTGGTGTAGTTGTTTCAGTTGTGCTCTCAGTTGTTGTGGATGGTGTAGTTGTTTCAGTTGTACTAACAGTTGTTTCAGTTGTTGTGACTGGTGTAGTTGTTTCAGTTGTGCTCTCAGTTGTTGTGGCAGGTGTAGTTGTTTCAGCTGTGCTCTCAGTTGTTGTCGCTGGTGTCGTTGTTTCAGTTGTACTAACAGTTGTGCTCTCCGTTGTTGTGGCTGATGTAGTTGTTTCAGTTGTACTTTCAGTTGTTGTGGCTGGTGTAGTTGTTTCAGTTGTACTAACAGTTGTGCTCTCAGTTGTTGTGGCTGGTGTAGTTGTTTCAGTTGTGCTCTCAGTTGTTGTGGCTGGTGTCGTTGTTTCAGTTGTACTAACAGTTGTGCTCTCAGTTGTTGTGGCTGGTGTAGTTGTTTCAGTTGTACTAACAGTTGTGCTCTCCGTTGTTGTGGCTGGTGTAGTTGTTTCAGTTGTACTCACTGTTGTTGTGGCTGGTGTAGTTGTTTCAGTTGTGCTAACAGTTGTGCTCTCAGTTGTTGTGGCTGGTGTTGTGGCTGATGTAGTTCTTTCAGTTGTACTTTCAGTTGTTATGGCTGGTGTAGTTGTTTCAGTTGTACTAACAGTTGTACTCACTGTTGTTGTGGCTGGTGTAGTTGTTTCAGTTGTGCTCTCAGTTGTTGTGGCTGGTGTAGTTGTTTCAGTTGTTGTCTCAGTTGTTGTGTCTGGTGTAGTTGTTTCAGTTGTTGTCTCAGTTGTTGTGGCTGGTGTAGTTGTTTCAGTTGTACTAACAGTTGTGCTCTCAGTGGTTGTGGCTGGTGTAGTTGTTACAGTTGTACTAACAGTTGTGCTGTCAGTTGTGGCATGTGTAGTTGTTTCAGTTGTGCCAACAGTTGTACTCACTGTTGTTGTGGCTGGTGTACTTGTGTCAATTGTGCTCTCAGTTGTTGTGGCTGGTGTAGTTGTTTCAGTTGTACTAACAGTTGTACTCACTGTTGTTGTGGCTGGTGTAGTTGTTTCAGTTGTACTCTCAGATGTTGTGGCTGGTGTAGTTGTTTCAGTTGTTGTCTCAGTTGTTGTGGCTGGTGTAGTTGTTTCAGTTGTACTAACAGTTGTGCTGTCAGTTGTGGCAGGTGTAGTTGTTTCAGTTGTACTAACAGTTGTTTCAGTTGTACTAACAGTTGTTGTGGATGGTGTAGTTGTTTCAGTTGTACTAACAGTTTTGCTGTCAGTTGTTGTGACTGGTGTAGTTGTTTCAGTTGTGCTCTCAGTTGTTGTGGCTGGTGTTGTGGCTGATGTAGTTGTTTCAGTTGTACTTTCAGTTGTTATGGCTGGTGTAGTTGTTTCAGTTGTACTAACAGTTGTACTCACTGTTGTTGTGGCTGGTGTAGTTGTTTCAGTTGTGCTCTCAGTTGTTGTGGCTGGTGTAGTTGTTTCAGTTGTTGTCTCAGTTGTTGTGGCTGGTGTAGTTGTTTCAGTTGTTGTCTCAGTTGTTGTGGCTGGTGTAGTTGTTTCAGTTGTACTAACAGTTGTGCTCTCAGTGGTTGTGGCTGGTGTAGTTGTTACAGTTGTACTAACAGTTGTGCTGTCAGTTGTGGCATGTGTAGTTGTTTCAGTTGTGCCAACAGTTGTACTCACTGTTGTTGTGGCTGGTGTACTTGTGTCAATTGTGCTATCAGTTGTTGTGGCTGGTGTAGTTGTTTCAGTTGTACTAACAGTTGTACTCACTGTTGTTGTGGCTGGTGTAGTTGTTTCAGTTGTACTCTCAGATGTTGTGGCTGGTGTAGTTGTTTCAGTTGTTGTCTCAGTTGTTGTGGGTGGTGTAGTTGTTTCAGTTGTACTAGCAGTTGTGCTGTCAGTTGTGGCAGGTGTAGTTGTTTCAGTTGTACTAACAGTTGTTTCAGTTGTACTAACAGTTGTTGTGGATGGTGTAGTTGTTTCAGTTGTACTAACAGTTTTGCTGTCAGTTGTTGTGACTGGTGTAGTTGTTTCAGTTGTGCTCTCAGTTGTTGTGGCTGGTGTCGTTGTTTCAGTTGTACTAACAGTTGTGCTCTCCGTTGTTGTGGCTGATGTAGTTGTTTCAGTTGTGCTCTCAGTTGTTGTGGCTGGTGTAGTTGCTTCAGTTGTGCTCTCAGTTGATGTGGCTGGTGTTGTTTCAGTTGTACTAACAGTTGTGCTCCCCATTGTTGTGGCTGATGTAATTGTTTCAGTTGTACTTTCAGTTGTTGTGGCTGGTGTAGTTGTTTCAGTTGTACTAACAGTTGTGCTCTCAGTTGTTGTAGCTGATGTAGTTGTTTCAGTTGTGCTCTCAGTTGTTGTGGCTGGTGTAGTTGTTTCCGTTGTGGTCTCTGTTGTTGTGGCTGGTGTAGTTGTTTCAGTTGTACTAACAGTTGTACTCTCTGTTATTGTGGCTGGTGTAGTTGTTTCATTTGTACTAACAGTTGTGCTCTCAGTTGTTGTGGCTGGTGTAGTTGTTTCAGTTGTTGTCTCAGTTGTTGTGGCTGGTGTAGTTGTTTCAGTTGTACTAACAGTTGTACTCACTGTTGTTGTGGCTGATGTAGTTGTTTCAGTTGTACTTTCAGTTGTTATGGCTGGTGTAGTTGTTTCAGTTGTACTAACAGTTGTACTCACTGTTGTTGTGGCTGGTGTAGTTGTTTCAGTTGTGCTCTCAGTTGTTGTGGCTGGTGTAGTTGTTTCAGTTGTTGTCTCAGTTGTTGTGGCTGGTGTAGTTGTTTCAGTTGTACTAACAGTTGTGCTCTCCGTTGTTGTGGCTGATGTAGTTGTTTCAGTTGTACTTTCAATTGTTGTGGCTGGTGTAGTTGTTTCAGTTGTACTAACAGTTGTACTCACTGTTGTTGTGGCTGGTGTAGTTGTTTCAGTTGTACTCTCAGTTGTTGTGGCTGGTGTAGTTGTTTCAATTGTTGTCTCAGTTGTTGTGGCTGGTGTCGTTGTTTCAGTTGTACTAACAGTTGTGCTCTCAGTTGTTGTGGATGGTGTAGTTGTTTCAGTTGTACTAACAGTTGTGCTTTCAGTTGTTGTGGCTGGTGTAGTTGTGTCAGCTGTGCTCTCAGTTGTTGTGGCTGACGATGATTCTTTTATTGTGGCTGTTGTAGTTATGTCAGCCGTACTAACAGTTGTGATCTCAAATGCTTTTGAAGATTCTGTTGTGGTTTCTGATGAACTAGTTGTGGATGTTTCAGCTCTAGATGTTGTCGTTGATTCAACTGTAGTTGTTTGAGTGATTGAGATTTCCAGTTTACCTACTAAAATGAAGTTCAATGGAACTTTATGTGAATAATCACAACATTTTGAACATTTCATTTTGATGGTCCCTGTAACTCAACTGTAAATAAATTTGCACATGTTATATAAGTGTCGATGATTTTTTTTTTTTTTTGTAACTGTCCACAAGCTGCAAATTTGATCATCATATTTATATCAGCCACAAGGTGGCGGTATAATATTTAAAATCCTAAGAACACTACAGGCTAATCTCTAAATTCTTCTAGTCTATTATTTTTTTAAGTGTGCCTAAATAAATACATATTATCTACCCAAAAATATATACAACCTTTTCATCGAATTTAAATTTGTTTTGATTTTTCTAAATTAATTATTCTAAATTAGTTTATAGTCTACACACTGCAAAGTCATTTAGCAGATTTTTACTAATTTATACTAAAATTGCATTCATCATCTACACACTCCAGAGTCATTTAACTGTTTAAAAAGAAATAAAAGAAAAAAAAGTCTGTACACATATCAAACATTTACAAAACATGGTTTACATGGACACCAGGACAATTATTACAAAGTACAAAGTATTGCATTTCAGATGATAGAGGGCGCTATAAGTTAAGAATATCTTCAGAAATGTTCAACTCTATCCTTAGTATCTCCTGACTTCAGTTTTTGAAGTGAGAAAAACAAAAACACTTTTAAATAATTAAATAATAATAATTCACTTACAGATAAAAATCCATATAATAACAAAAGCTCTCTTCTCCATCCTGGAAATGGTCAAGTGGTGAAGAAGAGTCTGCAAAGTAAACAATATATCACTGAAGATTTTTTTCTTGGTTTTATTTATTTATTTATTTATTTTTGTACATACATAAACGCATTTTTCATTATCAAAGATATGTTGGTGGAAAAACATAAAAACATCACTACAACCTATAGAGAAACAACCAGTGTCTGTTTATACAACTGTCTGTTTGCTACTAGAATAAACCTACATTATATAGTATTTTAATTTTGTAACAATTTCCCAAAATATTACACAGCATCAGAAATAATAGTAAAGTATCTGTTACAGTTTTTATCAGTTGATTTGACACATTTCTCTAAATTAATGTAGTTGCTCTCAAAGCAATTAACACAGCAAACTAAATACACTCTTCTGTTAGCAAAACAGATCAGTATTCACTGCATAATGAAGCACTGCAGTTTATTAGTAATGTATTTATCAAAAATACATAAAATGTGTGTTCTCTGTTGATTTAATAACAAATTCAGCTGTAGATACACAAATACAGGAATGAAAATACATGTTTTTTTGTGTTCTTTAATCGTGAGTTTTCACCCAATAAAATAAATAAGTGAATAAACAAATTTGCATCAGTGCTGAATGGTGAAAGTGGACATTGTCCCACACAACTACACAATTTTGCTCAATTTGCGATTTCGCAATTTTAGGAGCCTTTCTTGTGTGGCCCCAAGACAGTGTTGTGTGCCACAACACCAGTGTATTGCAGCACTTGTTGTCCAGGGACATTGACTGTGGCACAATGTTTATATTGGGCTGAACTCTCTGTCCAGCTTCTCTCAAGGAATGACCATAATCTATGACATGGTCAATTAGGTTGGCTCTGATTTTATCACATAAATCCTCAACTATTCTTGCTCCATCTCTGCCTATACCATTTATTCCTTTCCCCTCATCTCTTTCTACTTCTTCCACTGTTCCTCTCCCTCTCAATATTACGCTTCCTCTCCAAAACCTCTCACTCTTACAACTCTTCCTCTTCCTTTTCCCGTTCTTCTTCTTCTTCTTTTTTTTTTTTTCCTTTTCCTTTTATAGATTTTGTAATTGAGATAGCTCTGTAAACAATTAGAAATTTGCATTTCCTGTGTTGTATGTATTACTAACTCAGCAGATATTTATTTGAGGCTAATTGAGAATATTACAAGTGCAACTGAGAATTTAACAAATAACAGTTTTGCTTGTGTTTGTAAAAATTGTGCACAAATGATTGTGAGTTTAGTAAAACCAATAAAAAGAGCTGCTTTAAAAAAAAATAATAATAATAATTTTAATTTTTTCCTGATATATTACAGTTTTGGTTGGCTGTATGAACTACTGTGAAAACATTTGAGAATTTTGTGCACAGTGTTTTGAGAAAACGATGCATGATTTGTAATTCGCCTGAAATTAAGGAAAATTAACAACCTCTTTAGGACAATTACAAAATGTTCAGATCACTGTGTTAACTGTTTTGAGAACCGTGACCTGAGTTAGGAGAAATGTGTCAAATCAATTGAGGAAAAACTGTAAAAGTGTTACATATAATAAAAATAAATAAATAAATAAATTAATTAATTAATTAATTAAAGACCGTATGTAAAATAAAGAAATTCATCTTGAGCACCTTGCAAAATACATTTAGTTACAGGACATTCTACACACCTCTACTTTAATCAACTTTCTTGAAAACTAACAGCAAATCTAGACAATGTTTTAAGTGTTATCCTTTTAGCTTATTTCTAATTATAGAAATTTAGTGTGTGACAATTTCCGCTTTCTTTATACTTAACACAAATATCTTTAATAAAATATAAAATTGCCCTTACCAATCCTTGAGCAAATATACTGAATATTGTTAAGAAAGGTGTTAATCCACTTTTGCCTCAAGTGCTTCAAGTGATGCTGTGCTCAAGCTTTAGACTCGCCTGTCAATACTGGCTTTTAAATTGAGTGTGATGACGTCCTGAGTGTTGTTGTTTTGTTTTGGTTTTTTTGGGGCTTTATTGAACTGCATAAATAAGCAATGGAATGCTTCTTGGCAAAGGCTTTTTGTATTTCTTTTTTTGTATTATTGTATCTGTCAACAGTGTGTATTGTTTGCACACCAGTTTATTACAGCTGTGATGATGATGCTAAAGAACAAATGCCAGGTTTATAAATAGAGGCTGTTAAGCAACTTGAGGTTAATGATTACAATCTAAATGTGACAATATTATATGATATGGATTTTTATAATGTTTACATTGTGTTAGGCAAACTTGAGATTACTACTTTCTAGAGTCTTTTTAGACTTGCTGCTGTTTTGTTTTGTTGTTTTTTTGACATTGTGATATCAAAATCTTATCTTCCTACTTGATGTTTGCTGATTGTCACTATCATTGAGACATAAAGATTAGTTTTTTTTTATCTAGTTGTAACTAAAAAGTAAAAATGTGCAAACATTGACAAAAGACACTAATTAACATTAAAAATGAGTGCTAGTGCTGACTGGCTATTAACATATAGAGCATTGTATGAACTTGGTGTTATATTTCTCATTGATCGGTAGTACATTTACTGATGTGTTCATATATATTCATATCTCATTCAAATTATTATTAGGACATAAAAACATTCGGAAACATTTCAAGTATTGTAATTGATTTTTTTAAATATGTGACAAGCAATAAATAGCTATATATTAAGTCATAAAAGTATAAGCATAAAGAAGTCTTCAGGTCACTTGGGTTTAAGTGCCACATTGCTTAAGTAAAGTAAAATCAAGTTATTGTCATTCATGTCATTATAATCAAGTCTCAGAAATGAATAGATGGGTGTGGTGGGTGTTACTGTGAACCACCCTCCACTTTAGTCTTATTGAAACAACACATTGACATGGATTATGTAAAACACAGGGCTTGGAGAAGTGTTTAATAAATAATCTAATATAATATTATATGCTTTTGATGAGGATCCAGTGGGCATGGACAGAAAGATGATACACAATATTATTATAATACAGTAATCTTCTTTACCTCACAAATCTTCATCAGCACTACATTTCCACTCTTAGACATTGTGGATCTGCAATGTAAATACATTTTAGTATTGTTAAACATGAATTGCACAGATTACTGATTGCTTGTTTTTAACAAAACTCTTTAAGAAAGCTTTAGGTTATGTTAACAATGACTAATGCATAATTCTGCTGATTTTAACATTTTAAAGGTGCAGTAAGCGATTTTTCAAAAACACTGTTGAAAAGTTGGTCGGACCGAGCACCACAATAAACGTATAGCCAATCAGCATTGTGTATGATTGTGGAGGAGAGAGAGAAAGTGAGCAAGAGGGAGATTTGAAGAAATTCTGTTGAAAGAGAGATGAGAGACAATACAAAAGTGAAAATCAAAAGGGAATATCACTGGAAAAAGAAGGGTTGTGATCAAACAAGAGCTTTTTATTTTTCATAAGGCATTATTTTGCTTCGCTTATGAAATTATAAATGTACATCCACTCTTGCATTACAGGTTTATCAGCTGTGCTGTCAGTCTAATCAAGGTAACGGTCACCACAATGGAAGGCCCACCTCATTCATTTGTTTAGACAATGAAAAAAAAAAAAAAAACACAATTACATTGGGCGCTTTTCTGCTCAGAGTTTTTTCAACTTGATGCGCTCAGAGCGCTCCTACAAAAACGCTAGGCACAGAAGGTGGTTAAAACACGAGGCGCCCAAAGCACATAAACAGTGCACATAATGCTCACTGCCTATAGAAAACTATTTAAAAAAGGCACCTCTCGCTGCAAAAAACGCATTCTGTATGATCAAGGCCTTAGAGTGCCGTCCTCACATGCTAGTGATCGGGGTCCGGGGTCAGCTCGGAGCGAGGTGGTTATGTGCAGCAGTGAAGAGAGGGGGTGGATTTGTTTGGGTTGATTTCAAATATCAACAGAAACAACAATAACTCTGCATATAGCACCTTTATTGTCAAGATTCAAGAGTTTTATTTGTCACATACACAGTTATATACAGAATATACAATGGCAGTGAAATGTAAACAGGTCCGCTCCATGGACAGTGCAAATTCACAGTTAAAAACACAGGGAGGAAATTATAATAGAAATAGAATAAAAAAGTACTATATATATATCTGTAGAATTATAAATAAATCAATGTTTTGAGAAATTTTATTTCACTCACTTGAAATTAACGTGAAGAAAACTTAACAGCAAGTGGCTTTGAGCCAAAGATGAACAAACAAGTTCAGACAAGACTAGAGTGACATTTAAGAGATGATGTATATTCATTGTACAATTGTTACACAGATTTCTTTTTTTTTTTTTTACATATTGAATTGAGTTTAATGTTTTTAATCTTATCTCTTTATAAATCCATGTTGTATACAGTGATGCGGTAACGCATTATTCTAATCTGACCATTTTCTTTCATTAACGAGTAATCTAACGCGTTACTATTTACAAACCAGTAATCAGATTAAAGTTACATATCCAAGTCACTGTGCGTTATTATTTTTGTCATTATCCTTAGTAAAAAAATTGGTAATGCTTTAGATTACAGCCCGGAAAGTACTATGTAAGTAAAGCGAAATTACAGCGTAACATTTGGTAATTATAGTGTAACTATAAAGTAAGTATGTGTAGTTATAAGAGAACAATATGTAATATTGGGGAATAAAGGGTAACTATCAAGAAAATTAACAAATTACTTGTACTGTAAGTATTTTTAATTAAGGTGTAATAGTTACAGGGTAAGTGTGAATCTACGGGCTGTAAATTAAAGTGGTGTTTGTTCCCCTCTTGTTTCATGTAGTTACAGGGTAAGTATGAATCTGCGGGCTGTAAATTAAAGTGGTGTTTGTTCCCCTCTTGTTTCATGTAGTTACAGGGTAAGTGTGAATCTACAGGCTGTAAATTAAAGTGATGTTTGTTACCCTCTTGTTTCATGTAGTTACAGGGTAAGTGTGAATCTACAGGCTGTAAATTAAAGTGATGTTTGTTACCCTCTTGTTTCATGTAGTTACAGGGTAAGTGTGAATCTACAGGCTGTAAATTAAAGTGATGTTTGTTCCCCTCTTGTTTCATGTAGTTACAGGGTAAGTATGAATCTGCGGGCTGTAAATTAAAGTGGTGTTTGTTCCCCTCTTGTTTCATGTAGTTACAGGGTAAGTACAATTTAAAAAACACCTACACAATCTGATATCACTCGGAAACCTTTATTTAAAAAAACAAGTTTTTTAAAACAGAATTACAACACTTATTTGTTTCTCTTGCTTGGCTTCATTCCTCTTCTTTTTCGTCCTTCCCACAGATGAATCTTAAGAATCCCATGTCTCTAGCTATTCTGTATTATGTATAACGACAGCAATCCATACAATCCCAATGGATGAATTAATGTCTTCTGAAGTGAAATGATAAGTGTTTGTAAGAAAAATAACAATATTTTAGATTTTTTAAACTGTAGACTATCACTTCCGACCAGCAGTCACCTTGCGCATGCATGAGAGGGTTAAGTTTCACGCTTGACGTAACTTGAAGCGTGATGTGAGCGCACCAAGAAACTCTGGTCATGCAGATGTCGGATCATTTTTTTACATTTTTTTTTATTAATGCTCACAACAGTATACAAACAATAACATAATATATGATAATAGAAATGATAAACAAACAAGACTAGAAGACAGAGACGCCAGTTCTTGCATGAGTCAAAACTCGCGCAAGAACGTCATGAAAGCTTGAAGCATGCATTGGTAACAGTTGGTCTCAGTAATGGTGGTTAGTAATAGTAAATTATGAGAGCATTTCTTGGTGTACTTTTTCTTTTAATAAATAATAATACAAAATATCAAAAGACATGGGATTCCTCATAAGATCTGTCATTATTATTTGAAATTAAAAGGTAGGAGAGAGCAAGTAAAAGAGCTTCTGATAGCAGAGTGCTGCCGCACAACTGCTCCTGCAGCACAGAGCCCTGCCAGTGTGCCCACCACATCTGCCAGCCAAGGTGAGATTGACTTTTATACTTTTGAGGCAGAGCCAGAGGAAACCTACTCTGCAGAAAAGTCATGGACTACCTGAGGTCAGCCTGTGACCTTCAGATTCTGCATCAGTTTTCAAACATAAAGACATTTTTTTTAAAGTATAACACTCCAAGCCCATCAAGTGCTCCTGTGTAACGGCTTTTCAGTCTGGGAGGTTTGGTGCTCACACCTAGAAAAATTGACTTTCTGACTAGAGGTTTGAAAAGCTTCTGTTAATGAGGTACAACCACTGGTTTACTCGCCCCACTCCACTGTTTCACTCATAGCATGGGATTACAACATAAGATTAGGTTTTATGTAACAAAAGTAACAAAAGTAGAGATGATATCAGCCTACATGTGGTGTTATGCACTTGTTTTGTTTTGTAAAACCACCCCTTGCTGCTTTAATGCTGTGAACAACAGGTTCAATGTTCATAAAACATGTTAAAAAGAATGTAATAGTTACATTTATAAACAATGTAGATTATAAATAGTAAGTTTTGCCATTACGGTGTTAACAGTTAAATATGTCAGGTCGAGAAAGACAGTATTTATGTTATTTGTGTCATTATTAAATGTTTTATAAAAACATGTATTTTTTTCAACTTAAACTGTCAGGAGATACATTGTTGACGTTACTGTAAAAAATGCACTTCCAATAAAGTGAGTGTTGGCAAAGCCAGTTGTCATTTTTATGTTGAGGGTTGTTGTCTGCAGCTGCTGGATGTAACTACGCTCTAAAAAATGCTGGGTTAAAAACAACCCAAGTTGGGTTGAAAATGGACTAACCCAACCGCTGGGTTAAAACCATTTACTGGGCAAAACAATTGCTGGGTTTGCCCATTTTCAACCTAACTTGGGTTTTTTTAAACCACCATTTTTTAGAGTGTAATAAAGTAACTTGTAATCTAATTTAGTTACTTTTAAAATCAAGTAATCTGTAAAGTAACTAAGGAGTAATCAGTAATTAGATTACTTTTTCAAAGTAACTGTGACAAGACATGGTTGTATAGCGTACAAAACAATCATCCAGACAAGATGATCACAACAATATTATAGTAGTATTAATAGTAAAGTCCTCTGATTTCATTTTCAATACAATCAAAAACAGAGACGCAATGGGGCAAGTTGCATTTGAATGAAATGAGAGATTGCATCCATTGTGATTCGTGGATGTGCGCTGTTATAATGTGTTGCTATTGACGATGGTCATTATAAGGAAGAAAATGCCACAGAATAGAGTTGCATAGAGCTGTTTGTTTCATTTGTTTTGTTGATTTTCAAATATAAAACTTGTTGAAATGTTTTCAGTGTGTGCATCAGTTCTTTTTTAACACTTTCATCTCATTTGAACAAAACCAGCATAAATAACATAAAGGAAGTTTGTTAGTAGACTAATTTACACAAACATGCAAACACTCCTCAGTTAAACAAAAAGTGGATTTGAGTTATGGTAAGTTACACAGAGAGAGAGAGGCATTGTTTTGTACTATTCTTTTGTATTGTTTCAAAAGACCTGTTTTTAAAGCATATTGCATGGTGTGGCTGGTATATATTTTTTTTTTACCTCAGCATGTAAGTAAGTAAATAAGTACATTTTATTTATATAGCATATTTAAACATAGCAGAACTATCCAAAGTGCTGAACAGAGTAAAGAAAATAAAATTGAAACGATAAAAACAAGAATAAGATACAATAGAAACAAAGTGAAAACCAGACCAAGCAATCAGTCAGAAAGAAGTATAATAATATTAAAATGCCAGGGAATATAGATAGATTTTCAAATTTGACTTAAAAATAGTACTGGAAGGTGCAAGGCGGCTGTCCAGGGGCAACTGGTTCCAGAGACAGGGGGCGGCAACAGAAAAAGCTCTAGCTCCCTTAGTTTTTAGACAAGAGCGAGGAATGGATAAAAGAGCCCTGTCTGAAGATCTTAAAAATCTGGACGATGACTGAGGAGTAAGACGATCTTTAAGATAACGAGGAGCTTGATCATTAAGAGCTTTAAAAACAAACAACAAGAGTTTAAACTGAATTCTAAAATAGATCGGGAGCCAATGAAGCGAGGCCAAAATTGGTGTGACAAGATCAAATTTCTTTGTCCCGGTCAGCAGCCTTGCAGCTGCATTTTGCACCATCTGGAGGTGTGTAAGTGATGACTGAGGAAGACACAGATACAATGAATTACAGTAGTCTAAGCACAAGGTAATAAAAGCATGAATAACTTTCTCCAAGTCTTGGAATGACAAAAATTATTTAAGTTTGGAAATTATCCACAGTTGATAAAAACTATTCTTAACAACATAATTCATTTGTTTGGTTAAACATAATTCTGAATCCAAGATAACACCAAGGTTCCTAACCTGGGTGTAAACTGAGGGGAAATGATTACCAAAATCCTTAATAACATTACTCCTTAATTTTGGGGGACCAAAAACAACATTAAGTTGAAGAAAGTTATTTGATAACCCTTCCTTAATGTCCCTGATGCATTCCAACAAAGGTTGAATAGCAATCACTTTATCAGAAAATATTTTTTCAAATATGCCGCACAGTTGCTGCATAAATTGCAGATTTCCATGCGCAAAATATGCAGGGCTTGCATGATTTCATAATCCCAATTTCATTTTTGTTGCAAAAAAGTCACATATATCTTAGCAGAAAGTTGAAAAATATTGCGTTTACTTCACACGAGAGCAGCCATTTCCCCCTATTGCCATGGGAACATTATGAAGTGACGTAATTACGCAATGTGAACATAATTGAAAAAGCTGCAAACCCCGCAATGAAACCATGATGAAGCACGCAAATAATTCTCATTTGCCAACAAAAATAAGTGCAAAAGACAGCGCAAAGCAGTTTCCCGGTGTGTTACATGACAGTGGGGGCAAATTATTTTGCGTGTTGGACCACAGACGGAAGTCGACGCTGGACAACCACTTTGCCACCGCCAAACATTTGAGGATGGTTAAAGCAGCAGCAGAAGCAGCCAAGAAGAACTTACATCCACAATGTTATGTGTGGATGTAAGTTAACATTAGGGTTAGATAGCCTAACAGTAGTGTAATTTCCCATGCAAGATGATTGATTTTGCCATGAAAGAATTATGTTTTATTTGCAGAAACACTACTGTTCTGTGAAAGGTGTACTGTAAATGATTCAGTTTTATACTGCAGTTTTTTTGTTAGTTACACTGAACTTTGTGTGTGTGTGTGTGTGTGTGTGTGTGTGTGTGTGTGTGTGTGTGTGTGTGTGTGTGTGTGTGTGTGTGTGTGTGTGTGTGTGTGTGTGTGTGCAATACAGCCCAATGATACAAAAGTATTTTTCTGTGTGTAGATTTGTGAAACCTGGGTTGCCATCAACATCCCACTGTCTAAGAGTGACCACCCTGCACTGAGGAAATTTCTGAATAAGAAATTCATTAATGGTGATGCAATTCCAGGGTTTCACCAGCTTCAAGATATGTTCTTGGGAGCAGTATATGAGAGGGAAAAACAAGAGCTGAAGACACTTCTTGCAGGAAAACCTCTTGCTGTGATATTCGATGAGACTCCAGATGAAGAAGATGCCTACATGAAGAAGGCATTCACAGCAGCTCTGCAGTCATTGTTCCCCAACTCACTACACATCACATGCATGGCACACATAATGAATCTCATTGGCAATGCCATCCGCAAACCTTTTGTCCAGTTGAACAGCTTCATGCTAAGTTTCTCCCAGATGTTCTTCAATGCTGGATCACGCAAGAGAAGATACCTCTGCTTCATGACAAACAAGCTGCCAAGAAAAAAGGCGGTCATGCCTCCAAATCCCTGTGCAACATGCTGGAACTCCTGGTTCTCTGCAGTGTAGTACAACGCACAGCACTTTGGACTGTACAAGGAGTTCATAGAGATGGAAATCGAAGTAAAAACATAATTCCTCCATAATACTTCCTTTTCATCGTAAGATCAATGTAAAAAATCTAATTGCATTGAACATAAATATTGTATGTTTGACCTAATTCTTTTCTTTCTATTTGTGTTTTTTTATTTATTTATAGGCGTGTAGCAGAAGTGCTCCACAGTCTGTGTAGAGACTCCACGAGATGCTTCAAGACCCAGACCTAGCTCAGTCCCTGAATGTCCAGATCAACATCATGGCTGACATGTGCAAACATTTCCTAAGTCTTCTCGATGTCTTTCAGAGCAGACATCCTGTGACCACAAAGATCTTCACTTATCTGGAGGATCTGCAGGTGGTCTTTGCTATTTTTTTGCAACAAAGAGCTGCAGTATGATGCGTGTGTAGAATACTTTGAAGGGTTTGACTTACCACACACCACGAAGCTCACCAAGTACATGTCACATGAGTAGTCGGCCATTGAGGTTCTCCAGGAGGTCAGGGTGTTTGACCCTCGACACATCGCATTCCTAGACGACTCCGTAGCAAGCAAGGCCATTCCAGGTTTCACTGAAGTGCAGGGTGATTAATTTGATTCTTACTTCAAGACTCTTGGTCCAGCAGCACTCAGAGCTGCACCATCCGGCGTGGTGGATTTGGATGTGTTTTGGGATGGCCTACATGAGAGACTTCCAGATGAATCCATGGTAAGCTCCCATACAGCTTTGGATGTTGAGTAAGGTTTGTCGATCATAGGTCAGCACTGAGACTACATTATGCCACTGCAACACCATGCATAATATAAACAGAACAGATGTCAGACAAACAGGTACCACAGGTACAACAAACTGTGTCAAACGAGAGAGACGGCAGGCCGGGTACACTGGTGCCATCTTGGTTGATGTGGCAACAGTAATGTGTTACAACCCATACTGGGCCCGGTAGTGGGGTAGGTGAATGCAACAAGGGCACACTGTGTATTTGACCTCTACTCATAAGAGCTGTGATATTCTTACAGAGGTTTGAAATGATGCCTTTTGTAGTAAACAAACGTGGGTACTTTGTATAAAAGCTTGAGCACTGTAGCTCAAAAAATTCAGTGAGTTACAGATGCTGAAGCAAAAAGTGTTACAACTATACCAATCAGAAAAGAGGAAACCTATTGCCATACATTTCTTTTTATATATAATTTTATTATTAAGTAAATAAACTTAACTTGTAATTGAAAAAATAAGTTATGTGGAATTGTCAAGTTATTTTTTCAATTATGCATGATCTTTATTACTTAATAATTTTAAGGCAATGGGTTTAATCACTTTTTTTAAGTTAAGTCAACTGATCTCTTTTTACAGTGTAAGAATTCTAACAGATACCCACGCAGCAAACTATTGTAAAGATATAGACACATTTGTCGTCCTCGCTGTCACGCTCATGACGCACTGGAATGGCTCTTTTGCAAGCATTGACATTTCATTCAGGAAGTTCAGTTCTGTTGTATTGTTTCTTTTGTCATTATTCAAAATAATACTATATCAAACTTGACAAGCAGGATACTTTTTTATCAGCATATCTTTCAACTAGACTTTGAAAAGGTGACACATAGGCGCAGGACTCCACAGGTAGCATTCCAATGATGGGGTGTCCAAATTCTACCAGTTAAAATAGATAACAATAAAACTGACCAAAATGTAAAATGTCACTTAAAGCAATGGTTCTCAATCTTTTTGACTTCAAGGTCCCCCCACTTTCCAAAACAATATTTGAACACACACACTACATTTCTACACAATAAAATATTTTACATTTATGCATTTGGCAGACGCTTTTATCCAAAGTGACTTACATTGCATTCAAGGTACACATTTTTACATTTTGTCAGTTGTTGCTTTCCCTGGAAATTGAACCCATGACCTTGGCATTGCTAGCGCCACACTCTTATTGCTTGAGCTACAGGAAAGCTCTATTTTAGAGCTTTGCATAGATAGAAATATGTATTTTTATTATAAAAAAAATAATAAAGATTTTTAGTCATCTTAGCTCATGCTTGCCTGTTTTTAAACCATTTTAAATCATCTTGAAAACGTACAGGACTGATTTACACCTGTAAATTTTGTGACATGGGTGGACTAAATGACTAGGATTTTTTAAGTTAGGTGACACAGCAAGTAAACATGTACTATATGCAACACGAAGCTGCCTCAAACTTTAGCAGGACGAAGAAGAAGAAAAAACAAACACACAAATAGAGACTGCATGTGCCTCATCTCATCTCAGTGCCTCATTGAAATGTGTCACTCTCTCCTCAAGAAGTTTGGCAACAGTCATAATTAGGTCAAAGCTTTTTCACTGACTTTGCCTAGGAAGCAAATAGACTGGCGTAAACAAATTGCCTCTGGACAGGTTATGGAAACAGTTTACAGTGGTATTCTTGGCATCACTCTGAGTTCACAATAAGCTTAAATGAAGTGCTTGTGCTTAACATGATACCATGAGATTAGTAAAATGATCTCTTCTGCCTTTAGTTCTGCCACCGTATGAACAGATCCCCAGGGCACAAATTAGCAAATTTTCTTTCAGATCATTTTAAGGTTATGATGGATTGTGTCCTTGTTGGATGGCACCAGGCACCAGGTTGCACTATGGGAAGAAGGCAAGCTGGCAGAGGTAGTGTGATGCCATGTGGATGTTATTTTGACACATACCACATACCTAAGCATTGTTGCAGACTATGTACACCATTTAATGGAAATGGTATTCCCTGGTGGCTGTGGCCCCTTTCAGCAGGATAATGCACCCTGCCACAAAGCAAAAATGGTTCAGGAATGGTTTGAGAAGCACAATAATGAGTTTGAGGTGTTGACTTGGCCTCCAAATTCCCCAGATCTTAATCCAACAAACAAGTCCAATCTATGGAGGCCCCACCTTGTAACTTACATGACTTAAAGAATCTGCTGATAACATCTTAGTGCCAGATACCACAGCACACCTTCAGGGGTCTAGTGAAGTCCATGCCTCGACGCGTCAGGGCTGTTTTGGCAGAAAAAGGGGGACCAACACAATATTAGGTCATAATGTTATGCCTGATCGGTGTGTGTGTGTGTGTGTGTGTGTGTGTGTGTGTGTGTGTGTGTGTGTGTGTGTGTGTGCGTGTGTATGTATATATGTGATGTAGCTGAAGATGACCAAATGCATTCTATATTAAGGGTATATATATATATATATATATATATATATATATATATATATATATATATATATATATATATATATATATATATATATACCTAATATAGAATGCATTTGGTCATCTTCAGCTACATCACATGTAGCTCAAACAGCAATGCATGACTAATAATAACTATGATTGGTCATATTACATAACATTAATGAGAACACTATTTTAATAAATCATTGTGAATTTATTGGGTTTAGTTGCTGTTTCAGCGTGTTGTTCCAGGAAGAGCACATCTACACATTCTAAATAGCACACATCTGAGTGACATGTTGTGTTTCCTTTTGTTAAGAAAGAATTTTCAAATGTGAAAGGTAAACAAACTTGATAAGCAACATGTATAACTAAATTCATCACGCCTCATCATATAAGAAATTTTCACAGAATATTTTTTTTTTTCATATACATTAGGTGAACTGGATTAAAGATGACATGCAAAATGTAGGCTGTTTCAAAATCTATGGTGCTCCCTAAACAACATTTTGAAATTATGTGAACAAATTATGTTTGTTTTACTTAATTGATGTGAAACCGATGTACAAGATTGACACTTGTACAACCCTATGGTTTCCAGCCCTAACCACCACGCCCACTCCACCCTATTGAACTTGCAATAGAAGTGATAAACAAGATGATCGATAATGGGTATAGAGATGATGACTAAATGCAGTACTAATGTATAGCCAAGTGGTTCTCAAATGGTGGATCATGTGTTGCTTTCGTCAACGAAAAGTATGACTAAATATCGTCATCAATGAACCTTTATCATGTGACGGAAACGAGACGAGACGCAAAGTAAATGCTGGTCATGTGACAATGACTATAATTAAATGTACACTCACCTAAAGGATTATTAAGAACACCTGTTCAATTTCTCATTAATGCAATTATCTAAGCAACCAATCACATGGCAGTTGCTTCAATGCATTTAGGGGTGTGGTCCAGGTCAAGACAATCTCCTGAACTCCAAACTGAATGTCAGAATGAGAAAGAAAGGTGATTTAAGCAATTTTGAGCGTGGCATGGTTGTTGGTGCCAGACGGGCCGGTCTGAGTATTTCACAATCTGCTCAGTTACTGGGATTTTCACGCACAACCATTTCTAGGGTTTACAAAGAATGGTGTGAAAAGGGAAAAACATCCAGTATGCGGCATACCTGTGGGCGAAAATGCCTTGTTGATGCTAGAGGTCAGAGGAGAATGGGCCGACTGATTCAAGCTGATAGAAGAGCAACTTTGACTGAAATAACCACTCGTTACAACTGAGGTATGCAGCAAAGCATTTGTGAAGCCACAACACGCATAACCTTGAGGCGGATGGGCTACAACATCAGAAGACCCCACCGGGTACCACTCATCTCCACTACAAATAGGAAAAAGAGGTTACAATTTGCACAAGCTCACCAAAATTGGACAGTTGAAGACTGGAAAAATGTTGTCTGGTCTGATGAGTCTCGATTTCTGTTGAGACATTCAGATGGTAGAGTCAGAATTTGGCGTAAACAGAATGAGGATCCATCATGCCTTGTTACCACTGTGCAGGCTGGTGGTGGTGGTGTAATGGTGTGGGGGATGTTTTCTTGGCACACTTTAGGCCCCTTAGTGCCAATTGGGCATCGTTTAAATGCCACAGCCTACCTGAGCATTGTTTCTCACCATGTCCATCCCTTTATGACCACCATGTACCCATTCTCTGATGGCTACTTCCAGCAGGATAATGCACCATGTCACAAAGCTCGAATCATTTCAAATTGGTTTCTTGAACATGACAATGAGTTCACTGTACTAAAATGGCCCCCACAGTCACCAGATCTCAACCCAATAGAGCATCTTTGGGATGTGGTGGAACGGGAGCTTCATGTCCTGGATGTGCATCTCACAAATCTCCATCAACTGCAAGATGCTATCCTATCAATATGGGCCAACATTTCTAAAGAATGCTTTCAGCACCTTGTTGAATCAATGCCACGTAGAATTAAGGCAGTTCTAAAGGCGAAAGGGGGTCAAACACAGTATTAGTATGGTGTTCCTAATAATCCTTTAGGTGAGTGTAGTCATAAAAGGACAGTATGTTAGTAACTTGTTGGGCAAGGCAGTGGCAAAGTGCATGGGGCTGGTTGTAAGAGTCAATGCTATCACTGGTGACTTAACAAGTGATGTGTTCGGGGAAATAGGGCTTCTGAACTGTGAGCCTGTTAAGATTGAGCTGACTGAGGAAGCAGTCCCATACAGCGTCAGCACACCACGCAGAGTTCCGTTTCCGCTCCTTCCAAAAGTGGAGAAAGAGCTAAAGCGTATGCTGAGCCTCAAGATCATTGAGGAAGTTACAGAGCCGACAGACTGGTGTGCCCCAATGGTGCCCGCTCCCAAACGCAACAAGGATGAGGTCAGAGTGTGTGTGGATTTAAAATGCTTGAACAAGGGAGTGAAGCGCGAACATTACATTTTGCCCACACTGGATGACATAACACCTAAGCTGGCAGGAGCCAAGGTTTTCTCCACCCTGGATGCCTCTAGCGGGTTCTGGCAAATTCCATTGGACCCCAGCTGCCAAAGATTGACAACCTTTATTACCCCAATGGGCCGGTTTTGTTTCAAACGTCTACCATTTGGCATTACATCAGCGCCTGAGATTTTCCAGGAAGGGACTGTCGTTTTGATGGATGATATCCTGGTTTACGGATCTACAAAAGAGGAGCATGACTGCCACCTCGACGCAGTGTTGTGGACGGTTAAGGCGTCTGGTCTCAAGCTCAACAGGGCCAAGTGTCACTTTAGAAAGTCTGAACTGCAGTTCTTTGGACACATTATTAGCACGGATGGTGTGAAGCCTGATGAGAGCAAAGTGGAGGCTATCGCCGCTCAGATGTCCAGCCCCTCCAACATGGAGCAGCTGCGGCAGGTGCTTGGACTGGTTAACTATGTTGGAAAATTCCTCCCAGGCCTGTCTACAGTGTTGCATCCACTCACTAACCTGCTCAAGAAAGAGACTGCATGAACTTGGGGTGAGCCTCAGGAGCAAGCATTTAACCAAGCAAAAGCAATGCTCTCGGCTGCACTGGCCCTTTGTTATTATGGGGCCAACAGACCAACGGTGGTCAGTGCCGACGCCAGCAGTTATGGTCTGGGTGTTGCCCTGTTGCAAGACCATGATGGAGAGTTGCGGCCCGTTGCCTTTTGCTCGCGCACACTCACTGATGTGGAGAAGAGGTATTCACAGATCGAAAAGGAGTGTCTGGCATCTGTCTGGGCTTGTGAACATTTTGCCCACTACATTCAAGGTATGGGCTGGGTCCGTTTACAAACTGACCACAAGCTACTGGTGCCATTGATTAACTCATACGATCTGGACAAAACACCACTACGATGTCAGAGACTGCTTATGTGCCTCATGCGATTCAACATCATTGCTGAACATGTTCCTGGTAAGCAGCTAGTAGTCGCAGATACACTCTCCAGACATCCACTGAAAGACAGCTATGTGCCTGAAACAGAAACGCATGTAAAGGCATATGTGAACACTATGGTGGCTAGCAAACCAATCAAGTCACCCAAGCTTGAGGAAATTCGCAGAGTCACACAAAGCGATGCTGAGCTACAAAAAGTAATCACATTCATCAGAAAAGGGTGGCCTCGCAAAATGGAGGAGGGCTCGCCACTGCGGGGATACTATGCAGCCAGATGTCACTTGTCAGAGTCGAACAGTCTGGTCCTATACCACGATCGTATAGTAGTTCCAGCAGTACTCAGAGAGACCAACTGGACCAACTGCATGAAGGTCACCAGGGCCTTACCAAGTGTCGGGAGCGAGCCAAGTTGACAGTTTGGTGGCCAAACATCGGAGCACAGATCACAAACAAGTTGAAATGATGTGACTTTTGCAGAGAGCACAAACCTACACAAAGACGTGAACCACTGGTAACCAGTCCCCTGCCCAGTGACACATGGCAAAGGATTGCTGTTGACCTGTTTGAGTTAGAGGGTAAGACTTTTCTTGTCGCTGTCGATTACTTCTCTAGGGACATTGAGATTGCTTCCCTCACCACCATTACCAGCAAGCAGGTTATTAACAAGCTCAAACACATTTTTGTGAGATGAGCCATCCCTCTAGAACTGGTCAGTGACAACGGGACACAGTTCACATCAGCAGAGTTCCGAGAGTTCAAACAGAGGTATGGTTTCACTCACATCACCTCCAGCCCACATTATCCACAGTTGAACGGAGCTGCAGAAAGTGCTGTTCAGACTGCCAAGTACATCCTCAGACAGCCGGACCCCTGCTTAGCCCTTATGGGTTATCGCTCTACACCAATCGCGGCAACAGGTAAAAGTCCAGCACAGCTCATGACTGGTAGACAAATCCGTACTACTGTTCCAGTCCTAGAAAAGACATTGCTGCCACGTCCATTCAACCCGGATCAAGTCTACATGAAGGATGCAACAGCAAAAAGTTCATACAGATTCTACTACAACCGCAAGTATTCAGCACGCGCACTCCCTGAACTTCACCCGGGTCAAACTGTTGGAGTGAAGCTTGATGGGGAGAAGGGATGGACAACACCTGCCAGGGTCATCAGTAAGTCCAAGGAGCCGAGATCCTACCTGGTGGAGACGGCCAACGGGAACGTGACCCGTCGGAACAGGCGTCACCTCCAGACTGTTCCCGAGACCGAACCTCTGGCGGAACAGGCATGTGCCCAGCCTACAGAGTCTCAGCGGGACAGTGGTTCCCCACTAACAGATGTGACTGCACCGCCGGAATCACTGGTGAACCAGCTGCCAGCAGGACATTCTTCAGGGTTTCCCCTTCCACCATCTACTCCCATGAGAAGAACTTCCAGGGGCCGTGAGATAAAGATGCTTCTTAGGTTACGGGACTGATGATGTTCAAAAGGGCAGAATAATCCCTTTCAGGACTGAGGGCAGTCTACCCCTGTGAAGTCCTGCACCGTTCTGAGACTTTTCTTTAAATAAAAAAAAAACAAAAAAAAATGAAGGAAGATGTTATTTGATAACAAAGTGTTGCATTTGTTTTGTTGTATTGTTAAGAAATTTAAGATTTAATAATATTTCAAAATGCAAATGTTTGGGATCGGTTATTGCTAATTTCCAAAAGGGGGAGATGTTGTGAGATTAGCTTTTGTCCATGTGAAGCACCAAGTTCGTGTGGTAATATAATTTAATTGCCGGCCGAATCCTCATCTGAATTTTCATTGATATATCACTTCAGAATTCACTGTTAACGTTATATACTTTTTGAGCACTGCAGGGAACCGTACGGTTGCGCTTCGCTGTCATTGGATGCATTTTAAACATCTAATGTTAGACTTATATTTCTGAAATGCTGGCAAGTATTTACAAGAGCAATATAGTTCATCACCGCTCAAAAAATAAGAAGAAAAGCACGTAAACATTTTAAATGGGCCGTTTTTACGGCAGCAATGCAAATTTGGCACGTACATTTATTTTTACGGACTTCCATGTGAGAAACAATTAACTTACCATCCGAATAGGGCTTTTGGGAGAAAAAGAAGTTTAATTACATAGAAGTGGAAAATAAAACGGAATATGTTGTGGAAAAAGATGGGGAGAAATGTGGCCACAAAATCACAGGAAAAAACATCACAAACCTTAAAGCTGCTGTCCGTAACTTTTTTTGTGCTCAAGATTTACAAAAATTATACAATGAGAATGTACAGCATGAATCCGTTTTGTCTTACCCTGAATCATTATGGTACACTTATAATAAGTGTTTATATTGGAACTATTTCAGGCCGGACTGGTAGGAACCACTGCGGAGGAGCACAGTCCCTGCATGACTCGTCATAGACAAACAGGGAGAAGTAGCTCCTGCTGCAATGTTCTTCCGCAAGACGCATGCAGTTCTGTTTATTAATCGCTAGAGCGCAAAAGTTACGGACTGCAGCTTTGAGACATCTCAGTGTTTTTATATTTATTTTATTTAAATTTATCTGTGTGTACTTCTAACATGTTTGGTTGTTAACATAAATGTTGTAAATTCAAATCAGACCGTCTTCCGTGTCTGGAATGGATGTATTCTTGAGTCTATAAGGTAACAATAATATAATAAGATAACCTTGTTTGAAATGGGTTTGGCTAAAAGAAAATTTTGGTTTTGTCTATACTAGGCCTACTAGGTACTTATACTATATTTACTGGGTTAAATAGAATTGCATTACTAAAAAGAGACTAAAATACAATTGTCAGTTTTGGTTGACTAAAACAAGACAAAAATAGTCATGGATAGTTCTGACTAAAATAAGACTAAAATTATCAGACTTTTAGTCGACTGAAACTTGACTAGACTAAAAAGAGTATGAACGTGACTAAAACTAATAAAAACTAAAATGACAGCTTGACACAAAGACTAGACTAAAACAGGCTGCCAAAAACAACACTAGACCAAAAAAAAAAAAAAAAAAAAAAAAAAATTGGTAGCAAACCATTACATTTCACAAGCACGATTCTATGGTTGGTTGCATTTATTATTTACATTCACCATAGTTTTCATAACAGAATAAACAGGCTTACCAACTTTAAAAGGGAGGAGATAATGCTTTGTTTCTGTAACCTTTTAGTTACTTACGTCAAAGGCTGTACATCTCACTTTCACACACTTACTGTATATAATATGGACAATAGCCTACTGGCCCAGTGTTTATTTAAAAAAAAAAAAAAAAAAAACTGAATTGGTTGTAGTATGAATACTAATAAATGCATATTAAATAAAATAATTTATCAAGATTAAATGCATTACATGAATCATACACATGAGAATAAAAACACACTTTTTACTGGTTCACGTCATGAATCAGCTGACTGTATTCTTGAATATCCATGCATACAGAAACTGGGGGAAGTTGCCGCTTGGTTGGAGTGGAAAAAGAAGCAAGGGCGAATGAGTTATTGGGTGTGATGTGATTTGTGTTATAACTGCCACAAAAGGAAATTCAAATTCACACTTGCACATTGGCAGGCAGTTTTTTTGCAAGCGTGCTCTAAGACTCCAAGAGTGGAACGCTGACAAATAGGCCTATGCTTTTGACTTAAAGGCCTTTTTAAGGCGGCAAGCAGTGGAATCAGCACAAAGTTGCTGCTTTCTCTTTAGCTTTGTGCAGTTGAAGCCTTATTTATACTTTTGCAATTCACATGGCTCTACGCCACGAACCTGCTTAAAGCACATGGTCCTCAGTAAACCTACGAGGTGATAAAACAATAAAAGTTAAAAATGAAGGTTTTTTGTGTAGGTTTTTTTTTTTTTTTCCTACCAGGCAGGGGAAGGAAAGTGGTATATAACATGAAAACAAAAGTTTCTAAGCAGTTGCACACATCTTTTTGACATTCAGAATAGGCCCAGATAGATTTCAGCCTAATAGGGATACCTGCACCGAATCGCCAATTTCACATTTTCAAAATACAAAATACTGTATTTGTATTTAAATAAATTTTTCCACACAGTATTTTGTATTTGTATTTTAAATACATTTCCAGGCTTGACTTCTGTGTAATATGTAATAATACTGGCAGGAGATGAACACAAACCTAAACCTGGCATTTACATGAGAATGACAACTCTTTACTTGTCAGAGCATAGTTTTTATTGACATAAGCACCTATAATAATCACAATATAGAGCAAATCACTACAAAGAAGTTTACATTCAAGCATCATTCATAAGAAACTCCTCACACTACCACTGAACCTGATCCTTCAATAGCAAAGAATGTATCACTGATCTTATGACATTCCTTTCATTGTGACATTTCGGAATGCCTGTGCATCGGGTTTATGTCAACACCTTGAGATCATTTGAACTTGTATGCCGCATCTGTGCATGTGTCTATAAAAATGGCTTTCATATGATAGTATTTCCGCGGGGTACAAAATGAGCTCTTACTAAGTTCAAATTTGGTGTTGGTGAGTCAATAAGTAGCTAAATAAATAAAGTAAATAAAATAAAATAATTTTAATCCAATTAATTATTTTATTTAATTTCAAAGCCAATGTAAATTTAATAGATACAATTATTATTATTATTTTATATAAAACTGGTGCAAAATAAAGATAATTTATTGTTGGTCAATATTCCCAGTATTGACAGATTAGGCAAAAAATTCATGTTGGTGTATTTATGCTTCTGCTCTTTTTGTCCCCCTAAGCACAAAAGTAACACTTTACCTATACGGCTAAAGATCAAATGAAAAATCCATCAAAAGATCTGTGTTCTACTGACACAAGACCATACAAAAACATTTTTTTTTGAATGTTGCACTTCAAAGCAGGTATGTTTAGGACAAGTATTATCTGTCATAATATGAGTACCTGCCACAGATGCGAATCTCAGATAAGTGCAATTCAGCAACTGGGGGGAATACAACAAATGCTCACTGAGACTGATAACAGGGAAGGTGTGTCAGAAAGGAAATAGTTTTTGTTTGTCTGTAAAGATACCGTGAAGCAGAAATGTTCACAAATCTTTCATCTGGAGTTTGAGTCAAGTCTGAAGTTTTTATCACTGGAGTCAAAGTCAAGTCTGGAGTCTTTTTTCACGAGTTCGAGTCGAGTCTCAAGTCATTTTATGTCTTACAAAACAAAACAAAAAATATTCAAGTTCAAAATACTCATATTCAAAAATCTTTTTTTTTTTTTTTTTTTAGACAAAATATATGACCTTTCTATCATCTGTTTTGTTTGTAATAAAGGTCCTAAGATGTAAGGGAAACATTCAGCCTGTTACTTATAATCCATTATGATGTAAAAAAAAAAAAAAAAAAAAACTGTTGTCCTGGCAAAAAGACAAGTAGTCATTTTCAATACAGTCGCTGAATGGACACAAGATGGCGCCAGTCATGTTCGTTATACAGCGTTGTTATTGACGACAGACATTATCAGAAAATATCAAACCTCCGAATGTTTCTAGTTTTTTCTAGTCAATAGAAAACTGTACGTATGCTGATTGCGATACGTTAAAATATGCACATCTCTCTCTCTCTCTCTCATAGAGAGAGAGAGAGAGAGAGAGAGAGAAGCTGCGAAAAGATTGATAACAGTAAAACGTAGTGCTAGGTTTAAAGGTTAGATTTTATTCATGTTTTAATAGGCAGGCAATCCAGAAGAGCCACCCAGCTACACCACAGTAAAACAGCGAGCTGTGTGAGCCTTGTGTGTCCTTTGTTAGGTTTTTGCCCCTTCGTGCCTCATCCCAGTTTTCTGCATTGGCAATTGAATGAACAAATACTCAGCACTGAGGGAGAGTGTAACATCTCACTTTATTTGATGTAGAATTAGTAGTTATATACAAAGAATATAAGGGGTGTAGAAAAGGTTTAACCAATGAGAGAGAGAGTACATCATATAGCTCAGGTTATAGGAATGTGATGCATATAGAAAAACAAGTCCAAATATGGTACTCTCCTGGTCCAACATCTAGGCTCTCCTTGAGCTCCTGAAGACCCTTCAATATAAACAAAGACCCTTAGCAGAAACCTATTCCTTATAGGGACTGGTCCCATATGTTAAACATAGGAACATAGAGAATACAGCTTCCACACACAGGACGAAAACCCTCTGTCCCATTTCTTTCAATGCTGAGACCAACATAAAATCTATCAGGTGTCTTTAATTGTTTTCCACACATTCTTTGCATCTAGCCGATAGGCCAGCATTGCTATTTTTCAAATATGCTGTGCCAAAGGTCATATTGAACCCCGGAGGATACGCAAGGTCAAAGGTGACATCGACGTGGGTGGTCAAGGTCAATGGCGAGGGAGGGAAAGGGTGTGGCAGAGGTCAAAGTCATTAATAATTTTGACACAATGTCCCTTATAAGAACTACTCTTTACCTTTAAGGCTCCAAGGTGCTTTGCAAGATGTCCTGCCCCAACATGCCAATTGAAAACCCTATTTCAGTCTGTCTCTTTCTACTTTTCTCTTCTTCCTCTCTTTTTCTTGACTGCTACACCCATCCACTGTAATGTAATTCATGTCTTCCCTATACTTAAAGCTAACCACAGGCCGTCCATACCATACACTGTAGAGAGACTGGCTTTGCCACCATAGCTTTCATGTGCAAACACTGTGCTGAGGTCCAAGAAAGGCTTGCTCAAAGGTGCAGTGTTTTTCAGGCAATCGCAGCACTGTATTGAATGCCAGACACTTCACACGTTTTTTTTCTTTAAAGGGCACCTATTATGCCCCTTTTTACAAGATGTAATATAAGTCTCAGGTGCCAAAATTCCTAACAGATCATTTAATATACTAGTTTGAAAATGCCAATTTTTGGGTTTGAGAAAAATGTGCTGTTTTGTGTGTCTCCTTTAAATGCAAATGAGCTGCTGCTCCCCTCCCCAGAGGGCAGAGCCTTCACAGCTCATGAACACACGAATGAAAACTGAAACATGATACATCTGTTTGGTTATGATCATCTCTATCTCGGACACGCTCACATGACATTGCAGTTCTTCATCATCATGAAATATTATCATCTGTATGCGTTTTAAACTCTTTTCACTGTCAACCGCTTTCAACTTGAGCACACACACCCGACTCATGCCCACAAGAGCTGGATGTCGGCGCATCTGTGAGAGGCTATTAAACTAGACTAGTTCTCTTTCATATGTTGCGATTAAACTGTCAAATGCACTCAAGGTTATGTCAGAAATACATAAAGTTTGCATGAAAACAGTTGGTTATGTCCAGGGCTTGACATTAACCTTTTTTGCTCACCAGCCAAGTTACTAGCCACTCAACATTTTCACTGGCCACAATTTTGCTGTTTGGAAATTATATTTTATACGATTAAAGTTGACTTTGACATGCTTAAATTACTTGATTTTGAGTCATTTTACTTGATTTAGAAGATTTAAAACCCTTTCAAACTTTTAAATGCAGAGTGACCACCCAAATCAAGACTACACTGAATATCAACTGGTATGTGCAGGTGGGCAAGGGGTGGGCAATATGAGCATAGGCTAATATGAGAAATTTAATATGAGATGAGTTATATTTGTTAGGCTATACAAAAGAACAAAGAAGCAAATTACAAAAACAATAGTACATTTTTTTATTATTATTATTATTATTATTATTATTTCAGAAACAGTAGGTTTATTTAATATGCATACATTTATTTAAGATTTAAATAAATAGGTGATTATCTTGGACATGTCATTGCACCCCAGTATTTAAATACCATGGTTATTGTATTCACACGGGGTCATAACATTAACAAATTAAAGTGTGTTCCCAACTAGCTTGCACATTTCTAGCCAGCTTTAAAACTTGCTACATGTCTAATGATATTGTCTTCTTAAAGGCTTGAATAGTACAATGGGGCTAAAGCCACACCTTAAGAAAAAATTGCAAAATATATATATGTTTGTATTGAACATTTATGGAGCAACAGATTTTGTGTGAAAATAAATCATAAAAGTGGTTTTACCTAAAACCATAAAAGCCTTTTACCTCCTCGCCACCCTATACATTTATAAGATTGCATGGGGCAAAAGGCACACAGTATTGATACAAATACTTTAGCTAAAATTATGTTTTAATAATGTCTTAGTTAATACATCTTCAAATAAATCACTTTAATGACTATTTTCTGTTTATTTTCATAAATAAAATAATTCAGTTTTTATTTAGTCATTAAAATGTTAATATAGAAATATATTTTAAAAATATAGATTTTAAAAATAATAATTTAATATAGTTACAGTAGTAACAATAAATTATATTTTATTATACCATACTTTTACCCAAATACCATACTTTTACATATTATTCCGTTATTGAAAAACTGTTGCTTTAATTACCTTGAACAAAACTGAAAATCATTAAAAAGACCTTTGTCTCAAAATATATTCAATAATTTTAGCCATTTTTATTTGCTACTTAAAGCTACAAAATTTTTAAAAACATCAAATATTAGATCAAATAAGCACAGAATCAACTTTGCGCTGCTGCCCACGATCGTTTCAAAGATCAGACAAATTTCCATGCACGTGCATCAACAGATGTTTTGGAAAGTGCTGCGGCAAGTTTTTGTGCCATCTTGTGGTTTAGAGGAAAATAAAATCAAAGGAGCCTTTTACCCCATGGAGCCTTTAGCCCCTTTGTACCCTGCTATTCTTTACTTGTAAGGGATGCACAACAACCAAGGTAAGTAATAAGAAAAGTACAAAAAATACTTTAATATTGTGAGTCGGTGCGATTTTATGTGTGCGTGTGTGTGTGTGTGTGCACCTTTTTTGTCTTAAAGTTACTTGATGATTTATGATTTGTCACTCAGGAACTGGACATTTTCCAAATTTTTTCCATCACTGTTTTGGATCAAATACTCAAACATTTAAAAATTAATGAATCAACACTGAACTGACAACAGCTGAACAATCACGCTATTTTATTTTAGAGTTGTTATACAGCCAAAACAAACCCTGCTTGTTTGCTTCATTGAATCATTGGTGTCATTGTAAAGCTGCTTTGAAACAATCTAGTATTGTATAAAGCGCTATATAAATAAATGTGACTTGACGTTTGCCCAAGAGGAAAGCGCTTAACCACAGGTTATTCCACTATTCCTGCAATTAGCATATAGTTCAATAGGTCACTGTGAATGACAGCATCTGCTAAATGGCATGTACAGGTAGCCAGTCCAGAATCTCAAATAAAAGCTCACAAAAATCAATTATAGTCAAAATACCATGCCTTCAATAAATTCGACAAACCAAAAGGAGATACTATTTTTAATCTAGTGTATCCAGTCTGACAGGTCGTGGTACATATCTTTGAGCATGCAAACATTACTGCCACGCTCCACTAGGTTACCCAAGTTTAGTGGTAAGGAACTTGTTTGGTTACCACTGTTCCTATTTTGACACACATTTGATATCAACTGTGACTGGTTATTGCGAAATCAGTATTGCTCATTTGAGATATATCAAATATACTAATTAATAATTGTTGTCTTGTTGACAGCTCTGGTATGTTTTCTGTCAGCAGGATTAAGCTTGAGTTCATTTTATGTAACATTTGCACCACAAAATAATGATATCATTTTGGCTTGAACTGTAGACACTGAGGGGAAAGGTTGCCAGGTCATCAGTCATGCGTATGATACGTGTTTGTGGGTGGCAGCTCCCTGGTGGTCTTCCTCAAATATGTGGCCAGAAACGCTTCTCAATTTGTCTTCAGAACTGCCCTTTTTGTCTCATATAGGTTTGTGGCACATGATGAACAATATCATTATTGTGATCTGGGTGGATTCTATGGCCAACATCTAAAGAGTCTTCTTAATATCTCTGATACTGGTCCCTATGGAAATAGCTTGGGTGTCTCCTTTAAATGTGAATATATGGAAATATATATAATATATAAATATATATAAATGATATCATTATCATTATCATTATCATTTTATATATATATATATATTTTTTTTTTTTTTTTTTTTTCTTGGAAAAGTATTAGAACTAAAACCCTCTTTTAAAATTATAAATATATTATAAATGTATAAATAACACTCTTCTACACTATTAAAATTAAAGCTTCCAAAAGGGGACCATTTTTACTTTTTATAAATTTTAAAAACCTAAAGAATCTTTTTTTCACCTTTTTAGCAATGGAAAAAAGTAAGAAAATGGAAGTTCCCATTCAGTCGGTCACTCTCGACGCCACGTCGGAGTACTGACGAATAGGAATCTCTCGCTCGCGAGCCAATCTACTTCGAGTGTAACTAAAACGAGCCAATGCACATTGGCATGCAATGATTGCACCAGGTGCTCATGCCACGCTGTGCGGGTATAAATGAGACACAGGTGATTGCATCAAATTAGGATTTTGCTTCGGAGCCGAGTGGTAGATGGTTACTACAGATATCACTCCTTACTTCGCAGTCCTGACTGAAGACGGAAGCCGCCTTTTGGAAGCGATCTCTTCATTCGGTGTTGGTGTGACGGCACAGCAGCGGGTCGTGTGGTTTTCCGATCATCTCTCTTTGTTGTTTGAACAGAACGATCACAAAGGCTGTTCTCACAGCCGGTTCGGTGCGCTAGGTGGTGAAAGAATTGAAAATAATCAAAGATATTTGATTTTGTAAAATGAACAAAGACATTTGCTTTACTGTTTTCAACCCCCATCTCTCTCCAGAAGGGCCATTTGGAATTCCTAAAGACAAAGAAATGCTGAAGGCCTGTAGGCCAAATGTGTGTCACACCTGTAACACCGTGGGGGAAGTTTGGTCTGATTGGTCCGTTTGAATGGCTCACGTTAGGGTTTAAGTCACATGGTCAAGGAATAGATAAAAGAAGATTGTAACTGTTGCTCTGTCTCTTTTCTCTGGCGCTCTCTTCTTGGGGCCTTCTCTTTGGCTCTTCTCTTCTTTGCTCTTCTCTTCTTTTCTCTCTCTCTCCTCTCTCTCTCTCTCTCTCTCTCTCTCTCTCAGGTAACATTCATGCTGGGTACGATTAATGGTATAAGTTTTCATCATCTCATACATTTATTTTGTAACTATTTTAAGTGTAACCATAACTAGATTTTGTCATTAAATTCTTTCAACTACAAATGATGTGCTAACTAGTTTTGATTTGGTATTGACTTTGAAGTGTTACCTATTGCAATACAATATAGTCACATTATAGCCACGCTCTCCCACATGTTTAGCTATTGTAACTGCGCTTATTTCCGTCGTTGGTATAAGCTGCAGTGGGTGGTAAAGACAAGAAATGTACAGTTTTCTATCATCTTGCTGATAACGTTTCTTTAGTCATTCGGCAACCCTGCAGTCAGAACCGCTGAGAGGATCCACCCTTACAGTGGAGAGCGCTAAAAAGCCGTTCCCACGGCTGGTAAGAGAGCGCCTTCGTGTGAGAGAGCGCGCACGTCAGGCTGCACTATCCCTGACGGTGTCGCTGCGACCCCTCCCCCTGCGTGCTTCAGCACCAAGGAGAGCGTCCTTCTGAAAGAGCTTACACAGATAGAGCTTGCGTCTTTTTCAAGATGACATTCTATCTGTGTGTTTCTGGATGCGGTGGTTTCCTGTCACCGAGGGATGGTCATCAGCGCTGTATCTCGTGTTTGGGCGTTCAGCACGCTGAGGCAGCGCTGGTGGATGAATCATGTTCTCACTGCAGGAACATGACCATCTCGGAGTTGCGATCGCGGCTCCGTCTCGCAAGGGGCGGAGCCTCTGTGCCTCTGTGCCTCTGCCGCGATCTAACTCTCCTCAGAGAGTTACTTCAGGCAGTAGCCCGGCTGATTTGAGGGTTACGGTGAGCGCGTTTCCCCCAGGGAACCAACCCCTGGGGAACCCTCATCCCTCTCGCACTCCGCAGCCAGTAGAGCTGCCATTGGAACGCGGTGGGCCGTCCACGAGATGTGCACCATCCGTATCCTTTGGGGCTCCCCTTGAGGACCAGATGTCCATCGCTGCATCGGAGGGAGGGTCAGAACTCTCTGGAGAGGATGTGTCGGCGCAGGGGGCTCCTCCGGGTAGACCCGCTGTGCCCGATACTGATCCGGAGATGATGGCTATGCTTGCCCGGGCCGCCGAGAGAGTCGGGCTCGTGTGGAACCCTCCACCATGTCCCGAACCCTCAAGGCTGGATGATTGGTTTCTCGGGGTGGCCTGTGCTGGTTCTCAGCGCCCCACCCGGTGCCTTTTTTTCCCGGAGGTGCACGAGGAGCTCACAAGGGTCGTGGGACGGCACCTTTACTGCCCGAACCGGCCTAGTGGATCCTCCTCCTCACCACCCTCGATGGCGGACCTGCAAAGGGATACACGCAGGTTCCCCCCGTGGAACGGGCCGTTGCTATGCAACTGTGCCCTAACTCCACTTCCAGGGGGAACCCGTGTCTTCCCTCCGGGGCCTGTAGGTACTCATCCGATCTGATCGGGAAGGCCTACCTGGCTTGTGGAGAGGCAGGCTCCGCTTTACACGCCACGGCGTTGTTGCAGGTCCATCAGGCCCGGCTCTGAAGACCTTGCACGAGGGTGGTCACGATCCCGCAGTTCTCCAGGAACTGAGAACCGCAACGGACCTCGCGCGCCGTGCGGCGAAGGTTACGGCGCGGGCCGTGGGTCGCGGCGATGTCCACTATGGTGGTCCAGGAACGCCACCTCTGGCTGTGTCTGGCGGACATGAGGGAGACCGACAAAGTCAGGTTCCTTAACTCCCCGTCTCCCAGACTGGCTCTTCGCAACGCGGCCCAGAACCGCCCATCAGTTCTCGGCCGCACAGAAGCAGACTGAGGCGGTCAGTCACATTCTGCCTCGGCGGTCAGCTGCTGTCTCCACCCGCGCTGGCAGCGCCTCAGCCTGCTCGTCGCCGAGGGCGGCCGCCTGCGTCTGCCTCCGCTCCCGCTCCGCAGCAGCAGCCTCCACCCAAGCGGCGTTGTGGAGCCGGGCGCAAGCAGGCCGCCCTACCCGTCCAGACGCCTGCCAAGAGGGGAGGCAAGGCCAAGGGCAGGCTGCCACGAGACGGGCGACCCGGAGGTGAGGAGGACTGCTCTTCTGGAGATGGTGACCACACCGCTCCATCCCCCGGTGGAGGGCCGGGAGGAGAATCTTGTGTTCCATTTTGTCTCTGTTCCGCCGCTGGGCTCAGCCCCAGCGGTACCCAAATTCTCACCACAAGAGCAGTTCCTTCCATCTCCGGGTCCGCAGGGGGCTCGGAGAGTTGTGGCCGGTCAAACGCCGGACCACACTCATCCTCCCTCTTCGCCCACCTGTGGAATCAGGGAAGTGTTGCACGGCACACTCTCACCTCGCTGCGGGCCGCCTCCACGAGACAGCCGCCCCAGTCCGGTACCTGCATTCCACCTCGCTGCCCCACGGTGGGTACGCCGGTGGTCCCTATGGTCCTGCTTGTACGGTCCCTGGGAGCCTGGCTAGTGCTCCTCGGTCCGTCTCGCTGGCTCATTCGGACCATCAGGCTCGGCTACGCGATTCAGTTCGCCTGGCGCTCCCCCAGGATCAGGGGCATCCGCTTCACTTCGGTGAATGCTGCAGATGCCCATGTCCTGTGTGTGGAGATCGCTGTCCTGCTGGCGAAGGACGCGATAGAGCCGGTCCCTCCAGCCGATATGAAGACCGGCCTCTACAGCCCGTACTTCATTGTACCCAAGAAAGCCGGTGGGTTACGGCCAATCTTGGACCTGCGAGTCCTGAATCGGAGCCTCCACAAGCTACCGTTCAAGACGCTCACGCAGAACGCATTTTCGAATGCATCCGTCCCCAAGATTGGTTTGCAGCGGTCGACCTGAAGGACCCGTACTTTCATGTCTCGATCCTTCCTCGACACAGGCCATTTCTGCGCTTTGCGTTCGAGGGTTGAGCATATCAGTACAAAGTCCTGCCCTTCGGGCTGGCCCTGTCCCCCCATGTCTTTACGAAAGTCACGGAGGGGGCCCTCGTGCCCATGAGAGAACGGGGCGTTCGCATCCTCAACTATCTCGGCGACTGGCTCTTTCTAGCACAGTCCTGGGATCAGTTGTGCGAACACAGGGACCTGGTGCTCAGACACCTCAGCCAGTTGGGTCTTCGGTCAACTGGGAAAGGAGCAAACTTCGCCCCGGGCAGAGGATCTCTTTTCTCGGTATGGAGTTGGATTCGGTCGAGCAGGCAGCGCGCCTCACAGAGGAGCATGTCCAGTCGATGCTGAACTGCCTGAACACGTTTCAGGGCAGGATGGCGGTTCCACTGAAACGGTTTCAGAGGCTCCTGGGGCATATGGCAGCCGCGGCGGCAATGCGCCGCTCGGCCTGCTTCATATGAGACCGCTTCAGCATTGGCTACACGGCCGAGTCCCGAGATGGGCGTGGCAACGCGGCACTCACCAGGTGAGCATCACACCGGCCTGTTGCCAGTCCTTCAGTCCGTGGTCAGACCCTTCGTTCCTTCGGGCTGGAGTGCCCCTGGAACAGGTGTCCAGGCATACTGTGGTTTTCACGGATGCCTCCGCCATGGGCTGGGGAGCCACGTACAACGGGCATGCAGTGTCAGGGGTTTGGACGGGCCCACACCTGGATTGGCACATCAATTGCCTCGAGTTGCTAGCAGTACATCTTGCTCTGAGCCGCCTCAAAGGGCGGTTACGGGGCAAAGATGTACTGGTCCACATGGACAACACTGCGGCTGTTGCGTATATCAACCGACAAGGTGGTCTGCGCTCCCGTCGCATGTCGCAACTCGCCCGCCATCTCCTCCTCTGGAGTCAGAAGTGTCTGAGGTCGCTTCAGGCCATTCATGTCCCTGGTGTGCGCGCAACCGTGTGGCGGCGAGCTCTCACGAGCTGCGCTCCCAGGGGAGTGGCGACTCCACCCCCAGGTGGTTCAGCTGATCGGGAGACAGTTCGGGGTGGCACAGGTCGACCTGTTTGCTTCCCCAGAAACGTCCCACTGCCAGTGGTTCTATTCGCTGACCGAGGGTACACTCGCACGGATGCCCTGCGCACAGCTGGCCCCAGGGGCTGCGCAAATATGCGTTTCCCCAGTGAGCCTACTTGCACAGACACTGTGCAAGGTCAGGAGGACGAGGAGCAGCTCCTGTTGGTGGCGCCGTACTGGCCCAACCGGACCTGGTTCCCAGAACTTATGCTCATCGCGACAGCCCCTCCTTGGCCAATTCCTCTGAGGAAGGACCTTCTGACTCAGAGACGGGGCACCCTGTGGCACCCGCGTCCAGACCTGTGGAAGCTTCATGTCTGGCCCCGGGACGGGACGCGGAGGTTCTAGGTGACTTACCCCAAGAGGTAGTTAACACCATCACTTCGGCACGTGCACCATCTACAAGACAGGCTTACGCCTCGAAGTGGAACCTGTTCGTCGAGTGGTGTTCTTCTCGCCGAGAGGACCCCCGAAGATGTTCGATCGCGTCTGTGCTTTCCTTCCTGCAACAAGGGTTGGAGCATAGGCTGTCACCCTCCACCCTCAAGGTCTATGTTGCTGCTATATCCGCCTATCACGACCACGTAGAAGGTAAGTCGGTTGGGAAGCACGACCTGGTCGTCAGGTTCCTTAGGGGCGAGACGGTTAAATCCTCCTCGACCCCCTCCATACCCTCTTGGGATCTTGCTCTGGTGCTCCGAGCACTCCAGAATGCCCCATTCGAGCCTTTGCAGTCAGCAGAGCTAAAGATTCTGTCTATGAAGACTTTGCTGTTGGCTGCATTGGCCTCCATCAAGAGGGTAGGGGACCTGCAGGCATTTTCGGTCGACGAATCGTGCCTAGAGTTCGGGCCGGGTAATACCCACGTGGTACTAAGGCCCCGGCCTGGCTATGTGCCCAAGGTTCCTACCACTCCCTTCAGGGACCAGGTGGTGAACCTGCAAGCGCTGCCCCGGAGGAGGCAGACCCAGCCCTAGCTTTGCTCTGTCCCGTCCGCGCTCTGCGGATCTACGTGGATAGAACTCAAAGCTTCAGAACCTCAGATCAGCTCTTTGTCTGTCACGGAGGCCAGCAGAAGGGAAAGGCTGTCTCCAAGCAGAGGATGGCCCACTGGATAGTGGGGATGCCATCACCTTGGCTTACCAAGCACAAGGTGTGCCCTGTCCACTCAGGGTGCGAGCACACTCTACTAGAAGTGTTGCATCCTCCTGGGCGCTGGCACGTGGCGCCCGCTGTCAGACATCTGTAGAGCTGCGGGCTGGGCGACACCCAACACGTTCGCTAGATTCTATAGCCTACGTGTAGAGCCGGTCTCCTCCTGTGTTCTCACCTCAAACGGGTAGAAGCACTGAGAGGCCCGGCTCTTGTCGGCTTGCTGCGCTCCGGCGCTCTTATTCTCCAGAAGCAAACTCTGTGAGTCCTCCATCTCCTCGGGTGCGGACGTCGCGGGCGTCGGGCATCAGGCCCTGCCGCTGAATCCTTGAGAACCGGTAATGGGCTGGGCTTATATGAGTGACCCTGCGGGGATCCCATATTTCTTCCACGGTCGCTCCTACGGGAAGCCCGTGTCTTTCCCTTTGGGAGAGCCTTCCCGTCACCGGGACTGAGCCCCCTCCTCCCTTGCGGACTACGGCTCAGCTTTGTACTCCACATAACTCCTCCGGAGTACGATGTGGGCTCCCGCAGCGGCCCCTTTTCTAGGGCACGCTTTCCCAGTGTCATCCAATAATCACTGAACAGGGTCATGCGGAACAGCAGTGATGGACTTCCTGGTGTGAGCCCCGTCTCATCAGGTAAGAGAGCTCAGGTGGCTCACACTGGGCACTGGAAGGGGCAGAGGCCATGGCACTTTGGTAGGGATTCCTATTCGCCGGTACTCCGACGTGGCGTCGAGTGACCAACTGAATGGGAACGTCTCGGTTACGTATGTAACCCTCGTTCCCTGAAGGAGGGAACGGAGACGCCACGTCCCGTCGCCATGTCCTCTGTACCCTGCTGGGGTGCCTGCCTACCTACTCGGCTCCTCAGCAAAAGGCTAATTTGATGCAATCACCTGTGTCTCATTTATACCCGCACAGCGTGGCATGAGCACCTGGTGCAATCATTGCATGCCAATGTGCATTGGCTCATTTTAGTTACACTCGAAGTAGATTGGCTCTCGCGAGCGAGATTCCTATTCGACGGTACTCTGTGGCGTCTCCGTTCCCTCCTTCAGGGAACGAGGGTTACTTACGTAACCGAGACGTTCTACAGATGGTGAGGCCAGCACCTGATTTAGTGGCGCTGGAGGAAAATGTATCATAGTTCATTTAATTATAAAATTACTGTTTTGCATTGTTTTAAGTGCAGTTAGTAATAATAGTACATGTTTGTTTATTGGAAATTTAACAGTGAAACTCTGAGCTTGAATTGATATGCAGAGAATTTTTTTTTTTTCTTTTATTACATTTATGCATTTGGCAGACGCTTTTATCCAAAGCGACTTACATTGCATTCAAGGTACACATTTTTACATTTTGTTAGTTCTTGCTTTCCCTGGGAATCAAACCCATGAACTTGGCATTGCTAGCGTTGCTTGTTTTTCTATAGTATCATACTGAACTAAAAGGAGCGCTCTTTACTTGTTTTCTGTGTAATTCAGTCACAATTTGAAGAAAAGTTTTTGTTTTTCATGAGACTTTGTGACGTCCTACTTTTTTTTCCATATTAGACATTTCCATTCCTTAATATAAGTCAAACAAGTGCTCCTATGCCACCACATTCTGGTTATAGTGGTCATTTCATGCCTTTTAAAATAAGTGCTTTTTTGCCATGAAGTGGCCTACACATTTAAACTTTTAGTTTTACAAATCAAATTAAACATAATATTAAAATTAGATAACATTTAGCGCTTTGAAGTGCTGGGAAAAGTGTGAAACACTTGAAAAAGTGCTTGAATTTCACTCTCAAAAGGTTGTATGAACCCTGAGATGAATAATGTAAAAAATAAAAGAAAAAATATTTGACTATTTCTTCCACGATACCATTATGATTTGTGGACTGAAACCCCTGAATGTTTCTCCTGGTCTCCATGTCTCCATTGTGTATCTGCCTGTTGTGTCCCTGCCTGTTGTGTACCTGCCTTGTTTCTTTTTATACTTTCTTTTATATGCACTTTGCCTTGTTGTACATCACTTTGGCGTAACTCTGTTGCTTTTAAATGTGCTATATAAATAAAACTTGACTTGACATGTCAGCTCTGTTTGATCTGATATCTGTGGTTTATAACTGAATTCTGCCCCGAGCACTTCCACTAGATCTCGCAATAGCGATGTTATTAATTCTGTGGTGAATTCAAACACTTTCTCACAGGATCTCCCAGCGCTGTGTATCTGTGTCACGAGATCAGTGCGTGTATGTTATTGCTCCGAGCTGATAAACTGTCCGTGCAGCACAGCTCAAACGAGTAGCGCGGTTCCGTTGCGCTTTCTTTTGCCGTTCGATGTCTCTCATATGTAACAGAAATGGCAGCTCTTATCAGTTGGGCACCGCGGTGGTCACACCTGTGCGATCTGTAACCAAAATCAGTCGCACCAGCAGGAAAAAAGGTTGCAAAATGCAACCATGTAGTCCCTGCAGGGTCTAAGAGCAAACTTTTCTAGAACTGGGGATTTTATTTCCAGGAAGGATATATGTATTGAAACCAATAAGGTGCTTAATTGTCAAAGGTTTGGTCACACTGCAAAAAAAAAAAAAAAAAAAAAAACCTTCAATGCTCATAGCTCAATATGGGGAAGTTTACATACAGATGCTAATGGTAAGGTACTTGAAAAATTGTTGGATGAAAGAGAATCTGTCTGTGTGAATGATGGTAGAGGAACCGGAATAAATATATTACCAGGGAATGAGTCAGCATTAGACATAACATTAGTGCCTGAGGGGAAGAGAATGGGGTGCAAGTAGATCATCACTGAAAAGAATATATGTGGCATTAATACAATCAGTTCTAGATTATGAAAGCATAATATTTGGATCGGCAGCTAAATCTCAGTTAAAAAGTTAGATGTAGTCAGATGTAGTTAGAATATGTTGTGGAGCTTTTAAAATAACACCAGTGTCAGCCATTCAGGTTGAAATGGGAGAATTACCTCTAGAGTTAAGAAGGAAGCAGCTGGTGGCAAATTAAAAGAGCTGGGAGTGAGGGAAAAATCGAAAGGAAAATTTTGGCCCGATTGGAAATAACATAGCTAAAGAATTAGGCCCCGATCAGACAGAACGCGTTTTTGCAGTGAGAGGTGCCTTTTTTTAATAGTTTTCTGTTGGCATTGAGCATTATGCGCACTGCTTATGCGCCCCAGGTGCCTCGCGTTTTAACCGCCTGCTGCACCTCGCGTTTTTGAAGAAGCACTCTGAGCACATGAAGTTGAAAAAAAAAATCAACTCTGAGCAGAAAAGCGCCTGACGTTTTTTTTTTATATTGTCCAATTGAATGAATGGAGAGACGGGTCTTCCGTTGTGGTGACCGTTACCTTGATTAGACTGACAGGACAGCTGATTCGGGGGTTTCTTAGCAACATTAAAAATAAATAAATTTAAGACGCAGCGCACTGCTCTTTTCTAAATTAAAAAATGTCAACCAAAAAAGGCAGTGCAAGTTTGAAAACGCGTTCTGTCTGATCGTCTGATCGGGGCCTTAGAAGTTTTTAATATGAGGATAAGCACCATGGGATAAGCACCATTTAATATGAGGATAAGCACCATACGCTCGCTTTGATTGTAATCGCGGCAGCGCGACTCCGCCAAGTGTGTGCGTCAGAGGGAATTACTCAGAGCAGCAACAACCACGGGATCACTGTCTCAGAGGATGAAGTTCGGAGGGCACTCAAGCGTGTGGACGTCAGGAAAGCTGCCGGGCCGGATGGTATTTCAGGCCATGTTCTGCGGTCCTGTGCTGATCAGCTCGCCGGGTTGTTTACATCTATCTTTAATGAGTCCCTCGCTACATCTGTGGTCCCCACCTCCTTCAAAAAATCCCCCATCATCCCTGTCCCTAAGAACAGTAAACCTTCTTGCCTAAATGACTATCGTCCAGTGGCTCTCACGTCTATAGTCATGAAGGTCTTTGAGAGACTCATTAAAAACACCATTTGCTCCTTCATTCCTGACACTTTGGACCCTCTTCAGTTTGCCTAATGTCCCAATAGATTGACTGAAGATGCCATCTCTCATGTCCTCCACTCCTCCCTCATTCACATCGACAGCAAAAGTGGGAACTACGTAAGGCTGCTATTTATTGACTATAGCTCAGCCTTTAACACCATAGTTCCCATTAAGCTAACCGCTAAACTCCTGGATCTCGGCCTGAATCCTTCTCTCTGCCACTGGATTGAGGACTTCCTCACTGGCAGGCCTCAGGTGGTGAGAATAGGCCAGTCCACCTCCTCCTCCATCACCCTGAGTGTGGGAGCTCCACAGGGCTGTGTCCTGAGTCCCCTGCTCTACTCCCTCTACACACATGACTGTTTGTCCACACACAGCTCCACCTCTATCATCAAATTTGCTGATGATACTGTTGTCCTGGGCCTCATTTCCAACAACAATGAGACGGCATACTTGGACGAGGTGGAGCATCTAACATCATGGTGCCAGGACAACTCTCTCTCTGAATGTTGGCAAGACCAAAGAAATGATTGTGGACTTCAGGAAGAGACAGCAACGGACATACTCCCCCCTCATGATCAGCGGGTCACCAGTAGAGAGAGTGAGCAGCTTCAAGTACCTGGGTGTAAACATCTCCGAGGACCTGACCTGGACTGCTCACATCCAGACACAGGTGAAAAAAGCCAGGCAAAGACTGTACCTTGGCAAAGACTGTACATTGCACTGCACTTTCTGCTCTCGTTGTTACTGTGTAACAACCTGTTATAAACCTGTTTGCACATTATACTCTTTGTACATTTGTTAACCACATATTTATAAGTCTACAGTTTACTCACTGCACAGTTTACTCCACTTATTTTATTCCACTTCTTTATTTTTATTTTTAACTTTTTTCTTCTACTCGACTTGATTATTTATAATTCTACAGAAATATATATATAGTACTTTTTATTCTATTTCTATTATAATTTCCTCCCTGTGTTTTTAACTGTGAATTTGCACTGTCCATGGAGCGGACCTGTTTACATTTCACTGCCGGTTGTATATTCTGTATATAACTGTGTATGTGACAAATAAAACTCTTGAATCTTGAATTTAATGGTAGTCTATCCAGCGATGGCACCATGGAAGATAGTTTGGCCTGAGGTAGACTGGTTTGTGTTGGAGAAAAAAAGGAAGGCAAAGTAGAATATTAATTTGGAAAGAGTATTCAATAATCGAGTAGTGGAAAAATATAATGAATATATCCATATTTATACAGATGGTGCTAAGAAACCAGAGACAGAAACAACAGGATTGGGGATGGTAATACCAGATAAAGGAGTAGGAATCAATAGAAGAACATCTAACAAATTAGAAGTTTATACAGTGGAAATGCTGGCAATGTTGATTGCATTAAGATGGGTGGAAAAGACGGGGCAGGACATAGTTTTGGTATGCTCAGATTCATCTTCAGTTTTTAGCCTTCTCAGGGTCTCAGAGGACGAGGAGGCCATCCTGGCCTCCGGTATTCCCCAGGCTAGCACCCCCACAGCCTTGCCTCAATTCATCCTCCTGGATGTGTGTGAGTGAGCGGCCACTTGTCTCAACATAATTAATGTCTCAACATAATTAATTAATCACTTGTCTCCACAGAGCGCCACTGACCAGGAGAGGGATATTTACAACAGGAAAGTGCTGGGAGCTCCCCCCGGGCCGAGGAAACAACTCTTTTCTGTTCTTCCAGGGTGCACTAAGCACATGAGGCACTACTGGAATGACCCGACTTTAAACACGGTCTCGCGGGTCTGGAGGTTAAGGATATGGTGGCTCTCGGCATGGGTGAACCAACTGCTATTGAGCCCTCGATTGCCAGGGACCTCAACCCAGTCCAGGGAGGGCTGCTCGCCCCCCTAAACCGGTCCTTCCTAACAAGATGGACCGTTTTTCTGCCTCAGTGCCCTGAACGTCTCCTCCCTCTCCGCTTACCAGGCAGATTCTGGACGTCCTGGGCCACATTGCTGGACAAGGGATGTCCCTCGCCTGCACTATGGAAGGAGATTATTACGGTAATGACCTCGTTCTCCGTAAAGCTCGTCAGGCCGTCCAAACGTGTGGGCACTCCATGGCCCTTTCCATGGTAGGAGAGCATGCACTGTGGCTCAGTCTGTCGGGCCTCCCGGGTAGTGAGAAAAGACGCATTGCAGGCACCCCGGTAGAGGCTCTCTTTGGCCCCACCGTCACACTGATGCAACAACGATGCGACAAAAAGAAGAAGGAGGACGAGGCCCTCAAGTTGTGTCTTCATAGGAAGGCGGCCCCATGCCAGGTGCTCCCTGCACGTTTCCAAACCCCCCGGCCTTGGGACGTAACTTTCATCAAAGCCAAAAAAGGCCCCGCAACGAGCCCCCATCATGGCAGAGCAACCCACCCTCTGCTAATCCCTGGGGGAAACCTACTCCTCCCACTGTGGGAAAACCCCCGAACTCTGCACCCACCGACGCAAGCGGCCTGCCTGATGTTCGGCTGATGGGGGCTTCGAGTCCATGTTCTCGATCGACAAGCTCTTTGGACTCTCTTCCTGCCCCAGAGCCCCTGTCCAAAAGACGGAGGGTCTCTTCTGGAGGGTGCCCCCCTCCCGTGGCTGCCCAGCCCATGTGTTTAGTGGACGATGTGTGCTCCCCCCGTTCAGGGGTGGGTACACTTGCGAGCCGTGTGTCAGCTTGGCAAACTGCAGCGCCACCCGAATGGGTAATGCGCACAATATTGCAGGTTTTTCATCTGCAGTTTGCTATGAAACCCCCACGTTTCAACAGCGTTCTATTTTCTCACACAGAGCAGATCGTGGCCCATGTTCTGAAGGAGGAAATCTCCTCTCTTCTGAGCAAAGGTGCAATTCAGTTGGTACCCCCCAATCTGATAAACCAGGGTTTTTATTCTCGTTATTTCCTGGTTCCAAAGAAGGACGGTTCCCTCTGTCCTATTCTGGACCTCAGGGTGTTGAACAAACATTTGAGAATGTTAAGTCATGGTTCGCTCGCCCGTGCCATAAAACGGAATGACTGGTTCACATCGGTCGATCTGAAAGATGCTTTTTTCCACATAAGCATTTATCCACCACACAGGAAGTTTCTTCGTTTCGCTTATCAAGGCATTTGTTATGAATTCACGGTCCTTACCTTTGGGTTAAGTCTAAGCCCTCGCACACTTTTTGTCTGTGCACGGAAGCGGGCTTGACTCTCCTGAGAATGTCTGGTCTGCGGATTTTGACATACATAGATGATTGGCTCATCATAGCCGATTCGAAGGAAAAGGTGTTGCAGGACACCTGCCTTGTGCTCGTACACATCACATCTCTGGGCTTCAGGGTGAATGTGAACAAAAGCAATTTTACAACCAGCCAGAATGTGATCTTCTTGGGCATAGAGCTGAACTCACTCTCCATGCGAGCGCGTCTCTCTCAAGAGCTCGTTCTCTCTCTGATGAACTGTCTGCCACAGTTCAAAGAGGGTGTAAGGGTACAATATCACACATGTCTCAGGCTACAGGGTCTTATGGCTTCATCGATCCAGGTTTTGCCACTAGGACTCCTGAGAATGAGGGCGTTCATGAAATGGGTTTTGTCACTACATTTCAGCCCGTTACACGATCTTTGCCACGATCTTATGGCTTCATTGATCCAGGTTTTGCCACTAGGACTCCTGAGAATGAGGGCACTCATGAAATGGGTTTTGTCACTACATTTCAGCCCGTTACACGATTTTTGCCGCTCTGTAACGCTCTGCATCACTGGAAGAGTGCAGATTTTTATGTACAGGGTACCACTCTGGGGACGGTTATGTTGCGGAAAGTTGTGACGACGAATGCATCCTTAACAGGCTGGGGTGCCACCCAAGAGGGCAGAACTGTGAACGGTTTGTGGCTGAGCAAACTACAAACCCGATTCCAAAAAAGTTGGGACACTGTACAAATTGTGAATAAAAACAGAATGCAATGATGTGGAAGTTTCAAATTTCAATATTTTATTCAGAATACAACATAGATGACATATCAAATGTTTAAACTGAGAAAATGTATAATTTTAAGGGAAAAATAAGTTGATTTTAAATTTCATGGCATCAACACATCTCAAAAAATTTGGGACAAGGCCACCTTGTGACATCCCCTCTTCTTTTTATAACAGTCTGCAAACGTCTGGGGACTGAGGAGACAAGTTGCTCAAATCCAGAAATAGGAATGTTGTCCCATTCTTGTCTAATACAGGCTTCTAGTTGCTCAACTGTCTTAGGCCTTCTTTGTCGCATCTTCCTCTTTATGATGCGCCAAATGTTTTCTATGGGTGAAAGATCTGGACTGCAGGCTGGCCATTTCAGTACCCGGATCCTTCTTCTACTCAGCCATGATGTTGTAATTGATGCAGTATGTGGTTTTACATTTCACTGCCGGTTGTACTTTACATTTCACTGCCGGTTGTATATTCTGTATATAACTGTGTATGTGACAAATAAAACTCTTGAATCTTGAATTGTCATGTTGGAAAATGCAAAGTCTTCCCTGAAAGAGACAACGTCTGGATGGGAGCATATGTTGTTCTAGAACTTGGATATACCTTTCAGCATTGATGGTGCCTTTCCAGATGTGTAAGCTGCCCATGCCACACACACTCATGCAACCCCATACCATCAGAGATGCAGGCTTCTGAACTGGGCGCTGAGAACAACTTGGGTTGTCCTTGTCCTCTTTAGTCTGGATGAAATGGCGTCCCAGTTTTCCAAAAAGAACACAGAACAGTTTTCCACTTTGCCACAGTCCATTTTAAATGGGCCTTGGCCCAAAGAAAACGCCTGCGCTTCTGGATCATGTTTAGGTATGGCTTCTTTTTTGACCTATAGAGTTTTAGCCGGCAACGGCGAATGGCACAGTGGTTTGTGTTCACCGACAATGTTTTCTGGAAGTATTCCTGAGTCCATGTTGTGATTTCCATTACAGTAGCATTCCTGTATGTAATGCGGTGCCGTCTAAGGGCCCGAAGATCACGGGCATCCAGTATGGTTTTCCGGCCACACAGAGATTGTTCCAGATTCTCTGAATCTTTGGATGATATTATGCACTGTAGATGATGATAACTTCAAACTCTTTGCAATTTTTCTCTGAGAAACTCCTTTCTGATATTGTTCCACTATTTTTGGCCGTGGCATTGGGGGAATTCTCTGCCCATCTTGACTTCTGAGAGACACTGCCACTCTGAGAGGCTCTTTTTATACCGAATCATGTTGCCAATTGACCTAATAAGTTGCAAATTGGTCCTCCAGCTGTTTCTTATATGTACATTTAACTTTTCCGGCCTCTTATTGCTACCTGTAACTTTTTTGGAATGTGTAGCTCTCATGAAATCCAAAGTGAGCCAATATTTGGCATGACATTTCAAAATGTCTCACTTTCAACATTTGATATGTTATCTATATTCTATTGTGAATAAAATATAAGTTTATGAGATTTGTAAATTATTGCATTCCTTTTTTATTCACAATTTGTCCCAACTTTTTTGGAATCGGGCTTGTACGTTTAGAGCACATAAATTATTTAGAGCTTCTGACCATTTGGAAGGCTCTGAATTATTTTCTGCCTTGTTTGAAGAGACATCATATGCTTGTACACTGCGACAACACCACGGCAGTGGCTTATATCAATCGTCAAGGCGTCGTGTGCTCAGCGTGCACTCTAGCTTACAAGCTTTTGGTAAGGCGATTTGTCCTGTCGTTATGCACGACTCATGTTCCAGGCATTCTGAACAGAGGCACAGATCTTCTATCAAGGGGGAAGCCGCTCTTCGGAGATTGGCACCTCCATCCTCAGATAGTAGACATGATATGGATGAGATTCGGACAGGCATCCATTGATCTATTAGCCTTGCACGAAAACAGCCTTTATCCTATGTTCTTCTCACTAAAGGACTTAGACGCGCCCCTCGGGGTGGATCCACTAGCCCACCTGTGGCCCAGAGCTGTATGCCTTTCCTCCCCTGTGCCTGATAATTCCTACACTGGCCAGGGTGAGAGAGGGGGGAGGCCTGTCTCTCATTCTGATAGCACCTAGGTGGCCCAAAGCACCATGGCTGGCAGAGATAATCCCTCTGTTACATGCCCAGCTGTGGCGCCTCCCCCTCCGCACAGACCTATTGTCTCAAGCGAACGGGGAGATTTATCACCCACACCCGGACAGGGTAGCTCTCTGGGCTTGGCCCATGAGAGGACGAACCTAAGGGCTTAGGGCTTCCCCCACGTGTGGTGGCTACTATACAGAATACCAGGGCCATTTCTACACGGTCCTTATATGGCTGTAAGTGGTGAGTGTTTGATGAGTGGTGTGATGGGTGGGGTCTCACTTCATATCAGTGCTCAGCTCTTATATTTTGTGTTTCCTCCAAGACCTTATGGATAAGGGCAGGTCTTTTTCCACTATTAATTCTTTCCCCACCAAACACAGAATTTTCTGTTTTCACTGTTAGACGCTAGGGGGTGCTATTATGCATCTTCTGAATGAGTACAGAATTTCCTGATCAAAACACGTGAGGAAGACGCAGTAAAACAAGCGATCGTATGTAAGCAAATGCATATATAAAATAACGTGGTCATCAACATTAAACATCATATAAATCAAAACTATATAATGTTAATGCATGAAATGTGGACCCAGGACGAGCAGTATTAGTATTAGGGGTGTTGATGGATTTGATCTACTTCCATCTGTGTTTGATCATCGTTCTGAATCTGATCTAGATGTAGTCTTTCACAAAAACTTTATTTTGTTCACAAAAACTTTTTGTTAAAAATTGCTTTTGCCATATTCAAGTGTTGATAAAAAGGAATGTATGAAGCTAGAAGCTCTTTTTTTTTTTAAAGAAGAGGGTCAGCTCTTTCTTTTGATATATTGCATGCTCAGATATTCATAAAACAAAATATTCTATGGGCTATTACATTTTTGTGAAAATCCCTGGCGGTGGCTGGCAACCTTTTTTAAAAACGCTGGCGGGGAAAGAGTTAAGGTCTGGCAGCTATCTCTGCTAGTCATGTGGGCTCAGCTCAACGGTTGGACAGCATCCTCTAATCCGCAGATTTATGAAGGCTGCCTGTCATTCATTGCCAGTCATTAGGAGACCGATCCCTGAATGGGACCTCTCGATGTTGATGGAAGCTCTGTCTCAATTCCCTTTTGAGCCCCTGGGGAATATTTCCCTAAAGTTTAATGCATGAGGTCCACCCTAAAAATTAAATTCTCTCTGGGTGGCGATAAGGTTTTCCTTAAGCCTAATCCAGCCTTCATGCCGAAATTGTTCCCTGCGTTCACATTGGAGGTGTTGGAGCTGTCCGCTTTTCAACCTCCGCTTTTTTCTTCTGCAGAGGATCAAAGGTTAAATGCCCTGTGTCCATGCGTTACAGACGTATTTGGCTAGGACTGGTGCGTTCCGGAAGAGTGACCAACTCTTTGTTTCATGGGCTCGTCCCTACAAAGGGGATCCCCTGTCTAAGCAACACCTTTCACATTGGTTTGTGGACACTATTATTTTGACTTACGAATCAAAGGAAGTACAACCACCGGGGGACATCAGAGCTCATTCCACAAGGGGCTTAGCCGCCTCTTGGGCTCTGTTTAGGGGAGTATCACTGCAGGACATTTGCTCTGCTGCTGTTTGTGCGTCACTAGGCTGTACTACAGCCAGAACCTCGGTAGCACATTCGGTTTTGGGGGTAGGGTCTTCTTAACCCTGCCTTCATTTGTGTGTGCCACACACGTTTCATGCCCTGCTTATACGTTACGTGTGTGCGTTGGTGTGGCGGGTTCATGAGTATGAGATGTGTCAAGCACCTCCCTTTGGGGTGACCGTCTTTTTCTGGCAAACAGGACCTCACTGTGAGTGCATTGGGCAATCGGGGAGCTGTCCATGTGTAACAGAGTTTAAATAATGTTAGTTAAATTCACGCATAAATTGGGAAAACTTGCCATTGGCTGTTGCATCACTTGTATTCACGTAAGCTATATTGAGGGGCGGTGCTACGTATTTGCTAGCAGTTTCACGATGCTTTGCCATTTGCCATTTTAGATCTGTGCGTTCTTCCTTTCTGTATATAATTTATACAAAAATATGTAAAATATTGATCACTTGAGTTTATAGTTTCTTTGCATTAATATAATGTGATGAGTATTGAGAAGAAAAGATACTGTTTTATATTCTATTTTCTTAGATATTTTCTTCTATTATTCAGAATTCTGTCCACTATATGTTCACGATCACTTTGAGAAAATGTATGTTGAGCAGTTTCACGATGCTTCGCTGCTGATTTTACATGCACCGTTGATGCAGTGCCCTAACCAATCTTTTGGGCGTGTGTTTTCCTCAGGCCAGTAAAGAAGCTTTGAGTGACCATCCACCTGATTCTCTGCTGATTTATACCATCAACATTAACACAGTGTAAGGAGCGGTTTTACTGCTAAGATAAAAGCTGAGATCCAACGCCCTGACCAAAACCCTCTCCCCCTCTCTACCTCCCTTTCCCCCCTTCCCCCTGATTCAAGTCCCAGAATGCAGATATACTACATATGATTTATCTTGTGAATCTATTGTTTTATCCCTTTCATGCCTGGTGTCTTTTTAAAGGTCACAGTGCGATTGGTAAAATGGTCTCAACATCACTGAAGTCACTGGTAGGGTTAGAAAGATTGAAACATGAGAATTGTGTTCTCCTTTTTTGAGTGGTCTCTCCAAAGATATCTGATCCTCTCCCCCAAACTAGGTGTTTGTGTTGCAAATATTTACAACCCTATGTTCTGGTCTGGGTATTTAAGGAAGGGTAGCAGGGCTGCCATTTGGGAACATTCTGTAGACAGAACCCCCATGCAGTGTTGTGTAAGTGTCATAAGAGGCACTCACATACACACTGTATGTAGTGTGCCAGATATGACTCTTTGAAACTATTTTCATATTACTTAATTGTATTTTATATTCTTATGCTGAAAGTTATGTACCATGGATTCATGTTTAATTATGATGTTTAAGTTCTGTCTGGCCAAAATAAACCTTTGTCTTGATTTACCTTGTATTATTCTGAAACCATTTATTCTAGTATTGATCAAACCGGAGTCCTTTATTTCCGCAATTCTTTTGTCAGAATAGATCAAACCGAGGACCCCTGACTGAAGCATGGAGCGCAGCATGCGGGATAATCTGATTTCTGACTATTACTGTATTAGCAAGTTGCAGCTTTCGTGACTATTACTAAAATTACACTTTTTGTTGAGTAAGCATGTGCGACCACTTAAAGGTAAAATATTCACTCTGTAATCCTCTGACTAATATCAGAACTGGCTAGGTTGTGATCGTGGGCGGGCGAAACCGGACACTTCGTTCCTGTGCGATATCGGGTCCCTTGATGAACGAATATTTGAAATTAAGAGATACTAAGAAAAATCAACGATCTAAATTAAATCACAACTAAACTTATGATCAGCTGTTAAGTTACAAATGTAACAAATGTAACAAAGTTACAAAGAATTGGAGTCAGATAAAATTATTCATGGAGTCAAATTCGATGGTCATAAATTAAGTGAACCCAACAGAAGTTCTGAAAAGGCTTACATGCAGAAGTCCTTCGACCAGGCCGTTAGATTCCGTCCTTGGGCTAACAGATGGACCTTACAACAGTCACATAAGTCTCTCCCATAAGTGGATCTCGAACACAAGATGATGAAAGAGAACAATAGGTTACTGTAGTAACCCCGGTTCTCTGAAACATAGAGTGGAGAGATCCACCAGCCTTGCCCCGCTTGCCACACGAGAAGCGAATATACTTACTGATGTACAGTAGCGCATGCAGGCTATGTATGCCCATAGGTAAGGGCTGGGGCCTTACTGGGCATTGGCTGCATGCTCCTGCCTGTCTTGTCAGACTTAATGCAATTGGATGCTTCTGCAGAGGTCAGGTACGGATGCCCTTCCCATAGGTGGATCTCTCCACTTGATGTTTCAGAGAACAGGGGTTATGACAGTCAAGTCAAGTCATCTTTATTTATAGAGCGCTTTTTACAATGCCAATTGTTTCAAAGCAGCTTCACAGTGTTAACAGGAAAACAATGCAACAGAATTTGATTCGGCTGTACAGCCGCTCTGGTGAAAACGGTGATGTTATCCGGCTAATTTAAATTATCATATAGTGTCAGTGCGGGCAGATTGGTAATATAGTTGAAATTAAAGTGTCCCCAACTGAGCAAGCCAAAAGCCAAAGGTGATGGTGGCAAGGAAAAAAAACTCCTTCAGGGCGAGAAACCAGGCTCAGTCAAGTTGCCAGTTCTCCTCTGGCCGACGAACAAATAGTGTATGATTATAATTCTGGCAACATTACAGATCAGAAGTCATATTAGATAAATAGATATTCGTAAGATTATTCAAAAGATTGGAGTTATCACGCTGGAGACGGGTTTAATGAGTATGTTGTGTCGATGCGGCAGTAACCTATTGGTTCCAGGACATGTAGGGATAATGGGAAATTAAAAGGCAGATACATTAGCAAAAAGTGTGATATGGGAGAAAATAAAACAAAAGTGGCAAGAAAGATGGGATAGAGAATGGAAAGGAGACACTTATATAAAATTCAAAGGGATGGAAGTGGAAATAGGAAAGAAGAAATTGTGATATCTAGGTTAAGATTGAGACATTGTTTATTAAATAAAACACTTAAGTTGATATGGAAACATAATGGAATGTGTGAGGGATGTCAGGAAGAGGAGTCAGTAGAGCATGTGGTTTTGAGATGCAGTAGGAGCTCAGAGAAAGGTGATGAGGATTAATGAGGGATATAGGGGTGCAGAATATCACATTAAAAGAGCACAGATCATAGGGCACAGACAAGAATTCTTATGAATTTCTTAAGAGAAATTGAGGTTTTTAATAGGATATGAAGAAAAGTATTATTGAGGAGGGTTAAAAAGTATTATTGTTATTAATTAATATAAAGTAGGATAGGGATGAGGTGTGTGTGGGGGGTATGTGTGTGTGGGGGAGAAGGAGGGTGAGTGGGTGATTTAGTCTGTAAACCTGTTCTCTGATCCACACTTCGGAGCAGAAGGGGGCGGTAATGCACCAATAAGCTGGATCCCAACCGCCGTAAAATAGAAAGAAAAAGAAGAAGAAGAAAAAGGCATCAGTTCATGTGTGCCTGATGTTGGTAAGTAGTCATATAAATACAGTGTCCTAATATTTGATTGTCTTTTCTGTTTGTTGATATCAAATCTTAGCTCCCTCATGTTCAGTCACTGCTAGTGATGGCAAAGTAAGGCTTCCTGAACCACTGAGACTTGTAGCCCATTGATTCACCAAAAGGTTCGTTACCCGAACTTCATTCATCATTGCTCACTAGTGACACCTAGCTACTGTACAAAGAAATAGCAGACAAATCCATTAATCCTGAGCAGACATTTGTCCATTGCCTGGGTATAACATAAAATATGTATCTTTCTCTGTCTGACTTTATTTGCACAAAGACAACTGTCAGACACACTGTTAATTAATTATTTATTTATACTGTGATCTATCCAGCAGATGCCAAAGGACACCTATAATAGAGGAAAACACTATTAGAGAAAAACTATCTAACCTAATAGTAATAATGTAGTAGGCTATGAGTCCTGACACTTCTCTGAAATGCCACAACAACTACAGGGTGGCGTGAGATTCGAACCCAAGGCGACACTCAGACCGAACCGATGACATATTCCACACAAACCGAGGCCTCATTTGTCATTGGTCAGTTTGTTTGGTTCCATACTCTAGCAATAGGTTCATTCGTGCTCTCTTTCAGAGAGATATTGTTGCGAAACTTTGTAACTTCTGGAGCAATTTTGCCAACATTGTGGACAACATTTGGTCCACATTGTGGACATTGTGGACCAAAACATTTTTGGTTATTACAATATAAATAACTTATTGTGAATAAAGTTAGAGAAGTTTCTTTTAAATTAATTTACAGATTATATCCAGCAAAAAGTTATCTTAGAAAGTTTAAAGTTGACATTGACATAAAATGTGATTTCTGCAATGCAAAAATATATTTTTTTGTCTTGTTTTTTCTAACTTTGCTTGACCTATAATACAAATTTAAACACTGACAAATTAACCTCTTTCTTCTAACATATTTAAAACCAACAATACATCTATAGAAAGATTCATTAAAACTATAAAATACATTTGTGATGTGGAATTTTACCTCTTACAGCTTTTGATACCATATGAAAGCTGGGGTCACGCCCTTTCCAAATGTATTTTTATTTCTTTCATGGCTTGTCTGAAACAAGTTATGGTTATCTGAAGTCGACTGATCGCTATGATTTTTAGGAACAGAGTTTTGAGAAAAACAGGTTTAAATAACTTTTGCATAGACATGAAAATGCACTATACAAACTTAAATGGCTGTAATTCAAGAATGCTTTGCAATATAGACCTAAGGTTGGTCTTGTTTTAAAGACACTTGGCAGATTATTGAAATAATGAAAATATACAAGTGAAATAATAATTTAAAAAAATTTAATTAAATAAAGTAAAACAGAAAAACAGTTAAGTTTACGAAATTGTAAAATATAAAAATATAATTGTTTATATATTATAATAATATGTATTTTACAAAACATGTTTTACCCTAAAACTACATTTTCTATGGGCACAGTACCAAACTTTTTCACTAAATGACAGCCAAGCTCCATTACTGACCATATACGGGCTCTTCCATTTCCATAGTTTTTATATATTTTATGAAGTAGACATCCTATTAAGAAGTAGTATAGGCAGTTTGGCAGGATTTGATTTGAATTCAACCTCTAATAAATATAAAAATAACATGCATTATAGCTGAAAGGTATATCCATTTGGCAGATGCTTTTATCCAAAGCGACTTACATTACATTCAAGGTAGCTACACATTTTTACATTTTGTCAGTTCTTGCTTTCCCTGGGAATCGAACCCATGACCTTGGTGTTGCTAATGCCACACTCTCATTGTTTGAGCTACAGGAAAGATATAGCTATACTGCTGCATCACAAATTGACTGGATGTTATATTTTGAACTCTTGGCATGAAAACAAAATTGGTTGTCTACCAATCTTTAATTTTTTTTTTCTGTGTTCATAGGAAATATTCATTTCAAAATAAAGGTCTGAAATGAATATGAAAATATGAAAACTGGAATTTATAAGATGCATCAGTACGCAAGGGGACTAGCTAAAGTTACCCTGAAGAGGACAGCAACTTAGTAAGTAGTGAAACACGTTTTCTGTTGTTTATCATGCGCAGTCTCTGAACTTGTGATCACCCGTTGTGTATTTAGATCGCACAACTGTACAATAATAGCAAGCACAGCGCACCTTGCAGCACAGCTAAACTTACTCTTCCTCAGTAACTTCTCCATCATCTGATCCTTCATCTCTGGATGTGAAATAATCCATTATGACATTGTTTAGGGCACTGACATCAACAGGATTAAGCAGATTGAGTTGAGCGAGATCATTTAAGCGAGCAACTTCAGACTAGCTGCTTTCTTGTGCTCCGCCATCTCACGATACGATAACATTGTATTAAAGTATTTCACAAAAAAAAAAAAAAAAAAAAATGTATGAGGGTTTTTGATTTTGGGTTTGGCTGTGCATATTGATAAGGTAGAATCGATAGCTATTTTAGATGGAATTTAAGAAGAGGAAGTTGGCAGTGTTTAAATACAACTGTAGTTGTCTTCTGCTATTGTCTTCATCTTTGGTTGTGGTCATCTCCTGCTGCTTCATAGATAAACCTACGCAAACACTCGCTCACAGCAGCAACACTGATTTTCCTGTGACAGGAAGGGCAATTAATCAGGTTCTCTCTCTCTCTGTAATCCCTGAACATTCTGATTTGCCGCTGGTCTGTTTCCTGTTAATGCGGGACCTCCCTCTCTCTTTAGAGGATGTGAGAATTTAAATCTGGGTTTCTCCTTTTACGTGTTGCTTTCCTGTTATGCCACACTGCAGAGTTAAACCTGATGTTTCATTTAAAACCTGAGTCTGCTGAATGTTTCTAAAATTACAATATTTTATTGCTCAGAAGTTGTTGTTTTTTTTTTTTTTTTTTTTTTTTTTTTTTTTTTAACTTATTTAACTACCAACTTTGTTTCAGATGTAGTATTTGTTTGGAGAAAATTGTGATGTCCTTACATTAGTGAACCACTAGATGGCCCTCAGGCTCCTTGAGTTGATACATGTGAAGTAAGTGAGTGAATGCTGAGCATGTGCGCATATTACCCTGCTCATTGATAACAGTGCTCCTTGTCTTGAAGACAACAAAATTGACAACAAAATTTAATTTTTTACAAGATTTCTTGTAATCAGTACATCACTTACATCAGTAAGTGCACCGTTTCCTAATCCTTTTTTTGCCTTGTCCCGGTAAGCCCGCTATTCCACTTGTGACATGCTGAGGATGCTTGAGAACTACATGCTCGTCATCAATGCTGCTGGAGATGCTTGGCCAGAAGCCAGAAAAGGGGCTTTGCTTCTTCACTGCCTCGGAACTGAAGGTCAGAGACTGTTTTATATACTGCCCAATACCGGTGACAATCTGGCCGATGCCATTAAAGTGTTGGAGGAGCACATTGCTAACCTTCGCATTCGCAAAAGATTATTACTGGAATCTAAATTGACACTGGAGACTGCAATTACAATTGCCACACAGCTAGAGGCTGCTGATGTGCAGGCAAAATCCATGGCTACAAGCAGTTCTGCTCCAATACAAACCATACATGCCACTTCTACAACTGGAAGACAGCATCCTATGGCCAAATTCAAAGCATGTACCTCATCACGTACCTGTGCCGTCTGATGTGTAATGTGACCATAAATGCTACACCTGTGTCTCTTCAGTCTCCATCCTGCCGAAACAACTGTACGAGCAGCATTTTTGTACTGTGCTGTTACAAGCTCCTACTGCACGTTTAGAGTAAACGTACCTATTAAGCTCACCAAAATCTACATTGAGACATTTGAGTGGACAGGGTATTGGTTTGAATACAATAAGTTATGTTAAAATAAAATATTAATCTCTCACACAATAATTTTATTTTAAATGACAAAAGCATTTAAATTAAGATATACATAATTAAATGCAAAAAGTCTGACTCGACTGAAAAGACTCTCGAGACTCGCATGATGTTTAGAGCCCCCACCAGCAGCAGCAGAGCTGTCCTTCAGCGCAGCTGCAAGAGTTTATCAGATATCTATCCAATTGAGAAAAAAACAGGAGTAAATGCCTTCTGAAATTCTATCGAGATGGATTTATATCCGATCACTCAAACCAATTCAGAAGGTGGTCTGGGATGCATTTCAGACGAAACTGGACAAGTGTAAATGCATCTGGTTGTTTAAATCACATATGTAAATTTTACTCCTGGCAAATTGTTAAAAAAATAAACGTGTGAGAGCGTGTTATAGGCTATATATGACATGTTGTATTCAGATATGACGGCGCTACTGCGACACGTTGAGTAAAGCAAGCCAACATGCAAACGGCCGCAAGTGAAACTGAAAATAGGCTAAGTCTTAGATAAACACAAATAAATCTTCATTAAAACGAATGACCAGTGCTTCTTCTTACCACTGCTTAAACTAGCATTGTGATATACTTGAAGTGTTTTATATCTATAGATATTATTATATGCAAGACAAGTCAAGTGTTGATTTCAGCTGCCACTTGGTCATCACTTTAAAAAACAAAAACTTTAATTCAACAAACAAAACATGCTCCAAACTTTTTTCTAAATTAACTTAATAAAGAAATTAATTTAGAAAAAAAATATTTTTAATTAATTTATGGTTAATGCACACTCGAGTAGTCAATAGTTTCCGACAGCGCTGACTAGTGCTTGAAGTAGTTGATCTCTCAACTGCTTGACTAGTCTAAGCAAGCCCTATTGTACACAGTCCTGCTCTTGACACTGTTTGGCTGCTAGTGGTAATTTCTACTGCTAGTGGTCATTTCCACCTGCTTATGGGCTGGTGCTGTCTTCGCACAAATATGCTCTGATGGTCAACGTACTGTTGCTTTTGCATCCAGAACACTCAGCTGAACAGAAGTACTCCACTGTTCAAAAGGAGGCTCTGGCGTGCATTTGGGCTGTGGAAAAGTGGAGGACATACTTGTGGGGTTGCAGATTTACTCTGTGGACTGGCCTTCAAGCCTTAACAATGCTACTGACCACAAAAGGGACTGATAGAGCTGGTATGCACATAGCTCGGTGGGCTGCTCGGTTGCTCTGTTTTAATTACACGGTTGAGTATCGTGCTGGATCTGAAAATCACACTGCAGTTTGTTTGTCCCGTTTGCCCCTGCCTCTTACTTCAGATGTTGAGTCTGATACAGAACCTGAGTTTGTTGCTTTACTGTCCACTGGTTCGACTGCCATATCACAGCTACAGTAAGCAACAGAAATAATTAATTTAACTAAGAGGGGAATATGTGATGTCCTTACATTAGTGAACCACTAGATGGCACTCAAACTCCTTGAGTTGATACATGTGAAGTGAGTGAGAGAATGCTGACCATGTGCGTGCATATTACCCTGCTCCTTGATAACTGTTATTAAAAAGTTGAATTAAGAAGAATACAATTTCTTGTGCTCCTTGTCTTGAAGACATAACAAAAAGCTCAGCTCATTTGGTCTTGGGTTCATATTAAAGTCTTTGTCAATTGTGACAGAAAGTCTGACACGTGAGATCACTAGGATCTGTTCTTAGGAGATAAAACTGAGAAGAAGCCTCTATTTAATCTAACTGATTTCCAAAAGAAACAATTGAGACATTGAAGATGACTCCTCTGTGATTTTTCTTCCCTAAGGGTGTGTTTTGCTTTCTGTCCGTTTGCATGTTTGAGCAGTTTTATGGTGCTTTACTTGTTATTTCCAGCTGACATTTAATTGCTTCCCACAGTTTCTAGAAGCTCCCATTTGCTCTGTAATGACAAGCCTGTGTCCTCAATGCATTCAAAGGTCCTGGCATCCTCGCTACTGTGTGCACTTTCAGTAAGATTTGTTTGGGCACAGTACCAAACGTTTCCACTAGATGAAATCCGCCTCCCATTCATTTCCAATGGCGCCATTTTTAACTGCAAACAATACAAGTGACTATTTTTTTCAGGAAATTTAACATTTTGAATCATATCCATGATCTGTGTGTGTGTGTGTGTGTGTGTGTGTGTGTGTGTGTGTGTGTGTGTGTGTGTGTGTGTGTTCACGGAGCAAGTGCCGAAACCTTTACCAAGTTTTGAACCATTCCGTTGAAGTAAAAAATTCTAAAAAAAAAAACAAACGCGTAAAATGTTTTGATCAAAAATGACTGAACAGCACTAGCACCAATGAGCTGCAACAATAAAATATACAAACAGAAAATAAAATAAGATACTAATTGCATGTTAATGTACACTGTATTTCCAAAAGTTTTGGGACGTCTGCCTTTACATGTACATGAACTTTAATAACATCTCATTCTTAATCCGTAGGTTTTAATATGGAGTTGGCCCACCCTTTGCAGCTATAACAGCTTCAACACTTCTGGCTTTCCACAAGGTTTAGGAGTTTGTTTGTGGGAATTTTTGACCATTCTTCTAGAAGTGCATTTGTGAGGTCAGGCACTGATGTTGGATGAGAAAGCCTGGCTCGCAGTCTCTGCTCTAATTCATCCCAAAGGTGTTCTGTCGGGTTGAGGTCAGGATTCTGTGCAGGCCAGTCAAGTTCCTCCACACCAAACTCGCTCATCCATATCTTTATGGACCTTGCTTTGTAAACTGGTGCGCAGTCATATTGAAACAGGAAGGGGCCATCCACAAACTATTCCCAAAAAGTTGGAAGCATGAAATTGTCCAAAATGTCTTGGTATGCTGAAGCATTAAGAGTTCCTTTCACTGGAACTAAGGGGCCAAACCCAACCCCTGAAAAACAACCCCACTCCATAATCCCCCCTACACCAATCTTAACACTTGACACAATGCAGTCAGGCAAGTACTATTCTCCTGGCAACCACCAAACCCAGACTCGTCTATTGGATTGCCAGAAGCATGATTCGTTACTCCAGAGAACACATCTCCAATTCTCTGGAGTCCAGTGGTGGCGTGCTTTACACCACTGCATCTGACACTTTGCATTGCACTTGGTGAAGTCTTGGATGCAGCTGCTCGGGCATGGAAACCCATTCCATGAAGCTCTCTATGCTCTGCAATCTGAAGGCCACACCAAATTTGGAGGTCTGTAGCTATTGACGCTGCAGAAAGTTGGCAACTTCCACGCACTGTGCACCTCAGCATGCGCTGACCCTGCTCTGTGATTTTACGTGGCCTATACTACTTTGTGGCTGAGCTGCAAATGTCATGGAATGACAAATATACACTCACCTAAAGGATTATTAGGAACACCATACTAACACCATACATACAAACACCATACTGTGTTTGACCCCCTTTCGCCTTCAGAACTGCCTTAAATCTACGTGGCATTGATTCAACAAGGTGCTGAAAGCATTCTTTAGAAATGTTGGCCCATATTGATAGGATAGCATCTTGCAGTTGATGGAGATTTGTGGGATGCACATCCAGGGCATGAAGCTCCCGTTCCACCACATCCCAAAGATGCTCTATTGGGTTGAGATCTGGTGACTGTGGGGGCCATTTTAGTACAGTGAACTCATTGCCATGTTCAAGAAACCAATTTGAAATGATTCGAGCTTTGCATTATCCTGCTGGAAGTAGCCATCAGAGAATGGGTACATGGTGGTCATAAAGGGATAGACATGGTAGAAACAATGCTCAGGTAGGCCGTGGCATTTAAACGATGCCCAATTGGCACTAAGGGGCCTAAAGTGTGCCAAGAAAACATCCCCCACACCATTACACCACCACCAGCAGCCTGCACAGTGGTAACAAGGCATGATGGATCCATGTTCTCATTCTGTTTACGCCAAATTCTGACTCTACCATCTGAATGTTTCAACAGAAATCGAGACTCATCAGACCAGGCAACATTTTTCCAGTCTTCAACTGTTCAATTTTGGTGAGATCGTGCAAATTGTAGCCTCTTTTTCCTATTTGTAGTGGAGATGAGGGGTACCCGGTGGGGTCTTCTGCTGTTGTAGCCCATCCACCTCAAGGTTGTGCGTGTTGTGGCTTCACAAATGCTTTGCTGCATACCTCGGTTGTAACGAGTGGTTATTTCAGTCAAAGTTGCTCTTCTATCAGCTTGAATCAGTCGGCCCATTCTCCTCTGACCTCTAGCATCAACAAGGCATTTTCGCCCACAGGACTGCCGCATACTGGATGTTTTTCCCTTTTCACACCATTCTTTGTAAACCCTAGAAATGGTTGTCCGTGAAAAAATAAGTAACTGAGCAGATTATGAAATACTCAGACCGGCCCGTCTGGCACCAACAACCATGCCACGCTCAAAATAGCTTAAATCACCTTTCTTTCCCATTCTGACATCCAGTTTGGAGTTCAGGAGATTGTCTTGACCAGGACCACACCCCTAAATGCATTGGAGCAACTGCCATGTGATTGGTTGACTAGATAATTGCATTAATGAGAAATTGAACAGGTGTTCCTAATAATCCTTTAGGTGAGTGTATATATATATATATATATATATATATATATATATATATATATATAATTATCATGGTGAAGCTGGAATTGAAAAACACAAGCAAAGTGTCTTTAAAAGCTTTCTTTCTTGCCAAGAAGGTCAGTTCGGACATGCAGAGGTCTGCAGTCAGGAAAGACAAAAACCAAATCCCCTCACTCATTTTTTTATACTCCCATTTCAGTGGGTGAGGGCTTCTTACACAATAACACAAAAAAACACAATAACAAACTCCTTAGTTTGTGTTATCTGATTCTGCAGCTGTCCCACCTTTGTGAAAACACAAAACTTTCCGAGAACTTGTTCAAGGCTACAGACAACGAACATATTAGTTTGATTACTATTGAGGAGAGTATCAATGCTTTATCAAACAAGAATGTGTTTACTACAGAAAACTAGAATTCCCCTTATATTTAACAAAAACATCTTATATAAGTTTAATATAATTAAAATGCCCCTCCTTGAACTGTCACCTTATCGTGGTGGAGGGGTTTGAGTACTCGAATGACCCTGGGAGCTATGTTGTCTGGGGCTATATGCCCCTGGTACGGTCTTCCAAGGCAAACAAGTCCTTGGTGACGGGCCAGACTAAGAGCAGTTCACAAACCCAATATGAGTCAAATTAAAATCAGGACCGAGACGTCGCCCGGCATGGCGCAGCCGGGGCCCCACCCTGGAGTCAGGCCCGGGGGTTGGGGCCCGCATGTGATCGCCTGGTGGCCGGGCCTACCCCCATGGGGCTCGGCCGGGCTCAGCCCAAATGAGCAACACGGGGCCACCCTCCCGTGGGCTCACCACCTGCAGGAGGGATCATATGGGGCCGGTGCATAGTGGATCGGGCGACAGTCGAAGGCTAGGCCCCCGACGACCCGATGTCTGGACACGGAAACTGGCTTTAGGGATGTGGAATGTCACCTCGCTGGCAGGGAAGAAGCCTGAGCTTGTGCGGAAGGTTGAGAGGTACCGGCTAGAGATAGTCGGGCTCACTTCCACGCATAGCTTGGGCTCTGAAACCACACTTGAGAGAGGCTGGACTCTCTACCACTCTGGAGTTGCCCATGGTGAGAGGCGGTGGGCTGGAGTGGGTTTGCTTATAGCCCCCCAGCTCAGCTGCCATGTGTTGGACTTCAACCCAGTGAATGAGAGGGTCGCTTCCTTGCGCCTTCGAGACAAAAAATCGGGCCTGGGAGGAGTTCGGTGAGGCCATGGGTTGAGACTATCGGTTGGCCTCGAAGAGATTCTGACAAACCGTTCGCCGCCTCAGGAGGGGGAAGCAGTGCCCTACCAACACTGTTTACAGTGGAGATGGGCAGCTGTTGACCTCAACTGGAGATATCGTCGGACGGTGGAAGGAATACTTTGAGGATCTCCTCAGTCCCACCAACATGTCTTCCATTGAGGAAGCAGTGGCTGAGGGCTCAGAGGTGGATTCATCCATCATCCGGGCTGAAGTCATCGAGGTAATTAGTTAGTTGGGCAAGGCACCGGGGTCGATGAGATCCGCCCTGAGTACCTCAAGTCTCTGGATGTTGTGGGGCTGTCTTGGCTGACACGCCGCTGCAACATCGCGTGGCGGTTGGGGACAGTGCCTCTGGACTGGCAGACCGGGGTGGTGGTCCCTCTTTTCAAGAAGGGGGACTGGATAGTCGAACCTTGGATTCAGGAGGAACAGTGTGGTTTTCGTCCTGGTCGTGGAACACTGGACCAGCTCTATACCCTTTCCAGGGTGCTGGAGGGTTCATGGGAGTTTGCCCAACCAATCCACATGTGTTTTGTGGATTTGGAGAAAGCATTCAACTGTGTCCCTCATGGCGTCCTGTGGAGGGTGCTCTAGGAGTATGGGATCCTTGGCCCCTTGCTTAGGGCTGTTTGGTCCCTGTATGACCAGAGCAGGAGCTTGGTCCGCATTGCTGGCAGCAAGTCGGACTTGTTCCCTGTGCATGTTGGACTCCAGCAGGGCTGCCCTTTGTCACCGGTTCTGGTCATAATTTTTATGGACAGAATTTCTAGGCACAGCCAAGGGCCGGAGAGTGTCCGGTTTGGTAACCACATGATTTCGTCGCTGCTTTTTGCGGATGACGTTGTCGTGTTGGCCTCCTCAGACCAGGACCTTCAGCATGCACTGGGGCGGTTTGCAGCCGAGTGTGAAGCAGCCAGGATGAGAATCAGCACCTCCAAATCCGAGGCCATGGTTCTCAGTCGGAAAAGGGTGGCTTGCCCACTTCAGGTTGGTGGAGAATTTCTGCCTCAGGTGGAGGAGTTCAGGTATCTTGGGGTCTTGTTCACGAGTGAGGGAAGGATGGAACGGGAGATTGACAGACAGATCGGTGCAGCTTCTGCAGTAGCGGTCGATGTACCGGTCTGTCGTTGTAAAGAAGGAGCTGAGCTGTAAGGCAAAGCTCTCGATTTACTGGTCAATCTATGTTCCTACTCTCACCTATGGTCATGAGCTGTGGGTCATGACCGAAAGGACAAGATCCCGGATACAGGCAGCCGAAATGAGCTTTCTTCGCAGGGTGGCTGGGCGCTCCCTTAGAGATAGGGTGAGAAACTCAGTTACTCGGGAGGAGCTCAGAGTAGAGCCGTTGCTCCTCCACATCGAGAGGAGCCAGTTGAGGTGGCTTGGGCATCTATTTCGGATGCCTCCTGGACGCCTTCCCGGTAAGGTGTTCTGGGTATGTCCCACCGGGAGGAGGCCCCGGGGAAGATCTAGGACACGCTGGAGGGATTATATCTCCCGGCTGGCCTGGGAACGCCTCGGGGTTCCCCTGGAAGAGCTGGAGGAAGTGGCTAGAGAGAGGGAAGTCTGGGCGTCTCTGCTTAGACTGTTGCCCCCGTGACCCGGCCCCGGATAAGCAGAAGATAATGGATGGATGTTTTTGTGTGTGTGTGTGTCCTCTGTTTCAGAAACCTGCCCTCCCATTGGTTCATCCACCTGCATGCGTTCCAGCCAATTGCTGCCTGTCCTGTAGGATCAGCCAATCGTATACCACGCCCTGAGATCTGCAAAGCCTATAAAACTCAAGATGGCGGTTTTATGAGGGGGCTGCTTCTTGCTTTGTACAGCTTTTTATTGTATTGTAGAGCTTTTCTGTTTGTCATTGTTTCTTTTGTTATTTTGATGTCTTTTTGCCCTGGTTTTTGATGTCTTTTTGGCCTTTGGGCCTTGTTTTTTTTGTTTTTCGTTTTTGAATGTCTTTGTTTTTGAATTGGGAACAGGTTATTGGCCCTATACATAGTGCACATGTAGTTTATGGTTCTGTCTATTTACACCAGATAAGGAGTGTTTGCCACCCCTTGTAAGTTTTGGTTGTAAGTAGAGTAGTTAGGTTTTGTTTATGCTTTGTTTTCAGACAGTTTTCTTTGTATTGTAGTTAAGGTAGGGTTGTTTTGTTTTATTTGTTTCTTTTTGTTGGCAACACTCTCGTTTCCCTTTTCACCTTTTTGATTTTCCCTTTGTACATATGTAAATACATATAATCTTTCAGTAAAGCTTTACTACTTATGTTTCAAGCTCTGTTGTTGGTCCCCCTTTTGGTTAGTTTTCTTACACGGCTGGTCTAGCTGATTCCTTTCTAGTTTGATTATGTCCCTTTGGATACCCCTAGACTAATAGGGATGTAACAAATTGGGGGCTCGTCCGGGATACTATTTTTGAAATAGTTTTCTTTGAAAATAGACTGAACAGAATCTGAGTAATATTATGGCGTTGTTTGATATAAACCAGTTTGTTGACAACCCTAGTGTTGCGCAACTTGATAAATGCCATAAGGTGGATTTAAGAGCTGTTGCAGATCACTTTGGTATTGTTGTATCAGGAAGTCTAGTGAAGGAGCAGTTAAAGCAGATCATTTTGGAAAGATTGGTGGAGCTGCAGATCTTAAAAGGACCAGTGCGATATGGTGCTGATAGTTCTGAATCTGATGCTGTGAAGGTAAGTAGGGATGTGTCTGAAGGTGGATCAGATGTATTGCATGCAGATCTTGGTGGACCTAAGATAGCTGTTGAGGCTAAGACTCCAGCTACCTTACCAGGTTTTGACCCTTTTTCTCCAGTCTCCTCTGGTTTGTCTCCATCCAGAGGAGATGCCAGACTAAAGGTCCGTTTGGCACATCTCCAGATCAAGGCTCAGGACAGAACCCAGGCTCGTAAGGCTGAAATGGAGCTTTGTTTAGAAGTGCGCATGTTGGAAATTTAGGCTGATACAGCTGTTCGTTTGCGTAAATTGGAACTGGAATCTGCACGGGCACAAGGATCAATCAGTTCTAAAGTATCATCCTCAGACCAACTTGCTACTTCATTAGATGTGAGTAAATACATTACTTTAGTTCCGCCTTTTCGAGAGACTGAAGTCGACTCTTATTTTAGTGCTTTTGAGCGCATTGCGACTTCCTTCCATTGGCCAAAGGAAGTATGGTCTCTCTTACTCCAGTGCAAATTGACAGGAAAGGCTCAAGAAGTAGCGTCAACTCTATCATTAGAGGATAGCCTGCAATATGATTTGGTGAAAACAGCAGTTTTACGTGCCTATGAGCTTGTTCCTGAGGCATACAGGCAAAAATGTAGGAGTTATAGGAAGGCAAATAGTCAGACATTCGTTGAGTTTGCCAGAGAGAAAGGAATTCTCTTTGATAAGTGGTGTGCTGCTACCAAAACTATTGATTACAATTCTCTCTGAGAACTCCTTCTGTTGGAAGAGTTTAAGAACTGCTTGCCTGAGCGTATTGTAGTTTATTTAAATGAACAGAAAGTGTCCTCTTTGTCTGCGGCTGCAGTTTTAGCAGATGAGTTTGTGCTCACTCATAAAAATGTTTTTGTATCAAATGATCAAAAACTTTTGTCAGTGCCTACTACTTCAGTGCCTTTGCCTTCTGCACCTAGTCAGGTAAAATTACCTTCTGTCCACCCAAAAGAGCGAGAATGCTTTTACTGTCACAAGGTTGGGCATGTTATTGCTGATTGTATATCGCTGAAAAGAAAGCAGACACAATCACAAGGGATAGGTCAAAAAAAAGTGTAGCTTTAATTAAGAATGTCCCTTTGTCTCCTGAAGAAACTGTTTCCAACAGTGACATAATTCCTGATTCTGCTTACACTCCATTCATTTTTAAGGGGCTTGTCTCAGCAACAGGACAGCCTGAGGATCAGAAGCTGATTCGTATCCTGAGGGATACTGGAGCAGCCCAGTCGCGTGTGCTTGCAGATGTGTTGCCCTTGACTGATCAAACCTCATGTGGGGTGAGTTTGATAGTGCAGGGTATTGAGATTGGATGTGTACCAGTACCTTTACACACTGTGCACATAGAGTCAGACTTAGTGACTGGTTTCTTTAGAGTTGGGGTGCAGCCAACTTTGCCTATAAAAGGGATTGACTTCATCATGGGAAATGATATAGCTCATGGAAAAGTAACACCAATGCTTGAGGTAGCTGATCAAATAGATCACTGTTCCAAATGTTTTCCCTAGTTGTGTCATTACTCGTGCACAGGCACAGAAATTAGAACATGTCGATCTGGCTGATTCTATTATATGTTGATGTTGATGAATGATCTGGTCCAGGACAATTCAAAAGTGTCTGCCTCTTCAGACTTTGGTTTGAAGGCTAAGCCCGTTTCCTCAAAACTGCCTGTACAGTTTGACCCGCTTAAGTTTTTGGTTTCTCGTGAGCAATTGGTTGCTGCTCAACAGTCTGACCCTTCTTTGGTTAAGAGTTTTTCATTAGTTGTCCCTTCTGAAGCAGTTAATGACAGAGAGACAGTCTATTACCTTGAGGATGAGGTATTAATGCGCAGGTGGACTCCTCCTGGTGTGGCAGATTTAGACTGGAGTGCTACATATCAAGTGGTAGTTCCTTCTATTTTAAGAGAACAAGTGTTGTGTCTGGCTCATGACTGTGTATGGTCTGGACATCTAGGCATCACAAAAACCTATAATCGTATTTTGAAGCACTTTTTCTGGCCAGGTTTGAAATCTGACGTGGCACGGTACTGTAAAACCTGTCATACATGCCAACTGGCAGGTAAGCCAAACCAAAAAGTTCCTCCAGCTCTTCTCTGTCCAATTCCTGTTGTGGGAGAGCCCTTTGAGCATGTAATGGTTGACTGTGTGGGCCCTTTGCCCAGGACTAAATCTGGTAATCAGTTCTTGTTGACCATAATGTGTGTTACTAGAAGATTTCCAGAGGCTATTCCCTTACGAAAAATCACTGCTACCTCAGTGGTAAAAGCATTGACCAAGTTTTTTTCAACGTTTGGGCTCCCTAAAATTCTCCAGACTGATCAGGGCTCTAATTTTCTTTCTAAAGTGTTCAATCAAGTTTTGGAGACCTTGGGTATTCATCACAGAGTCTCTAGTGCTTATCATCCAGAATCCCAGGGTGCTCTTGAGCGTTGGCATCAGACATTAAAATCTATGCTGCGAAAATACTGTTTGGAAACTGAAAAGTGCTGGGACAAAGGAATTTATTTTGTTTTATTTGCTGTGCGTGAGGCTGTGCAGGAGTCCCTTGGATTTAGTCCGGCGGAACTTATCTTTGGACATACTCTTCGTGGTCCCTTGAGACTTATCAAAGATGAGTTATTATCCGCGGACTCTGCTCCCAAGATGAATGTATTAGACTATGTCAGTCAGCTGCGGGAACGCTTGCATAAGGCTGTGGCTATGGCAAAAGAATCGATGTCTTCTACACAAGGGGCTATGAAACGCCATTTTGACAAGAAGGCTAGGGCACGATCATTTAGACCTGGTGATTACGTTTTGGTTCTATTGCCCATCTCTGGTTCATCTCTCTGCTTGTTTTTCAGGTCCTTATAGAGTTATGGAAAAACTCAGTGAGACCGACTATGTAATCCAGACTCCAGAAAGTAAACGCAAAACTCGGGTCTGTCATTTAACCATGCTGAAAGAATACCATGCAAGAGTAAGTCCTGTAGCAGTTTCCGTCAATTCAAATTGTAATGAGGATGTAATCTCCAAGCCTTTGGCGACTGTTTCAGTACCTGTTGAACCAGATATTGAAGATGATCTAGTGTTTTCTAAGTCTGTACAAAAGTCAGCTAGACTTTCAAATTCAGAAATGATCTCTGAGTTTTGCATCTTCAGCATCTGTCAGCGGATGAGCAAGTTGAAGTTTTGCAATTAGTTGCAGATTTCCTTACTCTTTTTGGAGATGTACCTTCCCAAACTACGGTTCTACAGCATGACATAGTAGTCACAGATGTCACCCCTATCAAGCAACATGCTTATCGTATTAATCCTGTAAAGAGTGCTATCATGAAACAGGAGGTTGAGTTTCTTTTGGACAATGGGTTAGCGACGCCCAGCTCTAGCCCTTGGAGTTCTCCCTGCCTGGTGGTTCCGAAGTCAGATGGCACTATTAGATTTTGTACAGATTACAGAAGGGTGAATTCTGTTACTCTTCCAGACTCCTATCCATTGCCAAGAATCGAGGACTGTATAGATAATGTTGGTTCAGCTAAATATGTTACTAAATTAGACCTACTAAAGGGATATTGGCAGGTTCCTTTAACACCTAGAGCCTCTGAGATCTCTGCCTTTGTGACACCTAACCATTTTCTGCAGTACTCTGTAATGGCATTCGGGATGAGAAATGCTCCCGCTACGTTCCAGCGGCTAGTAAATTTGGTCCTAGCTGATGTGCCAAATTGTAATGCCTATCTAGATGATTTGGTAATTTACTCTCCTGATTGGCTCAATCATGTTAAAACTCTTAGGGACGTATTTACCCGTCTTGCAGGAGCTACTTTGACTTTGAATCTTGCAAAGTGCGAGTTTGGTAAGGCCACGGTAACCTATTTGGGAAAACAGGTAGGGCAAGGACAGGTACAACCTGTTGAGCAAAAGGTTACTGCGATTACTGCCTTTCCAGCTCCTAATACCAGGAAAGAGCTTCGTAGATTCCTTGAGATGGTTGGATATTATCGAGGTTTTTGCAAGAACTTCTCCACTGTTGTTACCCCACTTACCAATCTACTGAGCCCTTCCAAGAACTTTGAATGGTCTCCTGAGTGTCAGCAGGCCTTTGTTAATGTAAAAGCCTTATTGTGTACAGCCCCTGTTCTTGCTGCTCCCAATTTTGATTTACCATTCAAGATTGAGGTAGATGCAAGTGCTGTTGGTGCAGGCGTGGTGTTGTTACAAGAGGATGAGAATGTAGTTAACCATCCTGTTTGCTACTTTTTCCCGCAAGTTTAACAAACACCAGTTAAGGTATTCGACAATTGAGAAAGAGGCTTTGGCAATGTTGCTCTCTCTTCAATATTTTGAGGTTTACGTAGGTTCATCTCCTGAACCCGTAATTGTCTTCACTGATCATAATCCACTGACGTTTCTCTCTCGTATGTACAATCATAACCAGCGTCTTATGAGATGGTCTTTATTGCTTCAGGATTATAATCTAGAAATAAGACACAAGAAGGGCATTGATAATGTCATTGCTGATGCTTTGTCCCGTGTCTTGGTTTATAGATGCAAACCTTTTTAAAAGTTTCTTCTTGTGAAGGGAGATGTTATGTCCTTTAGTTGTGTTTTTGTGTGTGTGTGTGTGTGTGTGTGTGTGTGTGTGTGTGTGTGTGTGTTCTCTGTTTCAGAAACCTGCCCTCCCATTGGTTCATCCACCTGCATGCGTTCCAGCCAATTGCTGCCTGTCCAGTAGGATCAGCCAATCATATACCACGCCCTGAGATCTGCAAAGCCTATAAAACTCAAGATGCGGTTTTATGAGGGGGGCTGCTTCTTGCTTTGTACAGCTTGTTATTGTATTATAGAGCTTTTCTGTTTGTCATTGTTTCTTTTGTTATTTTGATGTCTTTTTGCCCTGGTTAATTTTTTTTTCTCGTTTTTGAATGTCTTTGTTTTTGAATTGGGAACAGGTTATGGGCCCTATACATAGTGCACATGTAGTTTATGGTTCTGTCTATTTACACCAGGTAAGGAGTGTTTGCCACCCCTTGTAAGTTTTGGTTGTAAGTAGAGTAGTTAGGTTTTGTTTATGCTTTGTTTTCAGACAGTTTTCTTTGTATTGTAGTTAATTGGGTTGTTTTGTTTTATTTGTTTCTTTTTGTTGGCAACACTCTCGTTCCTTTTCACCTTTTTGATTTTCCCTTTGTACATATGTAAATACATATAATCTTTCAGTAAAGCTTTACTACTTATGTTTCAAGCTCTGTTGTTGGTCTGCTTAAATCCCCTTTTGGTTAGTTTTCTTACACGGCTGGTCTAGCTGATTCCTTTCTAGTTTGTTTATGTCCCTTTGGATACCTCTAGACTAATAGGGATGTAACAATGGATAATTAAAATGGCTTATATGGTTTGCTATAGTTTGTTATGATCAAAATTTCCTTTACACTCCTTCTCTGATTACATATAATCACACCAAAAAATTTCAGAGTTTATACTTTTCTCAATCCATACATCAGGTTATTTAAATTTGCTAGCATTTAATACAATCAATCACTCTTGATTCACAAAGAAAACATTTTCTTTTTTCCAAAACAGAAATCTCTGTTATGTAGAAAGCTAATAAAAAATCTGAATAATAAAATCTTAATCTTAACCAATTCTTTAAGTTTGCACCATCTCTTAACACGGACAAAACCTTCAACTAGATCAAAACTACTTCAAATCAAAATTTTCTTTCTAAGAAAGAACTATCTTCAAGATCTCAAAACTATCTTCAAGCAATGAAAGCTATCTGTGTGTTCTGCACAATCTTAACCATTTTCTTCACCTTATTTTGTTAGCTTTTTACTTAGTTTACACATTTAAGGATCTATTTAATAATCTAACCATAAAAAGTTTTAGAATCATCTCTCTTTTTTAACACAAACATAATTTTAATCTATTTTTTTAAACAATGTAGTTATATACACAGATATTGTCATGAGAATAGCCTTAGCTGCTGACATGCCATTAAATCTTTAAACTAACTCAGAGTCAATTTCGGTAATTTTGGAGAACTGGAGTAGTTTATAATAGATCCATTGATCCAGATCATCAACTCGGTAACCACACTGTAAAATAGGCAAGCTTTTCAGAATTTAGCTTTAGCAATAGCATACTTCACAGATTTTTTTTTTTTTTTTTTGCCCTGTATTGCAAGCTTTAATCAGATTGCATTATAATATTCAGACCTAGTCCTTCTAACTAGTTTATCACATTCTCTCTGTTTAGAGAACTGTTGCAACTATTAAAAATTGTAGCATCTATGGTTGTAATGTCTTCATTAAGATTTTAAAACCCTCAAGTTTCTTCAATTAATAATCCCTAGATAATTTTTTATTTTACAATAATGTATAGTGAGAATCCCTATAGTCTATATTATTAATAGATTTTCCTCTTTTTGATTTACATGTACCTGAAATATTTTCAAATTATCAGTAACTAATCAAATCATGAGTTCCCTTTTGTTCGTCTCTTCTCTTCTCTGACTGCTGCTTTGCTGGACTCCTGAAAATACTGAAATGGAATTGATTAACTGGTCAATCAGCGCGATCGACAAGATTTTCTCACTAAGGAAGGGTGCCCCGGGAGAACCCACCTGCCCGGACGGGACCTTTGCGCGCAGGGCGTGCGAGGGACGCATGGAACAACTGGCAAGTCCTGTGCCTGGAGGCTCTGTCCGTGGAGGATGCGGAAGATTTATACATGATTGGATTATTGATGGCGGGGTTCCTATTCTTTGGCTTTGGGATTGCCCTGACCTATCGGAAGATTGGTAAGACAGCTGCAAGCAAATTCACCCAGCCGCTGTCTGTGGAAATTAAAGAATGCTTCGGGGTTGTGTGTGACCGTCTGAAGGAATTAGATCAGAAAGTGATAGGAATTGAGGAACTGAACCGTAACAACGCAGTCGGACTGCGGATACGCAGGGTAGAGTGGGCTCTATCGGGGGTCAGATCGGTGAACTTTTACGGACTGTAACCGGTCTGGCCATGAGGCTGGACGTAATGTCTAGGGAAACTGCACAGACCGGACGTGAATGCTGAGGACCAGATCTGATTGATTGATTATGATCGGACAAATTACCGAAGATCATCAAATGGATTAAAAAATAATAAATTGTATTTGCCTGACCTAATCAACTAGCCCAACGAACCTCACTTGGTCCCTATCTCTCGGTTGGGATTTCAGCCTGACAGCTTTGTCTGCTATCTTTCCCTGTGCACTGCCTTATCTCCCTTCAAGGACAAACCATAGAACTGAACTCGAAAACATCTGAAGTTATGGCTAACATTCTCACACAACACAATCTCAGACTCACTCGCACCATACATACCCGACCTTATTCCCTCCCCGCTCCATCCGTCTGCCTGTCTGTTATCTATCTCCTCTCCCACTCATACAAAAAATCCCACCACGTGACCACGTGTACTGTGTCATGTTTATGTTTATGTTTATGTTTTGTTGTGTTTGCTATGTAATGCTTGCTAAATTGCATTCTTGTATTTCTGGAGAGCGTGGGGCGGCGCCTGAATAATCGGCTGCGGCCCGGAGGCTTGCTCCAAACTTCATTTCGTTATACTGTACTTGTACATGTGTAATGACGAATAAACTTCAACTTCAACTTCAACTTCAGTCACTCCGAGTAACGTCGGTGACTGACGAATGGGGGTTTCGCTTAGAAGCCTATCATCTTCGAGATCTAAGAAAGTGCCCAATGGCAGTGCCAATGCCATGGGCATGCGGAATTTGCATGCGTAACTCTGCCCCACCACGTGGGTATATAAGGAAGTACGCAAAGCACATCGCATTATGTTTCTGCTTCAGAGCCAAGAGTACCTACTCTTCACTCCACAAAGCCTTCTGAGTTAAGTTGTCAGCCTCTTTGAGACGAGCAGCCTTCCAGTCGGTGTTGGTGTTACAGCGCGTTCCAGCGATCGCATACTTCCAGCCTGCTGATCTGTGCAGTGGTCTGCATCCAGCTGGTGTGCGTTTCCCTGGGCGCTTCGGCATCGACTGCAAGGTTTTCCTCTCACAAAAGAGCTCACATGTGGCGCGTCCTTTTCAGGATGTCTCGCCCGTGTTCTTCTGGGTGCGGCCAGTCTCTGCCGCCCTCTGATGGGCACATGCACTGTCTGGCGTGTTTGGGCTTTCAGCACTCTCAGGCAGCGCTTGTGGATGAGTCATGTTCTCACTGCGGGAACATGACCATCTCGGTGCTGCGGTCGAGACTCAATGAACTCCACACCGGAGCGAGAGTCCCCTCTGCCACACCCCAATCTGTAGTCTCCACGCGAGGCGGCACTTTGGCTGGTGGCCAGGGTGACCTGAGGGTGATGGTGTGGAATCAAGCTCCGACGTTCATGCCTCAGCCCACACCCCCCTCTACACACTGTTCCCGCTGTGCACTCAGACGGCAACACCGGGACCAACACCTGCTGCCCCATGTGTTTCGTTTGGGGCCGCAGAGGACGACGAGATGTCGGTCGCCGCATCTCAAGGTGGGCTAGAGTCCTCTGAGGATGATGATTCGGCTGTGCTGCCGCCTTTGGGTGTGCCAGCATTGTCCGAGTCAGACCCAGAGCTGACGGCCATGCTTACCTGAGCAGCCACGGGTCTTGGGTTGGAGTGGAACCCTCCGCCTCGGCCCGAGCACTTGCGGTTGGATGATTGTTTTTTGGGGGCGGTGCATTCTGACACCCGTCAGACCACGCCCTCAATACCTTTCTTCCCGGAGGTGCATGAGGAGGTCACGTGGTCCTGGAGGTCCCCGTTGTCTTCTCGTGACCGTTTGATGACCCACTCCGCCTTCTCTGCCCTTGATGGGGCCATAGCTAAAGGTTCCCCCAGATGAACGCTCTGTTGTGATGCAACTGTGTCCAAGGGTGCTTCAACCTGGCGTGGCGACCCAAAGCACCCCTCTGAGGCCTGTAGATTCACATCATCCTTGGTGGCGAAGACCTACAGAGCCAAGGGGCAGGCCGCCGCCTCTCTGCATGCCATGGCTACCCTTCAGGCCTACCAGGCTAAGGTGCTGTGTGACATGCACGGGGGCAGAGCTGACCCAGGGCTCATACATGAGCTGCATGCCGCCACCGACCTCGCCCTCCGGGCGACGAAGGTGGCCGCACACTCCCTGGGCCAGGTGATGTCCACAGCTGTGGTCCAGGAGAGACATCTTTGGCTCAACCTGGCCGATATGCAGGACGCCGAGCGGACCCAGTTCCTTGACGCCCTCATATCCCAGGAATGGCTTTTTGGCGGCGCGGTTGAGAGCTGCGCCCAACAGTTCTCAGCCACCCAGAAGCAGTCTGAGGCCATTAGTCATATACTGCCCCAGCGGTCAGCTGCTGCCTCCACCCAACCGCCGGCACAGATGCCTCAGCCTGCTCACCGCCCCAGCAGCAGCCTTCACCTGGGCCGCACCGTGGAGCACGCCGCAGGAAGGTGCCCCAGCCAGCGAAAAAACGGCAGGCTAAGCGGCGCTCCTGACGCAGACAGCTCAGGGATGGGTAGTTCTTTCCAGGAGATGGCCGGGGGGAATCTTTTGTTCCGCTGTTGGCCCCTGGTCCAGCAGCACTCCAATGGGGTTAAGGAAGGAACTGACACTCCCATCCCTGAGCACCCAGAGACCGGTGACGGCAGTGTGTGCCGCCCCCGGGCCATACCGCTCTCATCCCTCTCTGTCGCCAGCCTCCTCTCAGAACAGACCCCTGTGGAACGCTCGTCCTTCCCTAGTCTCCTCTGTCAGGACGCAGCTGCTGACCGTGCCCCCACACCGGGACGATAAGCCACCCACGTCCGGCCCAGCCACACTGCCTTGCTGCCCCACCTGGGGTACGTCTGTGGTCCAAATGACCCTGCTGGTGCAGTTTTTGGGAGCCTGGCTACAGCTTCCCGGACTGTTCCTCTGGGTCACGAGGAGGTCAGGCTCGGCTATGCGATTCAGTTCCGGGGAGTCCGCTTCCGGGGAGTCCGATACACCATGCTGGGGCCCAATGCTCCAGTCATGCGTGCTGAGATCGCCTCTATGCTGGTGAAGGGCGCGATCGAGCCTGTCCCTCAAGCTGAAATGAAGTCCGGCTTTTACAGCCCCTACTTCATTATACCCAAGAAAACCGGTGAGTTACGACCAATCCTGGACCTGCGCATCCTGAACCGATCCCTTCACAGGTTTCCGTTCAGGATGTTGACAGCGAAACACCTTTTCGAATGCGTTCGTCCAGCAGATTGGTTTGCAGTGATCGACCTGAAGGACACCTACTTCCATGTCTCCATTATTCCTCGACACAGACCATTTCTACGGTTTGCCTTGGAACCTTGCCTTGGCACTGCTCTGTCCAGTACGCGCCCTCTGTGCCTACGTAGACAGGATGCAGTGTTTCAGGACCTCAGACCAGCTCTTTGTCTGTTATGGTGGGAAGCTGAAGGGAAAGGCGCTCTCAAAGCAAAGGTTGTCGCACTGGATAGTGGACGCCATTGTTTTGGCTTACCAGATGCTGGGGTGCCTATCCCCCCTCAGGGCCCACTCTACTCAGAGTGTGGCCTCCTCTTGGGCTTTAGCGCATGGCGCCTCGCTAACAGACATCTACAGAGCTACAGGCTGAGCGACACCTAACACATTCGCCAGATTTTACAATCTCCGAGTGGAGCCTGTTTCCGACTATGTACTCACCCCTACTAGTGGCCGGTAATGTATTAGGCTCAGGTGTCTTCGCTTGCTCGCCATTCCACTCCTCGGACTGGATACGTGCGATTATATCCTCAGGTGAGCTTCCTGGAAGCCCTGAGCTCCTCCAGCACTGTCAACGCCGACACCAGTAAGTCTGCCCACTCGCCCAGACCCTCATGTCAGGCCGGGTGCCTCCGTGTGCAAGGTTCCTCCTTTGGGCAACCCCCACACGTGTATTTCCACCGTAAGCCTCCTCGAGCAGGTGTTTTCCCTTGGCAAACTTCAGCTGGTTCCCCAGAATCTTCCATATGCAGCCCCTAGTGGTCATATGTGTATTCTAAGTCCTCCCCCCAGGCAGGCATCCTGGCACATGTTCCCCCTGGAATATGCTTCCCAGTGTACCTTGGTATTCCTGTGATAAGTGTCCGTACTAAGCCTTACGACAGGGAGCTCGCACTTACGCAGGGCACTGGAAGACAGCCGAGTGGCGGGATTAGATTGGGACCCCCATTCGTCAGTCACTGACGTTACTCGGAGTGACTGAACGAAAGGGAACGTCTCAGTTACGTATGTAACCCTCGTTCCCTGAGGAGGGAACGGAGACATAACGTCCCCGTGCCACTCCGCTGTACCGCTGGAACAGCCAGAGTTCAGTCTTGGCTCCTCAGCAGGAAAACATAATGCAATGTGCTTTGCGTACTTCCTTATATACCCACGCGGTGGGGCGGAGTTATGCATGCAAATCCTACATGCCCATGGCATTGGCACTGCCATTGGGTGCTTTCTTAGATCTCGTAGATGATAGGCTTCTAAGTGAAACCCCCATTTGTCAGTCACTGACGTTACATCTCCGTTCCCTCCTCAGGGGTTACTTACATAACCGAGACAATCTATATCAGTACTCAGTCCTATAGTTATATATTGATTGAATCAAATAAAATAATAAAAAACACATCACACAAACTAATTTGTCTGCTGGTTTACATCATCTGCCAGGTGTGTTGATCATCTCTTTTGCCCCATGGAAGTTCCATCTTCACCATGGTGACTGCAATGGGCCATTGCAATGGGCTTTCCCTCGTTGGCAAGGGAGGTTCGTTACCAGCACATAACCTTGATCCTTCATTTTATTCTGTGTTGGGTTGCTGAGGTTGTTTGGTGTAAGATGAGATCATAATCGCACCCCCATTGGTTTGTATTGATGGAGTGAATGTAGAATGTGAATGTAGAATGTAGACCTTAAGCATTTTTGTTAGTGACAACATGTATTAAATCATCTGCTTATCTGGCTGGCCGACTTTTTTGGTGTGACCTGTGGGACTTTCATGTTAACAGTAACAAAACAAAACAACATTTTATACATTTGGAACAGAATCAGTTCAATTCGCTGGAACCCATCATGACATACTGTAAAAGAAAAAAGTTTAGTGTGGATGGACAGGGCAAGCTCACTTTCTTTCTGCCTTCCCAAGTTATGTGCTGCGCAGGTGTGATTTACCTCATACCTCAATCTAGCACTATTCCTCAGAATAGATCTATTTCGACGAATGGCCGGGGTGACCTGAGGATCACATTTAGGGCAAACCCGCCGAGCCAACCTCTGCAGGCCCCTAATCCCTCACAAGTGCCGTTACCAGTAGAGCTTCCGGGGGAACCCGCTGGCCCCTCCCATGGGCGTCCAGCGGTGACATTTGGAGCTCCGGCGGATGAGCAGATGTCGATCGCTGCATCAGAGGGGGATTTCCAGTCCTCGGAGGATGAAGATTCGGCTGCACTGCCTCCCTCTGTGAGAGTGGCAGTGGTCGAGACGGACCCCGAGTTGACGGCTATGCTTTCTCGGGCCGCTGGAAAGTTTGGGCTTGAGTGGAACCCTCCACCATGTCCCGAACCTTCTAGGTTGGATGACTGGTTTCCCGGTGCCTTTCTTCCCGGAGGTGCATGAGGAGCTCACCAGGTCATGGACGACACCTTTTACTGCCAGAAACTGACCTGGTGGCTCCTCCCTCCTCACTACCCTTGACGGCAGGCAAGCCAGGGGATACGTGGGAATCCCGCCAGTGGAGCAGGCTGTCGTGATGCAACTGTGTCCGGCGACCGCCTCCAACTGGTGTGGTAACCCACATCTCCCGTCCAAGGCTTTTAAGTTCTCTTCCAGTCTGACTGCGAAGGCTTACAGGTCTTGTGGCCAGGCTGCGTCCGCCTTGCATGCCATGGCGTTGCTCCAGGTGCACCAGGCCCAGACACTCATAGACATGCACGAGGGTAGCCCTCCGGGTGACGAAAATCATTCCATTGGCCAGGTGATGTCCACTCTGGTGGTCCAGGAATGGCATCTCTGGCTCAACCTGGCCGACATGAGGGAGAGCGATAAATATCGGTTCCTGGATTCCCCCATCTCCACGGCCGGGTTGTTTGGCGACAGGGTCGAGAGCTTTGCCCAGCAGTTCTTGCCCACCCAAAAGCAGACGGAGGCCATCAAGCACATCCTGCCCCGGTGGCCAGCTGCCACCTCCACCCCGCCGCCGGCCGCAGCACCTCCGCCTGCTTGTCGCCGAGGACGTCCGCCCGCTGCCCACCACCGCCCCCGCTCTCACCCCAGCCCAGCAGCAGCCTCCACCTGGGCATCTGCGTGGATCCGGCCGTGGGAAGGACGTCCAGCCTGCTCAGGCCACTGCCAAGCCAGGTGGCAAACGCCGTCATAAGAGACCCTGAGACGGGCCACCCAGAGATGGAGGAGACTGCTCTTCAGGAGATGGCTGCAGCACCACTCCTTCCCCTGCAGGAGGGCCGGGGGAGAATTCTTTGTTGTCATTCTGTTTATGTTCTGCCGCTGGCCCTAGCACCAGCGGAACCCAAATTATCAACAAAAGAGCAGTTTCCAAAATCTCCCATGCCTTGTCACCCTCAGGCGCCTCTCCATTCGCCAGAAGGGGGTGCCAGCTGTGTTTGGGACGCACACAAGCAGCTTCCCTGCGCTTGTGTGCCCCCTCAGCGGAAGCAGGTAAGTGTTGCACAGCACACTCAGACCCCACTTCGGGCTGCTACCATGCCGTCCGTGTCGGTCCCTGCATGCCACTGCGCTGCCCCGCTGTGGGGCACGTCTGTGGTGCCGTTGGTGCTGCTTGCACGATCCCTGAGAGCCTGGCTTCCCAGCCCGTCTCGCTGGCTCATCCATTCAATCAGATTCGGCTACGCGATTCAGTTTGCCTGGCGTCACCCCAAGTTCAGGGGCATTCACTTCACCTCCGTGTCGATGTAGAATGCCCCGATGTAGAATGCCCCTTCAGATGGAGATCGCAGTCCTACTGGCAAAGGACGCGATAGAGCCAGTCCCTTCAGCCGATATGAAGACTGGCTTCTACAGCCCGTACTTCATTGTGCCCAAGAAAGGCGGCAGGTTACGGCCAATCTTGGATCTGCGATTTCTGAACTGGTCCCTTCACATGAATTCATTCAAACGCAGGACAGCGGTACCACTGAAACATTTTCAGAGGCTCCTGGGGCATATGGCATCCGCAGCTACAGTAACGCAGTTGGGATTGCTTCATATGAGGCCGCTTCAACGCTGGCTACACGACCGAGTCCCGAGATGGGGGTGGCACAGCAGAACCCTCTGCGTCCAAGTGACGCCGAGGTGCTGCCAAACCTTGAAGTGTCCAGGCATGCTGTTGTCTCCACGGATGCCTCATCCACCGGCTGGGGTGCCACGTACAACGGGCTTGCAGTTTCGGCCCAAACTGCAATGGCATATCAATTGTCTGGAGTTGTTAGCAGTTCGTCTTGCACTCAGCCGCTTCAAAACGCCGCTCAGAGGCAAGCACGTTCTGGTCCGTACGGACAGCACTGCGGTCGTTGCGTACATCAACAAACAGGGTGGTCTACGCTCCCATCGCATGTCACAACTCGCCCGCCATCTCCTCCTATGGAGTCAGTAGCATCTGAGGTCGCTTCGTGCCATTCACATTCCGAGCCTGCTCAATTGTGCAGCCGAAGAGCTCTCACAACAGCCAGTGCTCCGGGGAGAGTGGAGACTCCATCCCCAGGTGGTCCAGCTGATTTGGAGTCACTTCGGGACCGCACAGGTAGACCTGTTTGCTGCCCTGGACACGACCCACTGCCAGCTGTTTTATTCCCTGACCGAAGGGACCCTCGGCTGAGAAGCTCTGGCACACAGCTGGCCCCAGGGCCTACGCAAGTATGCATTTCCCCCAGTGAGCCTTCTTGCGCAGACACTATGCAAGGTCAGGGAGGACGAGGAGCATGTCCTGTTGGTCACTCCGTATTGGCCCAACAGGTCTTGGTTCCCGGAACTAGTGCTCCTCGCGACAGCTCCTCCTTGGCCCATTCCTCTGAGGAAGGACCTCCTGACTCAGAGACGGGGCACCCTCTGGCACCTTCGTCCGGACCTCTGAAAACTCCATGTCTGGTCCCTGGACAGGACGCAGAGGTTCTAGGCGGTCTACCACAGGCTATAGACACCATCACTTCCGCTAGAGCGCCCTCTACGAGGCACCTCTATGTGTTGTGGAACCTGTTCATCGAATGGTGCTCTTCTCGCTGAGAAGACCCCCGAAGGTGTTCGGTCAGTTCTGTGCTTTCCTTCCTAAAAGACAGGTTGGAGCGAAGGCTATCTCCCTCCACCCTCAAAGTTTATGTTGCCACTATCGCCGCTAATCATGATCTGGTAGGTGGAAAGTCCTTAGGGAAGCACGATCTGATAGTCAGGTTCCTGAGGGGGGCGAGGAGACTAAATCCGCCTCGTCCTCCCTCTATACCCTCTTGGGACCTGTCTCTGGTGCTGACAACACTGCAGAGACCTCCCTTCAAGCCTTTGCAGTCAGCAGAGTTAAAAATTCTGTCTCTGAATACAGTACTCTTGACTGCATTGGCCTCCATCAAGAGGGTAGGGGACCTGCAGGCATTTTCGGTCGACGAATCATGCCTGGAATTCGAGCCTGGTAACTCTCACGTAATCCTGAGACCCCAGCCTGGATATGTGCCCAAGGTTCCCACCACTCCCTTCCGGGACCAGGTGGTGAGCCTGCAAGCGCTGCCCTTGGAGGAAGCAGACCCAGCCCTAGCTTTTCTCTGTCCCGTCCGTGCCTTACGGACTTGCGTGGACAGAACGCAAAGTTTGAGGACCTCTGTTACGGAGGCCAGCAGAAGGGAAAGGCTGTCTCCAAGCAGAGGATGGCCCACTGGATAGTGGATGCCATCGTCTTGGTGTATGAAACCCAAGACATGCCCTGCCCGCTCGAGTTAAGAGCCCACTCCACCAGGGCTGTAGCTTCTTCCTGGGCACTGGCTCGTGGCGCCTCACTGACAGATATTTGTAGAGCTGCGGGCTGGGCGACACCCAACACGTTCGCTAGATTCTATAGCCTACGTGTAGAGCCGGTATCTTCCTGTGTGCTCACTTCCCATAGTCAGTAACACCAAAGTGCCCGTTCTAAGTGTCGGCTTGCTGCGCCATTCCCTTCCCCATGGAACGGATACATGCACTTATATGCTCCAGTCGAGATCCCCAGTATGGCGAACCCTGTCGTTTCCTCTGCAACCTGCGGCAGTCGGACGTGGCGGAGCATCCGACGCCAGGTCTAACACTCGTATGCATTGGTGAAACTTGTGTCAGGCTGGGTTCCATATGTTGTGACCCCCACGGTGGTCCCATATGTGTATTCTCCACGGTACGGCTTCCTACGGCAAGCTCGTGTCTTTCCCTCTGCCGTCTCAGAGTGGTGTTGTTCCCCTTCCTAAAATGGCTGGGGCCACCCCTGGGAATTCCGTATGTTGCACTGCCCACGGCCATTCCATACATGTGTTCTCCACGTGGTAACTCCCTCCAGGCATGATGTGGCTTCCGTAGCGGCCCCCCCGGGGCACGCTTTCCCAGCGTTATCCAATAGTCTGCTGAGTGGGTCTTGCAGAACAGCAGCAGTGACTCTCCCTGCGTGAATTTCCCCACCCAAAACAGACGGGGTCTGAGGGGCTCTCGCAGGGCGCTGGAAGTGGTAGTAACTGTGGCGTGTTCCAAAGGGATCCCAATTCGTCGGTGATGTCCGATGTACGTTGAACGTGACCGACTGAAAGGGAACGTCTTGGTTACGTATGGTAAACCTCGTTCCCTGTAGAGCCACAGTTGCCACAGATGGTACATTCTAGTACCTAGTCACTAGTTCGGCTCCTCAGTGAAAAAAAAACGTGCGTTGCATTCTGCTTCTGCTTTATACCCATGATGCGGGGCGGAGCGCGAGATGCAAATCTTGCTCGCCAGTTCTCATTGGCCTTTTCTCTATATCTCGAAGCTGATAGAGGCTCCCTGAAGTGATCCCAATTTGTTGGTGATGTCCAACGTACGTCTCTGTTCCCTCCTTCATACGTAACCGAGATGTTCTTCCCTTAACTCAGCAGAAAGTGCAACTTTTCTATCAGAACATAATAACCAAGACATATATCAGTGGTTTTCAAACCTGTCCTGGAGGCACCCCGGCCCTGCACATTTTGTGTGTCTCCCTCATTTATCACTCCTGATTCAACTCATCAGCTCATTAGTAGAGACTGCAAGAACTAAACTGGGTGTGTCTGATAAGGGAGACATACAAAATTTGCAGGGGGGTGCCTCCAGGACAGGTTTGAAAACTACTGACATAGACAGCAAATCCACACATTGTAGAAAACATTTCTGTTCATTCTGGTAATCGGGCCTCCCTGAGATATGTGTAGTACATTGTAAATCAGTAGCTGGCATAGACTTTTGCTATTGATATCAGAGTCGTTCAAAAATTCATCTTTCAATTTCTATTGATATTCATAAAGCAAATCTTTATTATTTTTTATATTTTTTGACCATTGTTTGATTGGCCCCTTGCATTATTGTTATGCCCTCCAGATTAGAGAGCAATGAAAGGCCTAATTTACTCATTAAATCTCATCCCAATGAAAAAAAAAAAAAATCACTAATTTACCTGACGAGCGTGACTGATATACTGCAAGCAGAGAGTGTTGTGTATTAAATGCTGCCGTTTTTCTCTTCTTTGGAAATAACACTTCACTCAGTCTTTGATGCCAGAATATAGGTTTTATTCTTTCAAACAAAACCAAGTAGATCTGCAGATCTCCTCACGACTCAGGGAAATCCCCCATTATATAGGCAGTTCATAGACATTCTAAACCCACTACGTCATTGTTTATTTTTCCTCCATATGTCTTAACTTGGCTTGAGTCCAGCACTATATCCATATATGGACTTAACACCCAACACTGTGAGGGGTGGTCTTCCAGTCTCCTGCAGACCCCTGCACTCCCTCAGCTGAATATCATCATACAGATATAAATAATAGTGTATAATCATACAGTTAAATTATAATAAAATACTTATTATTCATGCAATATTAATGCAATAAACACTTCAACAAGAGCTGTAGATCTAATTTCTGGGTAAAGCTTTAGATTACAGCCCGGAAAGTACTGCGTAAGTAAAACTAATTTACAGCATAACTTTTGGTAATTATAGTGTAACTATAAAGTAAGTATGTGTAGTTATAAAGGGAACAATATGTAATATTGGGGAATAAAGGGTAACTATTAGGAAAATTAACAAATTATTTATACTGTAAGTATTTTTAATTAAGGGTAATTATCCATGCAGTTACAGGGTAAGTGTGAATCTGTGGGCTGTAAATTAAAGTGGTGCTTGTTCCCCTCTTGTTTCATGTAGTTACAGGGTAAGTACAATAAAAACACATACACAATCTGATATCACTATCACACAATCTCATACACAATCGAAACCTTTATTTAAAAACAAGTTTTTTAAAACAGATTTACAACACTTATCCGTTTCTCTTGCTTGGCTTCATCCTCCTCTTGTTCACTTCTTTATCGTCCTTGCCACAGATGAATTTTAAGAAGGAGTCCCATGTCTCTAGCTATTCTGTATTATGTAACTGTTACACTGAAAATACAGTGCACTCAGAAATGTCCTCACCGTTTACTCGTCTTTCACCCTCATGCCATCTGAGATGACTTTATTTCTTCATATGAACACAGAAAAATAAATAATCTCTGCTAATGAAAACTCATTTGGGTTCCTAAAAGTTGAAGCATCAAACAGCACATACAGCAATAAATACAGTAATCCATACGATCCCAATGGATGAATCAATGTCTTCTGAAGTGAAATGATAAGTGTTTGTAAGTGTTGTGTTTGTAAACTGTAGACTATCGCTTCCGACCAGCAGTCATCTGCGTGTGCATGCGAGGATTGAGTTCACCCTTGACGTAACTTGAAGCGTGATGTGAGCACGCCAAGAAACTCTGGTCATGTGGATGTCGGATGCTGTCGTTTTTTTAATGCTCACAACAGTATACAAACAATGACATAATATATGATAATAGCACTGAGAAACAAACAAGACTAGAAGACAGAGACACCAGTTCTCACGTGTGTTTCAGAGTAAACTTGCACAAGAACGTCATGAAAGCTTGAAGCACGCGCTGGTAACAGTTGGTAACTGGTCAGATACAAAAAGATTAGTAAATTATGAGAGCAGTTCTTGGTGTACTTTTTCTTTTAATAAATAATAATACAAAATATCAAAAGACATGGGATTCCTCGTAAGATCCATCAGTGGAAATAATGAAAAAGAAGAAGAGGAACAAGAAGAGCAAGACAAGCAAGATAAAAAGGGACAAAACTAAATTAAAAGTTTATTTTAAAAAATGAATAAGTAGTGTCATAAATCTGTTTTGAATTGTTGTTTTTCAAATAAATATTTCCGAGTGATATTAGATTTTGTATGTTGTGTATTGTACTTACCCTGTAACTACATGAAACAAGAGGGTAACTAACAGCACTTTAATTTACAGCCTGTAGATTCACACTTACCCTGTAACTACATGAAACAAGAGGGTAACAAACACCACTTTAATTTACAGCCCATAGATTCATACTTACCCTGTAACTACATGAAACAAGAGGATAACAAACATCACTTTCATTCACAGCCCATAGATTCACACTTACCCTGTGACTACATGAAACAAGAGGGTAATAAACATCACTTTAATTTACAGCCTGTAGATTCACACTTACCCTGTAACTACATGAAACAAGAGGGGAACAAACACCACTTTAATTTACAGCCGCAGATTCACACTTACCCTGTGACTACATGACACAAGAGGGTAACAAACACCAGCCCATAGATTCATACTTACCCTGTAACTACATGAAACAAGAGGGTAACAAGAACCACTTTAATTTACAGCCTGTAGATTCACACTTACCCTGTAACTACATGAAACAAAAGGGTAACAAGAACCACTTTAATTTACAGCCTGTAGATTCACACTTACCCTGTAACTACATGAAACAAGAGGGTAACAAACACCAGCCCATAGATTCATACTTACCCTGTAACTACATGAAACAAGAGGGTAACAAACACCACTTTAATTTACAGCCCACAGATTCATACTTACCCTGTAACTATATGAAACAAGAGGGTGACAAACATCACTTTAATTTACATCCTGTAGATTCACACTTACCCTGTAACTACATGAAACAAGAGGGTGACAAACATCACTTTAATTTACAGCCTGTAGATTCACACTTACCCTGTAACTACATGAAACAAGAGGGTGACAAACATCACTTTAATTTACAGCCTGTAGATTCACACTTACCCTGTAACTACATGAAACAAGAGGGTGACAAACATCACTTTAATTTACAGCCTGTAGATTCACACTTACCCTGTAACTACATGAAACAAGAGGGTGACAAACATCACTTTAATTTACATCCTGTAGATTCATACTTACCCTTTAACTACATGAAACAAGAGGGTAACAAACACCACTTTAATTTACAGCCTGTAGATTCACACTTACCCTGTAACTACATGGATAATTACCCCTTAATTAAAAAATACTTACACTATAATTACAGAAAGTTATGCTGTAAATTCGCTTTACTTACGCAGTACTTTCCGGGCTCTAAACTAAAGCGTTACCAATTTCTGCTCGTCTTCAGCGTTCTTTAGAGCATTTGCAGTACATTCACGGCAGATAGACGCAAATGCCATTACATACTGAAGCTTTGGTAACAAAACCAATGGTTCAAAAACAAAGATATAAAAGTGAGGTGAGCAACGCTATTCATTTTGCCACTGTAAGGAGCAGTTTTACTGCTAAGACAAAAACTGAAGATCCAACCCCAGCAATAGAACAATAAAACTTCTGTGAGAAGATCTCACAGAAAGACTGTGGGATATTGCCCTGCCCAAAACCTTCTCTCCCTCTCCCTCCTCCCTTTCCTTCCCCCTGATTCAAGTCACAGAAAGCAAATATACCACAGATGATTTATCTTGTAAATCTATTGTTTTTCCCTTTCATATTTGGTATCTTTTTATAGGTCTTGGTGCGAATGGTAAAATGGTCTCACCTTCACTGCAGTCACTGGTAGGATGAGAAAAACCTCTCCGCCGAAACAGGTGTTTGTGTTGCAAATATTTACAACCCTTTTGTTCTGGTTTGGGTATTTAAGGAAGGGTAGCAGAGCTGCCATTTGGGAAAAATTCTGTAGCCAGAACCCCCATGCAGTGCTGTGTCAGTGTCTTTGAGACACTCACACACACTGTGTGTACTGTGCCAGACACAATGACTCTTTGAAATTCTTTTCATATTACTTTGTAATTGTATTTTATATTTTTATGCTGAAAGTTGTGTACCATGGATTCTTGGTTAATTATTTTTATTTAAGTTCTGTCTGGCCACAATAAATCCTAATCTTGATTAATATTTTAAAATATATGCTGTTTAAAAGTTTGTTGTTGATATGGGTAAAATATTTTTTGTTCAGTACTTGGCTAATATTATGTGCTGCAATATTATATACATAATGTGTCAATGTATATATTATATAATGTACTGACTGCTGTTTTGTAAATTTAAATCAGGAATGGGCAATTCTGGTCCTTTTGAGGTGGAGAGTTTACCTCCAAGCCTAATAGAGCACACCTGAAATTTTTAACCAAAGTCTTCAGGTTTACTTATAGACAATTATAGACAGGTGGGTTTGAGGTTGGAGCTAAATCTGCAGGACAGTGGATGCTGAGTAGCTCACCACTGATTAAATCATGCAGAACATAGGCTAACCTGACTGTACATTAAACTTAATTTGAATTGTGTTTTTTGTTTTACTTTTAGACCAGGACTGGAGAACACCTGACAATGGGATGTTATGACTTCTTCCTCTGGTTGAGAAAAAGCTACACAACATCAGTGATCACATCATCTGTTTATCAATTATACTGTAGGGTACAAGTGGACAAATTGTTTAGAAGAAGAAGAACATGATAGAACATGAACATGATAGAGGGAAGAGCCAGAAACCAGTCTAACTGTGATAATGAATCATTATTTTCCAACACAATATCAAATCTATTTTTTGTATCATAGTTGACTGGATGGGATTATGTGGCACTCATTTGTGTGGCTTCAGCAGCTGTGAATGGATTAATTAAGACCCATTTTTATTTATCTTGAATCTCATTTGACTTGATATTTATCAACTGTACATTGTATCCTCGAAATAAAGTGTTGAGTGATAAAGTATGGTGAATATTGTGTATTGTGTTTGGTACAGTAAATACACATTTTACAAGTTTATTTAGGTTATCTAATTAATTACCAAGATTCTTTTACTTGAGACGTAAACATTTTTGATCTGGTTATATTATATTTGGTACAACAATGCACCAAAAAGTTGTATATACTTGCATGCTGTGACAAGTATGCCAGTTTTAAGTGAAATAAAGGGAAGGATTACAAACACTTCAAGTTTAACTGAAGATAATCCATGTTGATAATTCTGGTATATCTACTACTGCAATAAAAATTAAAGCATGCACATTATCGATGTCAGGCCAGTGAAGACGGGTGAAGATGAGATTGTGGCAATGTATCTTTTGTTATTTTACTTAATGGTGCATTGTCCTATATTTAATAGAAATAGTGAAGTGTAAATATATAAATAGTTTTAGTTTACACTGGAAACTGGATAAAGTTGTTGCAGGTTCATCCATTATATTTATTGGTGTTTATCCATAAAAGAAAATAAATATCAATAATAATTATATTACAACATTTCTTTCAAATATTTCTGTATTTCATCAGATCGTCTCATAATACCCATCAAAACCTAATACAAGCATGATGTTAGAATAGAAAAGACAAAATACTCAAAAGTTCAAAGTTGACTCAAAGTTTGTTGTCCATGATGAGGAGAATAGATCTGTGTAAGTTGTACTGCCCTTCCACCTCCAGGGACCCCGCAGTGGCCCATGGAAGAGCATAAAAAAGCATATTTCAAATGGCTGTAACTCAAAGTCTGGTTAGCGTATCACAGAGAAAATCAGCAGAACAACTGCTTATGCTATGTTTACTAAATAATGTTGGGCACAGTTTTCAGACATATATGGAAAGCTGGCATAAAGTGCTCACAGTAAAATATAAAATTTCAGCCTGCCCGTCATATATGTCATAAAGGTTTGCACAATGAACATATTGAGATATCTAGTTGTCCATTAAAGATACAATTTACTAATTATTAAATGTTTTAAACTACATTACCCATATATCGCTGTCATTGTATCAATGCAATGGGAAACATGGCACTGTAGTTCATTGAAGTGTGCAGAAATGCTTAGAGTTAGGGTTGGGTTCTCTGTAAAGGAGTAATTTCTCACCCTTCTCTACAGGATGAAGAGCAACGGTCCTAGCACTGAGCCCTGCGGTACAGCCCATGATGTCACCAACGTGTAATCCGGAAGTATATAAGGGTGCATTGCAATCATGATATTGTAGGAACCTTTTTCCTCGTCGAAGCAGAGACCAGGAGACATTGGGATATCTATCAAGCAGAAGTTACTCTTTATTGAGACACGCGATGTGCGTCGCTGCACATTTTAGTCTGACTAAAGCAGTAATACTTTGTAGTATATATACATTCAAGGGGGAGCGATAAATACAGTAGAGGTGGAGACAATCTAAACAAAGCCCGTTCCCAGCCCATTTCCCCAGCCCTGATTTAATCAGCATAACAGTGTCATTCAAATGCATAGGTGCTAATCAAATCAGTCTGACAGTATCGCCCATACCTTCACATTATCATAGAGAAAAAGGCACAGCTGTGCCTTGAGCTTGTCATGCCAAATGGTCAGGAAGTGCATAAAGACAAAAAATTAATGTATCAGACACCTGGGCTGCTTAGCTTGATCTTCTTAGAATGTCATCATCTTTACCTCAAAATGTAAAACACAATGTACATAACGTTTTCAGTTGATATACTATTACATTAGAACCTAGATATAACAATTTATAAATGTGTAATCCTACAACATTCACCTTTTCGTCTTTAGGGACTGTTCTGTCTGAAGCACTTTGAATTAAGGTAATACAAATTCAATATAAAATGCACAGGGAAGTCAAAGTGTTTTAAGAAGTGTGCTGACCCGTGTCCTAGATATTTGACATCGGAGGACACACACGTCAGTTCTTGAGGGAGCTGCCTGTGCAAATTGTGAGCGTTTTCCCCTGAGAATGCTCCGTTCTCGTCTGGCTCTCGTCGTTCTCATTCTGCTTTACATCACTATGGCGCAGGTCGAGTGGAAATTTCTAACCTTCACTTCATGCTGGTTCTAGAGCATTCTAGAGCCAGAGCATTGCCATGAGCTGACGCCCATCCACACAAATGGTAGGCCCCTGAATCCGGGGCCTCCACTGAGGCAGGGTAGCGTAAGTTGTACTCCCCTTGCTTAAAGGATTTATTGCGGTTTTGCTGAGTACCAGTTATGTAGGCACTGTGTAACAGCTTATCCGCCAGCGAAGGCTGTGCTGTCATGTAGTAGGCCTCAACAGGCCTCCATGACGGCTGACCCCAGAAGGGCTTGTTAGGCCAGCTTTCTGCAAGCAGTTTGAAAGATAGGTGCTTTGTAGATCCTTGGATCGAGCAGATAGAATCCCCTCACTAGCAAGGGTTGTAAAGTGCTACGCTGAGTATTGCTCTCCAGGATACCCGTCTTTGAGCTTTGAGAGCCAGTCTGAGTTGGTTATTGCCAGTTTCGCAGTCCCTCTGTCTGGGTGCCTTACCTAGAGGCAAATGTTCAGAGGCTCTGTTTCTGAACAGACAGGTTTGTTGGCCACCCTGAAGTGTCCAATATAAGTGAGATCAGGTCAGGCCTCACTGGTGACATTCGGGTGAATATGTTCCCGAGTAGTGATTGGCTGGGGCTCCCTCAGGTCTTTGCCATGCCTCGAGGCCTGCCTACCAAACAGTCCCTTCAGACGATAAGGCGAATGTCATGTTTGCAAGGCGCCCTTATATACATCCGGGTCACACGTTGAGGATTGGTAAATGATTCAACACCTGACACCTGTCACGCTGAGGCGTTCCCCAAAGTGTCCTAGCACGCAGTGTCTTGTTCCCTGTTCTCAGGGAACATAGGTTACATACATAACCTGAGACCTTTTACAACTAAAGTCATTAAAGAACTTTGAAGAACACAATTAAAGCACAATTCATTCATGTATTTGTGTATCTATAGCTGAATTTGTTATCAAATCAGAGAACACATTTGCAGTTTTGATGTTAGTATTTATTTTTGATAAATGCATTACTACAATAAACTCTGGTGCTTAATTATGCAGTGAATACTGAGCTAGTTTGCTAACAGAAGAGTGTATTTAGTTTGCTGTGTTAATTGTTTTGAGAGCAACTACATTCATTTGGAGAAATATGTAAAATCGATTGAGAAAAACTGTAAGTAAAGAATATAATATTATGTGGACTACCCAGAGAGTGTCAGATGTGTCTTGTGTTTCCTTTTATAGTAAAAAGAACTTTTGATTAATAAAACCCATTAAAACAATATATGTCTTCATTACTTGTCATTTTGCTATAAAGAAAAAATATTATCCTCTCATATTTGTCATGGTACTTCCCACAAAAGATGGAGACAAGGATGCGGAGGTTCAAATAAAGATGTTTACAAAACAGGATCAAACCCAACAGTGTGCACTATACACAAACAATACCAGATCGCAAACTGACAGGAACAGAAAGCTTAAGTGAAGTGGAGCTGAAGAAGGTGAATGATGGCAGGTGTGCATGATTGAGGAGTGTGTGCTGGTGGGAGCCAGGAGTGATCATGGGAAATGTAGTGTGAAGGTGAAAAACTAGAAAATGACAAATTAAACTAAATAAAGCAGAAGAACAACCAAAACAGACATAACTCTGACAATATTCCTTAATTTGTAGTTTTCAAATTTCAATTTCAGCTTTCAGTCGAGCTAAAAAGAGCCTTGAGAGATTTTGTTTGCAATGGAAGAAATTGTGCACAGGTTAAAGTTCCATCAAGACTTTATTTAACATAAAACCTGGTAGATTTTAAATGAATACATATTTGTTAAGATCTCTTGATTTTCTTTGTCATTTAATGTCAAACAATTTTGGATTATATGAACTCAATAAATATGTTTGTTTGATTATTTAAAGCAATAATACGATCTTGCAATGTTGGCATATACTAGGCAAAAGAGAACTATAAAAGACTTTAACCTGCAGTGAGCTGAACAAAAGCATTACATATGAAAATACTGTAAGGAAAAAGATAAAAATAGGATAGGATTTCAACAACCTCTGATAAATATATAATAATTGTTCCATTTACAAATTCTGATCTTGACAATCAATGCAATTTTAGGCTTTATTTATATAGTTAATTTTATTTTACAATAAAACAAATTCTACAATTGTAAATAATGCATAGTATACATACATAGAAAATATAATTTGCTAGTATAATTTTGTAATATAATTGGAGAATGCATTGCTGAAATTGCATCCTTGGTTGATATTGTTATTGATCATTGTTAAAGGATCTATAGGAAAAGCCTTAATATTTTTGCCATAATAATGAGCCATGTTGTCAGGAGCAGACTGGATTCAATTTTTAATCCACTTGAAGCTGAAGGTGTAGCAGCTACAGTCGTAGAAATAACTGTAAGAAAAAAGAGCAAATTAGATAAACAGAATATAAGGTCTTAGAGCCTTATTTTTGTCTCATTACATTTTGTTTCATTCTTTTTGTGTTTTGTGTGTCATATTTTTACATACGTAAGACTATTCTACTGAGCAAAAGTGACCAAAAAGGAAACTTTTCTGAGACCTTCCAAATTTGCAAGATATGTTTTGAAATGCAAACTTACCTGAACCATTGACGGAAACTGAATGAGGAATTATTTTCAGTGGATCGACAACTCCTGTTCTCGCTGCTGAAAGAAGAGTGTCTGAAACCTCTCCAACTGATGGGACAGTTACCGTGGAGTTGAAAACTAGTTGTGTTGTTGAGATGATTGACCCTGGGCTGGAATATACAGCATAGAAGAATGTCATATACTGTAAGATTCCTTAATATGAGCATATTACCATTATATAACATTCTCTTTGTTTTGTTTTTTCTTCTTCAAGAACACCATCACGCACAGCACACATGAATTAAGTAACAATGCAATATATGATTTTTACCTGAAACTTATGACAATCACTCTGATGAAGGAAGGAAATTTGGCTTTGTAGATTGGTTCAAGCTGTAACATACAGACAGTCACAACCACGATCAGAATTGACTTTTTTTGTTGTTCTTCTTTATGAAATTACATTGATTACTGTTGATTTCCAGAGGTGTATTTTTAAAACAAATGATAATATAATCATTAACAAAGTGTGTCATTTATTTATGGTAAATGAATCAATGTAAACAATAACAATAATCAAATAAACTCATGGATTTGGTCTAAAATATCTGTCTTGTGTGAATTCAGTGAGTGAATTTTAACTCACCTGTGTAATGACAAGCTGAACCCTTGCCTTGAAGGCCTGAGAGTTTGAATTGTTGAGATCAACAATAAATGTCTCAAAAGAGCGGAAAACCAGATCTGTTAGATACACGGGCACAAATTGTGTAGTTGTAGTTGTAGTCACTGTAGTTGTGGAAGATGTCAAGGGTCTTGTTGTTGTTGTTGTATTAGTGGTTGAGGCAGTGCTATTAGTGGTTGAGGCAGTGGTTGTGTTAGTGGTTGAGTCAAATGATTTTGTTGACGTTCTAGTTGTACTACCAGTTGTAGTGTTTAAGGTAGTTGAAGAGGGAGTCAATGAAGTAAAAATAGAAGTTGTCGTTTTTGGTCCTGTGTTAATTGTTGCATTTGTGATATTTGTTATGAGTGCTGATAATGTTGTTGTTGGACTTGTAGACATTTCAGTTGCACTAAGAGTTTTATTCTCCAAGGCAGTTGAAGAAGGAGTGACTGAAGTCAAAGTCAAAATTGTTGATGTGGATATTTTACCAAGAGTTGTTGTGGCAGTTGAGGACACTGTTGTTGTTGTTTCAGTTGTACTAACAGTTGTGCTCTCAGCTGTTGTGGCTGGTGTAGTTGTTTCAGTTGTACTAACAGTTGTGCTCTCAGCTGTTGTGGCAGGTGTAGTTGTTTCAGTTGTACTAACAGTTGTGCTCTCAGTTGTTATGGCTGTTGTCGTTGTTTCAGTTGTGCTCTCAGTTGTTGTGGCTGGTGTAGTTGTTTCAGTTGTACTAACAGTTGTGCTCTCAGTTGTTGTGGCTGATGATGATTCTGTTATTATTGGTGCTGGTGTAGTTGTTTCAGTTGTAATAACAGTTGTGCTCTCAGTTGTGGCTGGTGTAGTTTCATTTGTGCTCTCAGTTGTTGTGGCTGGTGTAGTTGTTTCAGTTGTGCTCTCAGTTGTTGTGGCTGGTGCAGTTGTTTCAGTTGTGCTCTCAGTTATTGTGGCTGGTGTAGTTTTTTCAGTTGTTCAAAAAGTGACCAAAAAGAAAACTTTTATGAGACCTTCCAAATTTGCAAGATATGTTTTGATATGCAATCAAACTTACCTGAACCATTGACTGAAATTGATTGAGGAATTATTTTCAGTGGATCGACAACTCCTTTTCTCACTGCTGAAAGAAGAGTGTCTGAAACCTCTCCAACTGATGGGACAGTTCCCGTGGAGTTGAAAACTAGTTGTGTTGTTGTGATGATTGACCCTGGGCTGGAATATACAGTATAGAAGAATGTCATATACTGTAGGATTCCTTAATATGAGCATATTACCATTAAATAAATACTGTATACTGCATTCTCTTATTTGTCTTTTTCTTCAAGAACACCATCAAGCACAGCAAACATGAATTAAGTAACAATGCAATATATGATTTTTACCTGAAACTTATGACAATCACTCTGATGAAGGAAGGAAATGTGGCCTTGTAGACAGGTTCAAGCTGTAACATACAGACAGTCACAACCACAATCAGAATTGACTTTTTTTTGTTGTTGTTCTTTATGAAATTACATTGACTACTGTTGATTTCCAGAGGTGTATTTTTAAAACAAATGATAATATAATTATTAACAAAATGTGTCATTTATTTATGGAAACGAGTCAATTTAAACAATAACAATATTCGAATAAACTCATGGATTTGGTCTACAATATCTGTCATGATTGAATTCAGTGAGTGAATTTTAACTCACCTGTGTAATGACAAGCTGAACCCTTGCCTTGAAGGCCTGAGAGTTTGAATTGGTGAGATCAACAATAAATGTGTCAAAAGAGCGGAAAACCAGATCTGTTAGATACACCGGTACGAATATTGTAGTTGTAGTTGTAGACACTGTAGATGTGGAAGATGTCAAGGGTCTTGTTGTTGTATTAGTGGTTGAGGCAGTGGGTGTATTAGTGGATGAGGCAAATGATATTGTAGATGTACTAGTTGTACTACCAGTTGTAGTGTTAGAGGTAATAGAAGAGGTAGTTGAAGAGTTGAAAATTGCTGATGTGGATATTTTACCAAGAGTAGTTGTGGCAGTTGAGGGCACTGTTGTTGTTGTTTCAGCTGTACTAACAGTTGTATTCTCAATTGTTGTGGCTGGTGTAGTTGTTTCAGTTGTACTAACAGTTGTTGTGGCTTGTGTCATTGTTTCAGTTGTGCTCTCAGTTGTTGAGGATGGTGTAGTTGTTTCAGATGTGCTCTCAGTTGTTGTGGCTAGCATAGTTGTTTCAGTTATGCTCTCAGCCTTTGCGGCTGCTGTATTTGTTTCAGTTGTGATCTCAGTTGTGCTCTCAGTTATTGTGGCTGATGTAGTTTCAGTTGTGCTCTCAGGTGTTGTGGCTGGTGTCGTTGTTTCAGTTGTGGTCTGAGTTGTTGTGGATGGTGTAGTTGTTTCAGATGTGCTCTCAGTTGGTGTGGCTGGTGTAGTTGTTTCAGTTGTACTCTCAGTTGTTGTGGCTGGAGTAGTTGTTTCAGTTGTCCTTTCAGTTGTTGTGGCTGGTGTAGTTCCAGATGTGCTCTCAGTTGTTGTGGCTGGTGTCGTTGTTACAGTTGTGCTCTCAGTTGTGCTTTCAGTTGTTATGGCTGGTGTAGTTTCAGATGTGCTCTCAGTTGTTGTGGCTGGTGTAGTTGTTTCAGTTGTGCTCTCAGTTGTTGAGGATGGTGTAGTTGTTTCAGTTGTGCTCTCAGTTGTTGTGGCTGCTGTAGTTGTTTCAGTTGTGCTCTGAGTTGTTGTGGCTGCTGTAGTTGTTTCAGTTGTGCTCTCAGATGTTGTGGCTGCTGTAGCTGTTTCAGATGTGCTCTCAGTTGTTGTGGCTTGTGTCGTTGTTTCAGTTGTGCTCTCAGTTGTTGAGGATGGTGTAGTTGTTTCAGATGTGCTCTCAGTTGTTGTGGCTAGCGTAGTTGTTTCAGATGTGCTCTCAGTTGGTGTGGCTGGTGTAGTTGTTTCAGTTGTACTCTCAGTTGTTGTGGCTGGAGTAGTTGTTTCAGTTGTCCATTCAGTTGTTGTGGCTGGTGTAGTTCCAGTTGTGCTCTCAGTTGTTGTGACTGGTGTCGTTGTTTCAGTTGTGCTCTCAGTTGTTGAGGATGGTGTAGTTGTTTCAGTTGTGCTCTCAGTTGTTGTGGCTGGTGTCGTTGTTACAGTTGTGCTCTCAGTTGTTATGGCTGGTGTAGTTTCAGATGTGCTCTCAGTTGTTGTGGCTGATGTAGTTTCAGTTGTTCTCTCAGTTGTTGTGGCTTGTGTTGTTGTTTCAGTTATGCTCTCAGTTGTTGTGGCTGGTGTAGTTGTTTCAGATGTACTAACAGTTGTGCTTTCAGTTGTTATGGCTGCTGTAGTTTCAGTTGTGCTCTCAGTTGTAGTGGCTAATGTAGTTGTTTCACTTGTGCTCTCAGTTGTTGTGGCTGCTGTAGTTGTTTCAGTTGTCCTCTCGGTTGTTGAGGATGATGTAGCTGTTTCAGATGTGCTCTCAGTTGTTGTGGCTTGTGTCGTTGTTTCAGTTGTGCTCTCAGTTGTTGAGGATGGTGTAGTTGTTTCAGTTGTGCTCTCAGTTGTTGAGGATGGTGTAGTTGTTTCAGTTGTGCTCTCAGTTGTTGTGACTGGTGTCGTTGTTTCAGTTGTGGTCTGAGTTGTTGTGGTTGGTGTAGTTGTTTCAGTTGTGCTCTCACTTGTTGTGGCTGGTGTAGTTGTTTCAGTTGTGCTCTCAGTTGTTGAGGATGGTGTAGTTGTTTTCAGATGTACTGCTCTCAGTTGTTGTGGCTGGTGTAGTTTCAGTTTCAGTTCAGTTTGTGCTCTCAGTTGTTGTGGCTGGTGTAGTTGTGGCTTCAGTTGTTTCAGATGTACTAACAGTTCAGCTGTCAGTTGTTATGGCTGGTGTAGTTGTTTCAGTTGTGCTCTCAGTTGTTGTGGCTAATGTGTAGTTTCAGTTGTGCTCTCAGTTGTTGTGGCTGTAGTTGTTTCAGTTGTTCTCAGTTGTTTCAGTTGTCTCTCTCAGTTGTTGTGGCTGCTGTAGTTGTTTTCAGTTGTGCTCTCAGTTGTTGAGGATGGTGTAGTTGTTTCAGATGTGCTCTCAGTTGTTGTGGCTAGTGTAGTTGTTTCAGTTGTGCTCTCAGTTGTTGTGGCTGGTGTAGTTGTTTCAGTTGTGCTCTCAGTTGTTGTGGCTGCTGTAGTTGTTTCAGTTGTGCTCTCAGTTGTTGTGGCTGGTGTAGTTGTTTGGTTGCTCTAGTTGTTTCAGATGTTGTGCTCTCAGTTCAGTGTGTGGCAGTTGTTGTGGCTGGTGTAGTTGTTTCAGTTGTGCTCTCAGTTGTTGTGGCTGGTGTAGTTGTTTCAGTTGTGCTCTCAGTTGTTGTGGTTTCAGATGTGTAGTTGTTTCAGTTGTTCTCTCAGTTGTTGTGGCTGGTGTCAGTTTGTTGAGGAGTTGTGATGTGCTCAGTTGTTGAGGATGGTGTAGTTGTTTCAGTTGTGCTCTCAGTTGTTGTGGCTGTATGTTCAGTTTCCAGTTGTAGTTGTCTCAGTGTGTCAGTTGTTGTGGCTGGTGTAGTTTTCAGTTGTGCTCTCAGTTGTTGTGGCTTGTGTTGTTGTTTCAGTTGTGCTCTCAGTTGTTGAGGATGGTGTAGTTGTTTCAGATGTGCTCTCAGTTGTTGTGGCTGGTGTAGTTGTTTTGTCAGTTGTGGCTCTCAGCAGTTGTGGCTCAGCTGATGTAGTTTCAGTTGTGCTCTCAGTTGTTATGGCTGGTGTCGTTGTTACAGTTGTGCTCTCAGTTGTTATGGCTGGTGTAGTTGTTTCAGATGTGCTCTCAGTTGTTGTGGCTAGCGTAGTTGTTTCAGTTGTACTCTCAGCTGTTGTGGCTGATGTAGTTTCAGTTGTGCTCTCAGTTGTTATGGCTGGTGTCGTTGTTTCAGTTGTGCTCTCAGTTGTTGAGGATGGTGTAGTTGTTTCAGATGTGCTCTCAGTTGTTGTGGCTAGCGTAGTTGTTTCAGTTATCCTCTCAGTTGTTGTGGCTGGTGTAGTTGTTTCAGTTGTTCTCTCAGCTGTTGTGGCTGGTGTAGTTGTTTCAGTTGTGCTCTCAGTTGTTATGGCTGGTGTAGTATCAGATGTGCTCTCAGTTGTTGTGGCTAGCGTAGTTGTTTCAGTTGTGCTCTCAGTTGTTGTGGCTGCTGTAGTTGATTCAGTTGTGCTCTCAGTTGTTGAGGATGGTGTAGTTGTTTCAGTTGTGCTCTCAGTTGTTGTGGCTGATGTAGTTTCAGTTGTTCTCTCAGTTGTTGTGGCTGGTGTCGTTGTTTCAGTTGTGCTCTCAGTTGTTGTGGCTGGTGTAGTTGTTTCAGTTGTTCTCTCATTTGTTGTGGCTGGTGTAGTTGTTTCAGTTGTGCTCTCAGTTGTTGTGGCTGATGTAGTTTCAGTTGTTCTCTCAGTTGTTGTGGTCAGTGTCGTTGTTTGAGTTGTGCTCTCAGTTGTTGAGGAGGATGGTGTAGTTGTTTCAGATGTGCTCTCAGTTGTTGTGGCTGATGTAGTTTCAGTTGTGCTCTCAGTTGTTGTGGCTGGTGTAGTTTCAGATGTGCTCTCAGTTGTTGTGGCTTGTGTTGTAGTTTCAGTTGTGCTCTCAGTTGTTGTGGCTGGTGTAGTTTCAGATGTGCTCTCAGTTGTTGTGGCTTGTGTTGTTGTTTCAGTTGTGCTCTCAGTTGTTGTGGCTGGTGTAGTTGTTTCAGTTGTCCTTTCAGTTGTTATGGCTGGTGTAGTTCCAGTTGTGCTCTCAGTTGTTATGGCTGGTGTAGTTTCAGATATGCTCTCAGTTGTTGTGGCTTGTGTTGTTGTTTCAGTTGTGCTCTCAGTTGTTGAGGATGGTGTAGTTGTTTCAGATGTGCTCTCAGTTGTTGTGGCTATCGTAGTTGTTTCAGTTATGCTCTCAGTTGTTGTGGCTGGTGTAGTTGTTTCAGTTGTGCTCTCAGTTGTTGTGGCTGATGTAGTTTCAGTTGTTCTCTCAGTTGTTGTGGCTGGTGTCGTTGTTTCAGTTGTGCTCTCAGTTGTTGTGGCTGGTGTAGTTGTTTCAAATGTGCTCTCAGCTGTTGTGGCTGATGTAGTTCCAGTTGTGCTCTCAGTTGTTATGGCTGGTGTAGTTTCAGATGTGCTCTCAGTTGTTATGGCTGGTGTCGTTGTTTCAGTTGTGCTCTCAGTTGTTGAGGATGGTGTAGTTGTTTCAGATGTGCTCTCAGTTGTTGTGGCTGGTGTAGTTGTTTCAGTTGTGCTCTCAGTTGTTGTGGCTGGTGTAGTTGTTTCAGTTGTGCTCTCAGTTGTTGTGGCTGATGTAGTTTCAGTTGTTCTCTCAGTTGTTGTGGTTGGTGTCGTTGTTTGAGTTGTGCTCTCAGTTGTTGAGGGTGGTGTAGTTGTTTCAGATGTGCTCTCAGCTGTTGTGGCTGATGTAGTTCCAGTTGTGCTCTCAGTTGTTATGGCTGGTGTAGTTTCAGATGTGCTCTCAGTTGTTGTGGCTTGTGTTGTTGTTTCAGTTGTGCTCTCACTTGTTGAGGATGGTGTAGTTGTTTCAGATGTGCTCTCAGTTGTTGTGGCTACCATAGTTGTTTCAGTTGTGCTCTCAGCTGTTGTGGCTGATGTAGTTTCAGTTGTGATCTCAGTTGTTATGGCTGGTGTCGTTGTTACAGTTGTGCTCTCAGTTGTTATGGCTGGTGTAGTTTCAGATGTGCTCTCAGTTGTTGTGGCTAGCGTAGTTGTTTCAGTTGTACTCTCAGCTGTTGTGGCTGATGTAGTTTCAGTTGTGCTCTCAGTTGTTATGGCTGGTGTCGTTGTTTCAGTTGTGCTCTCAGTTGTTGAGGATGGTGTAGTTGTTTCAGATGTGCTCTCAGTTGTTGTGGCTAGCGTAGTTGTTTCAGTTATCCTCTCAGTTGTTGTGGCTGGTGTAGTTGTTTCAGTTGTTCTCTCAGCTGTTGTGGCTGGTGTAGTTGTTTCAGTTGTGCTCTCAGTTGTTGTGGCTGGTGTAGTTTCAGATGTGCTCTCAGTTGTTGTGGCTGGTGTAGTTGTTTCAGTTGTGCTCTCAGCTGTTGTGGCTGATGTAGTTTCAGTTGTCTCTCTCAGTTGTTGTGGCTGGTGTAGTTGTTTCAGTTGTGCTCTCAGTTGTTGTGGCTGATGTATTTTCAGTTGTTCTCTCAGTTGTTGTGGCTAGCGTAGTTGTTTCAGTTGTGCTCTCAGTTGTTGTGGCTGCTGTAGTTGATTCAGTTGTGCTCTCAGTTGTTTCAGTTGTTTCAGTTGTGCTCTCAGTTGTTGTGGCTGATGTAGTTTCAGTTGTTCTCTCAGTTGTTGTGGCTGGTGTCGTTGTTTCAGTTGTGCTCTCAGTTGTTGTGGCTGGTGTAGTTGTTTCAGTTGTTCTCTCATTTGTTGTGGCTGGTGTAGTTGTTTCAGTTGTGCTCTCAGTTGTTGTGGCTGATGTAGTTTCAGTTGTTCTCTCAATTGTTGTGGCTGGTGTCGTTGTTTCAGTTGTGCTCTCAGTTGTTGTGGCTGGTGTAGTTGTTTCAGTTGTTCTCTCATTTGTTGTGGCTGGTGTAGTTGTTTCAGTTGTGCTCTCAGTTGTTGTGGCTGATGTATTTTCAGTTGTTCTCTCAGTTGTTGAGGATGGTGTAGTTGTTTCAGTTGTGCTCTCAGTTGTTGTGGCTGATGTAGTTTCAGTTGTTCTCTCAGTTGTTGTGGCTAGCGTAGTTGTTTCAGTTGTGCTCTCAGTTGTTGTGGCTAGTGTTCAGTTGTGCTCTCAGTTGTTTCAGTTGTTTCAGCTGTGCTCTCAGTTGTTGTGGCTGATGTAGTTTTCAGTTGTGCTCTCAGTTGTTGTGGCTAGTGTAGTTGTTTCAGTTGTACTCTCAGCTGTTGTGGCTGGTGTAGTTGTTTCAGTTGTGCTCTCAGTTGTTGTGGCTGGTGTAGTTGTTTCAGTTGTGCTCTCAGTTGTTGTGGCTGGTGTAGTTGTTTCAGTTGTGCTCTCAGTTGTTGTGGCTGATGTAGTTTCAGTTGTGCTCTCAGTTGTTGTGGCTGGTGTAGTTGTTTCAGTTGTGCTCTCAGTTGTTGAGGATGGTGTAGTTGTTTCAGATGTGCTCTCAGTTGTTGTGGCTGGTGTAGTTGTTTCAGTTATGCTCTCAGTTGTTGTGGCTGGTGTAGTTGTTTCAGTTGTGCTCTCAGTTGTTGTGGCTGATGTAGTTGTTTCAGTTGTTCTCTCAGTTGTTGTGGCTGGTGTAGTTTCAGATGTGCTCTCAGTTGTTGTGGCTTGTGTTGTTGTTTCAGTTGTGCTCTCAGTTGTTGTGGCTGGTGTAGTTGTTTCAGTTGTGCTCTCAGTTGTTGTGGCTGGTGTAGTTGTTTCAGTTGTGCTCTCAGCTGTTGTGGCTGATGTAGTTTCAGTTGTGCTCTCAGTTGTTATGGCTGGTGTCGTTGTTACAGTTGTGCTCTCAGTTGTTATGGCTGGTGTAGTTTCAGATGTGCTCTCAGTTGTTGTGGCTAGCGTAGTTGTTTCAGTTGTACTCTCAGCTGTTGTGGCTGATGTAGTTTCAGTTGTGCTCTCAGTTGTTATGGCTGGTGTCGTTGTTTCAGTTGTGCTCTCAGTTGTTGAGGATGGTGTAGTTGTTTCAGATGTGCTCTCAGTTGTTGTGGCTAGCGTAGTTGTTTCAGTTATCCTCTCAGTTGTTGTGGCTGGTGTAGTTGTTTCAGTTGTTCTCTCAGCTGTTGTGGCTGGTGTAGTTGTTTCAGTTGTGCTCTCAGTTGTTGTGGCTGGTGTAGTTTCAGTTGTGCTCTCAGTTGTTGAGGATGGTGTAGTTGTTTCAGTTGTGCTCTCAGTTGTTGTGGCTGATGTAGTTTCAGTTGTTCTCTCAGTTGTTGTGGCTAGCGTAGTTGTTTCAGTTGTGCTCTCAGTTGTTGTGGCTGCTGTAGTTGATTCAGTTGTGCTCTCAGTTGTTGAGGATGGTGTAGTTGTTTCAGTTGTGCTCTCAGTTGTTGTGGCTGATGTAGTTTCAGTTGTTCTCTCAGTTGTTGTGGCTAGCGTAGTTGTTTCAGTTGTACTCTCAGCTGTTGTGGCTGATGTAGTTTCAGTTGTGCTCTCAGTTGTTGTGGCTGCTGTAGTTGATTCAGTTGTGCTCTCAGTTGTTGAGGATGGTGTAGTTGTTTCAGTTGTGCTCTCAGTTGTTGTGGCTGATGTAGTTTCAGTTGTGCTCTCAGTTGTTGTGGCTGCTGTAGTTGATTCAGTTGTGCTCTCAGTTGCTGAGGATGGTGTAGTTGTTTCAGATGTGCTCTCAGTTGTTGTGGCTATCGTAGTTGTTTCAGTTATGCTCTCAGTTGTTGTGGCTGGTGTAGTTGTTTCAGTTGTGCTCTCAGTTGTTGTGGCTGATGTAGTTTCAGTTGTTCTCTCAGTTGTTGTGGTTGGTGTAGTAGTTTCAGTTGTGCTCTCAGTTGTTGTGGCTTGTGTTGTTGTTTCAGTTGTGCTCTCAGTTGTTGAGGATGGTGTAGTTGTTTCAGATGTGCTCTCAGTTGTTGTGGCTACCATAGTTGTTTCAGTTGTGCTCTCAGCTGTTGTGGCTGATGTAGTTTCAGTTGTGATCTCAGTTGTTATGGCTGGTGTCGTTGTTACAGTTGTGCTCTCAGTTGTTATGGCTGGTGTAGTTTCAGATGTGCTCTCAGTTGTTGTGGCTAGCGTAGTTGTTTCAGTTGTACTCTCAGCTGTTGTGGCTGATGTAGTTTCAGTTGTGCTCTCAGTTGTTATGGCTGGTGTCGTTGTTTCAGTTGTGCTCTCAGTTGTTGAGGATGGTGTAGTTGTTTCAGATGTGCTCTCAGTTGTTGTGGCTAGCGTAGTTGTTTCAGTTATCCTCTCAGTTGTTGTGGCTGGTGTAGTTGTTTCAGTTGTTCTCTCAGCTGTTGTGGCTGGTGTAGTTGTTTCAGTTGTGCTCTCAGTTGTTGTGGCTGGTGTAGTTTCAGATGTGCTCTCAGTTGTTGTGGCTAGCGTAGTTGTTTCAGTTGTACTCTCAGCTGTTGTGGCTGATGTAGTTTCAGTTGTGCTCTCAGTTGTTGTGGCTGGTGTAGTTGTTTCAGTTGTGCTCTCAGTTGTTGTGGCTGGTGTAGTTGTTTCAGTTGTGCTCTCAGTTGTTGTGGCTGATGTATTTTCAGTTGTTCTCTCAGTTGTTGTGGCTAGCGTAGTTGATTCAGTTGTGCTCTCAGTTGTTGAGGATGGTGTAGTTGTTTCAGTTGTGCTCTCAGTTGTTGTGGCTGATGTAGTTTCAGTTGTTCTCTCAGTTGTTGTGGCTGGTGTGTTGTTTCAGTTGTGCTCTCAGTTGTTGTGGCTGGTGTAGTTGTTTCAGTTGTTCTCTCAGTTGTTGTGGCTGGTGTAGTTGTTTCAGTTGTGCTCTCAGTTGTTGTGGCTGATGTAGTTTCAGTTGTTCTCTCAGTTGTTGTGGCTGGTGTCGTTGTTTCAGTTGTGCTCTCAGTTGTTGTGGCTGGTGTAGTTGTTTCAGTTGTTCTCTCATTTGTTGTGGCTGGTGTAGTTGTTTCAGTTGTGCTCTCAGTTGTTGTGGCTGATGTAGTTTCAGTTGTTCTCTCAGTTGTTGTGGCTGGTGTCGTTGTTTCAGTTGTGCTCTCAGTTGTTGAGGATGGTGTAGTTGTTTCAGATGTGCTCTCAGTTGTTGTGGCTGATGTTGTTTCAGTTGTGCTCTCAGTTGTTGTGGCTACCATAGATGTTTCAGTTGTGCTCTCAGCTGTTGTGACTGATGTAGTTTCAGTTGTGCTCTCAGTTGTTATGGCTGGTGTAGTTGTTTCAGTTGTGCTCTCAGTTGTTGTGGCTGGTGTCATTGTTACAGTTGTGCTCTCAGTTGTTATGGCTGGTGTAGTTTCAGATGTGCTCTCAGTTGTTGTGGCTGATGTAGTTTCAGTTGTTCTCTCAGTTGTTGTGGCTAGCGTAGTTGTTTCAGTTGTACTCTCAGCTGTTGTGGCTGATGTAGTTTCAGTTGTGCTCTCAGTTGTTATGGCTGGTGTCGTTGTTTCAGTTGTGCTCTCAGTTGTTGTGGCTGGTGCAGTTGTTTCAGTTGTTCTCTCAGCTGTTGTGGCTGGTGTAGTTGTTTCAGTTGTGCTCTCAGTTGTTGTGGCTGATGTAGTTTCAGTTGTTCTCTCAGTTGTTGTGGCTGGTGTAGTTGTTTCAGTTGTGCTCTCAGTTGTTGTGGCTAGCGTAGTTGTTTCAGTTATGCTCTCAGTTGTTGTGGCTGGTGTAGTTGTTTCAGTTGTGCTCTCAGTTGTTATGGCTGGTGTAGTTTCAGTTGTGCTCTCAGTTGTTGTGGCTTGTGTTGTTGTTTCAGTTGTGCTCTCACTTGTTGAGGATGGTGTAGTTGTTTCAGATGTGCTCTCAGTTGTTGTGGCTACCATAGTTGTTTCAGTTGTGCTCTCAGCTGTTGTGGCTGATGTAGTTTCAGTTGTGATCTCAGTTGTTATGGCTGGTGTCGTTGTTACAGTTGTGCTCTCAGTTGTTATGGCTGGTGTAGTTTCAGATGTGCTCTCAGTTGTTGTGGCTAGCGTAGTTGTTTCAGTTGTACTCTCAGCTGTTGTGGCTGATGTAGTTTCAGTTGTGCTCTCAGTTGTTATGGCTGGTGTCGTTGTTTCAGTTGTGCTCTCAGTTGTTGAGGATGGTGTAGTTGTTTCAGATGTGCTCTCAGTTGTTGTGGCTAGCGTAGTTGTTTCAGTTATGCTCTCAGTTGTTGTGGCTGGTGTAGTTGTTTCAGTTGTTCTCTCAGCTGTTGTGGCTGGTGTAGTTGTTTCAGTTGTGCTCTCAGTTGTTGTGGCTGATGTATTTTCAGTTGTTCTCTCAGTTGTTGAGGATGGTGTAGTTGTTTCAGTTGTGCTCTCAGTTGTTGTGGCTGATGTAGTTTCAGTTGTTCTCTCAGTTGTTGTGGCTAGCGTAGTTGTTTCAGTTGTGCTCTCAGTTGTTGTGGCTGCTGTAGTTGATTCAGTTGTGCTCTCAGTTGTTGAGGATGGTGTAGTTGTTTCAGTTGTGCTCTCAGTTGTTGTGGCTGGTGTAGTTGTTTCAGTTGTGCTCTCAGTTGTTGTGGCTAGCGTAGTTGTTTCAGTTGTACTCTCAGCTGTTGTGGCTGGTGTGTAGTTTCAGTTGTGCTCTCAGTTGTTATGGCTGGTGTCGTTGTTTCAGTTGTGCTCTCAGTTGTTGAGGATGGTGTAGTTGTTTCAGATGTGCTCTCAGTTGTTGTGGCTAGCGTAGTTGTTTCAGTTATCCTCTCAGTTGTTGTGGCTGGTGTAGTTGTTTCAGTTGTTCTCTCAGCTGTTGTGGCTGGTGTAGTTGTTTCAGTTGTGCTCTCAGTTGTTGTGGCTGATGTAGTTTCAGTTGTTCTCTCAGTTGTTGAGGATGGTGTAGTTGTTTCAGTTGTGCTCTCAGTTGTTGTGGCTGATGTAGTTTCAGTTGTTCTCTCAGTTGTTGTGGCTAGCGTAGTTGTTTCAGTTGTGCTCTCAGTTGTTGTGGCTGCTGTAGTTGATTCAGTTGTGCTCTCAGTTGTTGAGGATGGTGTAGTTGTTTCAGTTGTGCTCTCAGTTGTTGTGGCTGATGTAGTTTCAGTTGTTCTCTCAGTTGTTGTGGCTAGCGTAGTTGTTTCAGTTGTACTCTCAGCTGTTGTGGCTGATGTAGTTTCAGTTGTGCTCTCAGTTGTTATGGCTGGTGTCGTTGTTACAGTTGTGCTCTCAGTTGTTATGGCTGGTGTAGTTTCAGATGTGCTCTCAGTTGTTGTGGCTAGCGTAGTTGTTTCAGTTGTACTCTCAGCTGTTGTGGCTGATGTAGTTTCAGTTGTGCTCTCAGTTGTTATGGCTGGTGTCGTTGTTTCAGTTGTGCTCTCAGTTGTTGAGGATGGTGTAGTTGTTTCAGATGTGCTCTCAGTTGTTGTGGCTAGCGTAGTTGTTTCAGTTATCCTCTCAGTTGTTGTGGCTGGTGTAGTTGTTTCAGTTGTTCTCTCAGCTGTTGTGGCTGGTGTAGTTGTTTCAGTTGTGCTCTCAGTTGTTGTGGCTGATGTATTTTCAGTTGTTCTCTCAGTTGTTGTGGCTAGCGTAGTTGTTTCAGTTGTGCTCTCAGTTGTTGTGGCTGCTGTAGTTGATTCAGTTGTGCTCTCAGTTGTTGAGGATGGTGTAGTTGTTTCAGTTGTGCTCTCAGTTGTTGTGGCTGATGTAGTTTCAGTTGTTCTCTCAGTTGTTGTGGCTGGTGTCGTTGTTTCAGTTGTGCTCTCAGTTGTTGTGGCTGGTGTAGTTGTTTCAGTTGTTCTCTCATTTGTTGTGGCTGGTGTAGTTGTTTCAGTTGTGCTCTCAGTTGTTGTGGCTGATGTAGTTTCAGTTGTTCTCTCAATTGTTGTGGCTGGTGTCGTTGTTTCAGTTGTGCTCTCAGTTGTTGTGGTGTAGTAGTTGTTTCAGTTGTACTCTCAGCTGTTGTGGCTGATGTGTTTCAGTTGTGCTCTCAGTTGTTGTGGCTGGTTGTTCAGTTGTGCTCTTCAGTTTTGTGCTCTCAGTTGTTGTGGCTAGCGTAGTTGTTTCAGTTGTACTCTCAGCTGTTGTGGCTGATGTAGTTTCAGTTGTGCTCTCAGTTGTTGTGGCTGGTGTCGTTGTTTCAGTTGTGCTCTCAGTTGTTGAGGATGGTGTAGTTGTTTCAGATGTGCTCTCAGTTGTTGTGGCTAGCGTAGTTGTTTCAGTTATCCTCTCAGTTGTTGTGGCTGGTGTAGTTGTTTCAGTTGTTCTCTCAGCTGTTGTGGCTGGTGTAGTTGTTTCAGTTGTGCTCTCAGTTGTTGTGGCTGATGTAGTTTCAGTTGTTCTCTCAGTTGTTGTGGCTGGTGTAGTTGTTTCAGTTGTGCTCTCAGTTGTTGTGGCTGCTGGTGTAGTTGTTTCAGTTGTGCTCTCAGTTGTTGTGGCTGGTGTAGTTGTTTCAGTTGTGCTCTCAGTTGTTGTGGCTGGTGTAGTTGTTTCAGTTGTGCTCTCAGTTGTTGTGGCTGGTGTAGTTGTTTCAGTTGTGCTCTCAGTTGTTGTGGCTGGTGTAGTTGTTTCAGTTGTTCTCTCAGTTGTTGTGGCTGGTGTAGTTGTTTCAGTTGTGCTCTCAGTTGTTGTGGCTGATGTAGTTTCAGTTGTTCTCTCAGTTGTTGTGGCTGGTGTAGTTGTTTCAGTTGTGCTCTCAGTTGTTGTGGCTGGTGTAGTTGTTTCAGTTGTTCTCTGGCTCAGTTGTTTCAGTGTGCTCAGTTGTTGTGGCTGGTGTGTTTCAGTTGTGCTCTCAGTTGTTGTGGCTGTGTGTTGTTTCAGTTGTGCTCTCAGTTGTTGTGGCTGGTGTAGTTGTTTCAGTTGTGCTCTCAGTTGTTGTGGCTGGTGTAGTTGTTTCTGTTTCAGTTGTGCTCTCAGTTGTTGTGGCTGATGTAGTTTCAGTTGTGCTCTCAGTTGTTGTGGCTGGTAGTTGTTTCAGTTGTGCTCTCAGTGTGTTCAGTTGTTGTGGCTGGTGTAGTTTCAGTTGTGCTCTCAGTTGTTGTGGCTTGTGTTGTTGTTTCAGTTGTGCTCTCAGTTGTTGTGGCTGGTGTAGTTGTTTCAGATGTGCTCTCTCAGTTGTGGCTGGTGTAGTTGTTTCAGTTGTGCTCTCAGTTGTTGTGGCTGTGTGTTGTTTCAGTTGTGCTCTCAGTTGTTGTGGCTGGCGTAGTTGTTTCAGTTGTGCTCTCAGTTGTTGTGGCTGATGTAGTTGTCAGTTGTTTCAGTTGTGCTCTCAGTTGTTGTGGCTGGTGTAGTTGTTTCAGTTGTGCTCTCAGTTGTTGTGGCTGGCTTGTTTCAGTTGTTGTGGCTGGTGTAGTTGTTTCAGTTGTGCTCTCAGTTGTTATGGCTGGTGTCGTTGTTTCAGTTGTGCTCTCAGTTGTTGTGGCTGGTGCAGTTGTTTCAGTTGTTCTCTCATTTGTTGTGGCTGATGTAGATTCAGTTGTTCTCTCAGTTGTTGTGGCTGGTGTAGTTGTTTCAGTTGTGCTCTCAGTTGTTGTGGCTGGTGTAGTTGTTTCAGTTGTGCTCTCAGTTGTTGTGGCTGGTGTAGTTGTTTCAGTTGTGCTCTCAGTTGTTGTGGCTGGTGTAGTTGTTTCAGTTGTGCTCTCAGTTGTTGTGGCTGGTGTAGTTTCAGTTGTGCTCTCTCAGTTGTTGTGGCTGGTGTAGTTGTTTCAGTTGTGCTCTCAGTTGTTGAGGCTGGTGTAGTTGTTTCAGTTGTGCTCTCAGTTGTTGTGGTGGCTGATGTAGTTCCAGTTGTGCTCTCAGTTGTTATGGCTGGTGTAGTTTCAGATGTGCTCTCAGTTGTTGTGGCTTGTGTTGTTGTTTCAGTTGTGCTCTCAGTTGTTGAGGATGGTGTAGTTGTTTCAGATGTGCTCTCAGTTGTTGTGGCTACCATAGTTGTTTCAGTTGTGCTCTCAGTTGTTGTGGCTGATGTAGTTTCAGTTGTGCTCTCAGTTGTTATGGCTGGTGTCGTTGTTTCAGTTGTGCTCTCAGTTGTTGTGGCTGGTGTAGTTTCAGATGTGCTCTCAGTTGTTGTGGCTAGCGTAGTTGTTTCAGTTGTACTCTCAGCTGTTGTGGCTGATGTAGTTTCAGTTGTGCTCTCAGTTGTTATGGCTGGTGTCGTTGTTTCAGTTGTGCTCTCAGTTGTTGAGGATGGTGTAGTTGTTTCAGATGTGCTCTCAGTTGTTGTGGCTAGCGTAGTTGTTTCAGTTATCCTCTCAGTTGTTGTGGCTGGTGTAGTTGTTTCAGTTGTTCTCTCAGCTGTTGTGGCTGGTGTAGTTGTTTCAGTTGTGCTCTCAGTTGTTGTGGCTGATGTAGTTTCAGTTGTTCTCTCAGTTGTTGTGGCTGGTGTAGTTGTTTCAGTTGTGCTCTCAGTTGTTGTGGCTGATGTAGTTTCAGTTGTTCTCTCAGTTGTTGTGGCTGGTGTAGTTGTTTCAGTTGTGCTCTCAGTTGTTGTGGCTAGCGTAGTTGTTTCAGTTGTGCTCTCAGTTGTTGTGGCTGGTGTAGTTGTTTCAGTTGTGCTCTCAGTTGTTGTGGCTGGTGTAGTTGTTTCAGTTGTTCTCTCAGTTGTTGTGGCTGGTGTAGTTGTTTCAGTTGTGCTCTCAGCTGTTGTGGCTGATGTAGTTTCAGTTGTGCTCTCAGTTGTTATGGCTGGTGTCGTTGTTTCAGTTGTGCTCTCAGTTGTTGTGGCTGGTGTAGTTTCAGATGTGCTCTCAGTTGTTGTGGCTAGCGTAGTTGTTTCAGTTGTACTCTCAGCTGTTGTGGCTGATGTAGTTTCAGTTGTGCTCTCAGTTGTTATGGCTGGTGTCGTTGTTTCAGTTGTGCTCTCAGTTGTTGAGGATGGTGTAGTTGTTTCAGATGTGCTCTCAGTTGTTGTGGCTAGCGTAGTTGTTTCAGTTGTCCTCTCAGTTGTTGTGGCTGGTGTAGTTGTTTCAGTTGTTCTCTCAGCTGTTGTGGCTGGTGTAGTTGTTTCAGTTGTGCTCTCAGTTGTTGTGGCTGATGTATTTTCAGTTGTTCTCTCAGTTGTTGTGGCTAGCGTAGTTGTTTCAGTTGTGCTCTCAGTTGTTGTGGCTGCTGTAGTTGATTCAGTTGTGCTCTCAGTTGTTGTGGCTGGTGTAGTTGTTTCAGTTGTGCTCTCAGTTGTTGTGGCTGATGTAGTTTCAGTTGTTCTCTCAGTTGTTGTGGCTGGTGTCGTTGTTTCAGTTGTGCTCTCAGTTGTTGTGGCTGGTGTAGTTGTTTCAGTTGTGCTCTCAGTTGTTGTGGCTGGTGTAGTTGTTTCAGTTGTGCTCTCAGTTGTTGTGGCTGATGTAGTTTCAGTTGTGCTCTCAGTTGTTGTGGCTGGTGTCGTTGTTTCAGTTGTGCTCTCAGTTGTTGTGGCTGGTGTAGTTGTTTCAGTTGTGCTCTCAGTTGTTGTGGCTGGTGTAGTTGTTTCAGTTGTGCTCTCAGTTGTTGTGGCTGGTGTAGTTTCAGTTGTGCTCTCAGTTGTTGTGGCTGGTGTAGTTGTTTCAGTTGTGCTCTCAGTTGTTGTGGCTGGTGTAGTTGTTTCAGTTGTTCTCTCAGCTGTTGTGGCTGGTGTAGTTGTTTCAGTTGTGCTCTCAGTTGTTGTGGCTGATGTAGTTTTCAGTTGTGCTCTCAGTTGTTGTGGCTGTGTAGTTGTTTCAGTTGTGCTCTCAGTTGTTGTGGCTGGTGTGTGTTAGCTCTCAGTGCTGTTGTGGCTGGTGTAGTTGTTTCAGTTGTGCTCTCAGTTGTTGTGGCTGGTGTAGTTTGTTTCAGTTGTGCTCTCAGTTGTTTCAGTGGCTCAGTTGTTGTGGATGGTGTAGTTTCAGTTGTGCTCTCAGTTGTTGTGGCTGGTGTAGTTGTTTCAGTTGTGCTCTCAGTTGTTGTGGCTGTATGTAGTTTCAGTTGTGCTCTCAGTTGTTGTGGCTGTGTGTAGTTGTTTCAGTTGTGCTCTCAGTTGTTGTGGCTGGTGTAGTTTCAGTTGTGCTCTCAGTTGTTGTGGCTGGTGTAGTTTTTTCAGTTGTGCTCTCAGTTGTTGTGGCTGGTGTCGTTGTTTCAGTTGTGCTCTCAGTTGTTGTGGCTAGCGTAGTTGTTTCAGTTGTACTCTCAGCTGTTGTGGCTGATGTAGTTTCAGTTGTGCTCTCAGTTGTTGTGGCTGGTGTAGTTATTTCAGTTGTGCTCTCAGTTGTTGTGGCTGGTGTAGTTGTTTCAGATGTGCTCTCAGTTGTTGTGGCTGTAGTTGTTTCAGTTGTGCTCTCAGTTGTTGTGGCTGGTGTAGTTGTTTCAGTGTCAGTTGTTGTTCAGTAGTTGTTTCAGTTGTGCTCTCAGTTGTTGTGGCTGGTGTAGTTTTTTCAGTTGTGCTCTCAGTTGTTGTGGCTGGTCTAGTTTTTTCAGTTGTGCTCTTAGTTGTTGTGGCTGGCTGTAGTTGTTTCAGTTGTGCTCTCAGTTGTTGTGGCTGTAGTTGTTTCAGTTGTGCCTCAGTTGTTGTGGCTGGTGTTGTGTTTCAGTTGTGCTCTCAGTTGTTATGGCTGTGTAGTTGTTGTGATGTGCTCTCAGTTGTTGTGGCTGGTGTAGTTGTTTCAGTTGTGCTCTCAGTTGTTGTGGCTGGTGTAGTTGTTTCAGTTGTTCTCTCATTTGTTGTGGCTGGTGTAGTTGTTTCAGTTGTGCTCTCAGCTGTTGTGGCTGGCTGATGTAGTTTCAGTTGTGCTCTCACTTGTTGAGGATGGTGTAGTTGTTTCAGATGTGCTCTCAGTTGTTATGGCTGGTGTAGTTTCAGATGTGCTCTCAGTTGTTGTGGCTAGCGTAGTTGTTTCAGTTGTTCTCAGTTGTTGTGGCTGATGTAGTTTCAGTTGTGCTCTCAGTTGTTGTGGCTGGTGTAGTTGTTTCAGTTGTGCTCTCAGTTGTTGAGGATGGTGTAGTTGTTTCAGATGTGCTCTCAGTTGTTGTGGCTAGTGTAGTTGTTTCAGTTGTGCTCTCAGTTGTTGTGGCTGGTGTAGTTCAGTTTTCAGTTGTTCTCTCAGCTGTTGTGGCTGTTGTGTCAGTTTCAGTTGTGCTCTCAGTTGTTGTGGCTGGTGTAGTTTTTTCAGTTGTGCTCTCAGTTGTTGTGGCTGGTGTAGTTGTTTCAGTTGTGCTCTCAGTTGTTGTGGCTGTAGTAGTTTCAGTTGTTCTCTCAGTTGTTGTGGCTGGTGTAGTAGTTGTTTCAGTTGTGCTCTCAGTTGTTGTGGCTGGTGTAGTTGTTTCAGTTGTGCTCTCAGTTGTTGTGGCTGGTGTAGTTGTTTCAGTTGTGCTCTTAGTTGTTGTGGCTGGTGTAGTTGTTTCAGTTGTGCTCTCACTTGTTGTGGCTGCGTAGTTGTTTCAGTTGTGCTCTCAGTTGTTGTGGCTGATGTAGTTTCAGTTGTGCTCTCAGTTGTTATGGCTGGTGTCGTTGTTACAGTTGTGCTCTCAGTTGTTGTGGCTGGTGTAGTTTCAGATGTGCTCTCAGTTGTTGTGGCTAGCGTAGTTGTTTCAGTTGTACTCTCAGCTGTTGTGGCTGATGTAGTTTCAGTTGTGCTCTCAGTTGTTGTGGCTGGTGTAGTTGTTTCAGTTGTACTCTCAGCTGTTGTGGATGGTGTAGTTGTTTCAGATGTGCTCTCAGTTGTTGTGGCTGCGTAGTTGTTTCAGTTGTGCTCTCAGTTGTTGTGGCTGGTGTAGTTGTTTCAGTTGTTCTCTCAGCTGTTGTGGCTGGTGTAGTTGTTTCAGTTGTGCTCTCAGTTGTTGTGGCTGATCTCTCCAGCTGTTGTTTCAGTTGTGCTCTCAGTTGTTGTGGCTGGTGTAGTTGTTTCAGTTGTGCTCTCAGTTGTTGTGGCTGGTGTAGTTGTTTCAGTTGTCCTCTCAGTTGTTGTGGCTGGTGTAGTTGTTTCAGTTGTGCTCTCAGTTGTTGTGGCTGATGTAGTTTCAGTTGTGCTCTCAGTTGTTGTGGCTGGTGTAGTTGTTTCAGTTGTGCTCTCAGTTGTTGTGGCTGGTGTGTTGTTTCAGTTGTTCTCTCAGTTGTTGTGGCTCTCAGTTGTTTGTTGTGGCTGGTGTAGTTGTTTCAGTTGTGCTCTCTCAGTTGTTGTGGCTGGTGTAGTTGTTTCAGTTGTGCTCTCAGTTGTTGTGGCTGGTGTAGTTGTTTCAGTTGTTCTCAGTTGTTGTGGCTGGTGTAGTTGTTTCAGTTGTGCTCTCAGTTGTTGTGGCTGTGTGTAGTTTCAGTTGTGCTCTCAGTTGTTGTGGCTGGTGTAGTTGTTTCAGTTGTGCTCTCAGTTGTTGTGGCTGGTGTAGTTGTTTCAGTTGTGCTCTCAGTTGTTGTGGCTGGTGTAGTTGTTTCAGTTGTGCTCTCAGTTGTTGTGGCTGGTGTAGTTGTTTCAGTTGTGCTCTCAGTTGTTGTGGCTGGTGTAGTAGTTTCAGTTGTGCTCTCAGTTGTTGTGGCTGGTGTAGTTGTTTCAGTTGTGCTCTCAGTTGTTGTGGCTGGTGTAGTTGTTTCAGTTGTGCTCTCAGTTGTTGTGGCTGGTGTAGTTGTTTCAGTTGTGCTCTCAGTTGTTGTGCTCTCAGTTTCAGTTGTGCTCTCAGTTGTTGTGGTGTGTTGTTGTTTCAGTTGTGCTCTCAGTTGTTGTGGCTGGTGTAGTTGTTTCAGTTGTGCTCTCAGTTGTTGTGGCTGGTGTAGTTGTTTCAGTTGTGCTCTCAGTTGTTGTGGCTGATGTAGTTTCAGTTGTTCTCTCTCAGTTGTTGTGGCTGGTGTAGTTGTTTCAGTTGTGCTCTCAGTTGTTGTGGCTGGTGTAGTTGTTTCAGTTGTGCTCTCAGTTGTTGTGGCTGGTGTAGTTGTTTCAGTTGTGCTCTCAGTTGTTGTGGCTGGTGTAGTTGTTTCAGTTGTGCTCTCAGTTGTTGTGGCTAGTGTAGTTGTTTCAGTTGTGCTCTCAGTTGTTGTGGCTGATAGTTGTTTCAGTTGTGCTCTCAGTTGTTGTGGCTGGTGTAGTTGTTTCAGTTGTGCTCTCAGTTGTTGTGGCTGGTGTAGTTGTTTCAGTTGTGCTCTCAGTTGTTGTGGCTGGTGTAGTTGTTTCAGTTGTGCTCTCAGTTGTTGTGGCTGGTGTAGTTGTTTCAGTTGTGCTCTCAGTTGTTGTGGCTGATGTTGTTTCAGTTGTGCTCTCAGTTGTTGTGGCTGGTGTCTCAGTTGTGCTCTCCATTGTTGTGGCTGATGTAGTTGTTTCAGTTGTGCTCTCAGTTGTTGTGGCTGGTGTAGTTGTTTCAGTTGTGCTCTCAGTTGTTGTGGCTGGTGTAGTTGTTTCAGTTGTGCTCTCAGTTGTTGTGGCTGGTGTAGTTGTTTCAGTTGTGCTCTCAGTTGTTGTGGCTCTCAGTTGTGCTCTCAGTTGTTGTGGCTGGTGTAGTTGTTTCAGTTGTGCTCTCAGTTGTTGTGGCTGATGTAGTTTCAGTTGTGCTCTCAGTTGTTGTGGCTAGTGTAGTTGTTTCAGTTGTGCTCTCAGTTGTTGTGGCTGGTGTAGTTGTTTCAGTTGTGCTCTCAGTTGTTGTGGCTGGTGTAGTTGTTTCAGTTGTGCTCTCAGTTGTTGTGGCTGGTGTAGTTGTTTCAGTTGTGCTCTCAGTTGTTGTGGCTGGTGTAGTTGTTTCAGTTGTGCTCTCAGCTGTTGTGGCTGATGTAGTTTCAGTTGTGCTCTCAGTTGTTATGGCTGGTGTCGTTGTTACAGTTGTGCTCTCAGTTGTTGTGGCTGGTGTAGTTGTTTCAGTTGTGCTCTCAGTTGTTGTGGCTAGCGTAGTTGTTTCAGTTGTGCTCTCAGCTGTTGTGGCTGGTGTAGTTTTCAGTTGTGCTCTCAGTTGTTATGGCTGGTGTAGTTGTTTCAGTTGTGCTCTCAGTTGTTGAGGATGGTGTAGTTGTTTCAGTTGTGCTCTCAGTTGTTGTGGCTAGCGTAGTTGTTTCAGTTGTGCTCTCAGTTGTTGTGGCTGGTGTAGTTGTTTCAGTTGTTCTCTCAGCTGTTGTGGCTGGTGTAGTTGTTTCAGTTGTGCTCTCAGTTGTTGTGGCTGATGTAGTTGTTTCAGTTGTTCTCTCAGCTGTTGTGGCTGGTGTAGTTGTTTCAGTTGTGCTCTCAGTTGTTGTGGCTGTTGTGGCTGTAGTTGTTTCAGTTGTGCTCTCAGTTGTTGTGGCTGGTGTAGTTGTTTCAGTTGTGCTCTCAGTTGTTGTGGCTGATGTAGTTTCAGTTGTTCTCTCAGTTGTTGTGGCTGGTGTAGTTGTTTCAGTTGTGCTCTCAGTTGTTGTGGCTGGTGTAGTTGTTTCAGTTGTGCTCTCAGTTGTTGTGGCTGGTGTAGTTGTTTCAGTTGTGCTCTCAGTTGTTGTGGCTGATGTAGTTTCAGTTGTTCTCTCAGTTGTTGTGGCTGGTGTAGTTGTTTCAGTTGTGCTCTCAGTTGTTGTGGCTGGTGTAGTTGTTTCAGTTGTGCTCTCAGTTGTTGTGGCTGGTGTAGTTGTTTCAGTTGTGCTCTCAGTTGTTGTGGCTGTGTGTAGTTTCAGTTGTTCTCTCAGTTGTTGTGGCTGGTGTAGTTGTTTCAGTTGTGCTCTCAGTTGTTGTGGCTGGTGTAGTTTTTTCAGTTGTGCTCTCAGTTGTTGTGGCTGATTTAGTTTTTTCAGTTGTGCTCTCAGTTGTTGTGGCTGGTGTAGTTGTTTCAGTTGTGCTCTCAGTTGTTGTGGCTGGTGTAGTTTCAGTTGTGCTCTCAGTTGTTGTGGCTGGTGTAGTTTTTTCAGTTGTGCTCTCAGTTGTTGTGGCTGGTGTAGTTGTTTTCAGTTGTGCTCTCAGTTGTTGTGGATGGTGTAGTTGTTTCAGATGTGCTCTCAGTTGTTGTGGCTGGTGTAGTTGTTTCAGTTGTTCTCAGTTGTTGTGGCTGATGTAGTTTTTCAGTTGTGCTCTCAGTTGTTGTGGCTGGTCTAGTTTTTTCAGTTGTGCTCTTAGTTGTTGTGGCTGGTGTAGTTGTTTCAGTTGTGCTCTCAGTTGTTATGGCTGGTGTAGTTGTTTCAGTTGTGCTCTCAGTTGTTGTGGCTGAGTTAGTTTCAGTTGTTCTCTCAGTTGTTGTGGCTGGTGTAGTTGTTTCAGTTGTGCTCTCAGTTGTTGTGGCTGGTGTAGTAGTTTCAGTTGTGCTCTCAGTTGTTGTGGCTGTGGTTGTTTCAGTTGTTTCAGTTGTGCTCTCAGTTGTTGTGGCTGGTGTAGTTGTTTCAGTTGTGCTCTCTGTGTTCTCTCAGTTGTTGTTGTGGCTGGTGTAGTTGTTTCAGTTGTGCTCTCAGTTGTTGTGGCTGATGTTGTTTCAGTTGTGCTCTCAGTTGTTGTGGCTAGTGTAGTTGTTTCAGTTGTGCTCTCAGTTGTTGTGGCTGGTGTGTAGTTGTTTCAGTTGTGCTCTCAGTTGTTGTGGCTGGTCTAGTTTTTTCAGTTGTGCTCTCAGTTGTTGTGGCTGGTGTAGTTGTTTCAGTTGTGCTCTCAGTTGTTGTGGCTGGTGTAGTTGTTTCAGTTGTGCTCTCAGTTGTTGTGGCTGGTGTAGTTGTTTCAGTTGTGCTCTCAGTTGTTGTGGCTGGTGTAGTTTTTTCAGTTGTGCTCTCAGTTGTTGTGGCTGGTGTAGTTTTTTCAGTTGTGCTCTCAGTTGTTGTGGCTGGTCTAGTTTTTTCAGTTGTGCTCTTAGTTGTTGTGGCTGGTGTTGTTCTTCTAGTTGTGCTCTCAGTTGTTGTGGCTGGTCTAGTTTTTTCAGTTGTGCTCTCAGTTGTTGTTGCTGGTGTAGTTTTTTCAGTTGTGCTCTCAGTTGTTGTGGCTGGTGTAGTTGTTTTAGTTGTGCTCTCAGTTGTTGTGGCTGGTGTAGTTGTTTCAGTTGTGCTCTCAGTTGTTGTGGCTGTTGTGTAGTTGTTTCAGTTGTTGTTTCAGCTCTCAGTTGTTGTGGCTGGTGTTGTTGTTTGCTCTCAGTTGTGCTGGTCTGTTTCAGTTGTTCAGTTGGCTGGATGGTGTAGTTGTTTCAGATGTGCTCTCAGTTGTTGTGGCTAGCGTAGTTGTTTCAGTTGTGCTCTCAGTTGTTGTGGCTGGTGTAGTTTTTTCAGTTGTGCTCTCAGTTGTTGTGGCTGGTGTAGTTTTTTCAGTTGTGCTCTCAGTTGTTGTGGCTGGTGTAGTTTTTCAGTTGTGCTCTCAGTTGTTGTGGCTGGTCTAGTTTTTTCAGTTGTGCTCTTAGTTGTTGTGGCTGGTGTAGTTTCAGTTGTGCTCTCAGTTGTTGTGGCTAGCGTAGTTGTTTCAGTTGTGCTCTCAGTTGTTGTGGCTGATGTAGTTGATCCAGTTGTGCTCTCAGTTGTTATGGCTGGTGTAGTTGTTTCAGTTGTGCTCTCAGTTGTTGTGGCTGATGTAGTTGTGTTTGTTCAGTTGTTGTTTCAGTCTCTCAGTTGTTGTGGCTAGCGTAGTTGTTTCAGTTGTGCTCTCAGTTGTTGTGGCTGGTGTAGTTGTTTCAGTTGTGCTCTCAGTTGTTGTGGCTGGTGTAGTTGTTTCAGTTGTGCTCTCAGTTGTTGTGGCTGGTGTAGTTTCAGATGTGCTCTCAGTTGTTGTGGCTAGCGTAGTTGTTTCAGTTGTACTCTCAGCTGTTGTGGCTGATGTAGTTTCAGTTGTGCTCTCAGTTGTTGTGGCTGCTGTAGTTGATTCAGTTGTGCTCTCAGTTGTTGAGGATGGTGTAGTTGTTTCAGATGTGCTCTCAGTTGTTGTGGCTAGCGTAGTTGTTTCAGTTATGCTCTCAGTTGTTGTGGCTGGTGTAGTTGTTTCAGTTGTGCTCTCAGTTGTTGTGGCTGGTGTAGTTGTTTCAGTTGTGCTCTCAGTTGTTGTGGCTGATGTAGTTGTTTCAGTTGTGCTCTCAGTTGTTGTGGCTGGTGTAGTTGTTTCAGTTGTGCTCTCAGTTGTTGTGGCTGCTGTAGTTGATTCAGCTGTGCCTCAGTTGTTGAGTTGTTTGATGGTGTAGTTGTTTCAGCTGTGCTCAGTTGTTGTGGCTGATGTAGTTTCAGTTGTTCTCTCAGTTGTTGTGGCTGGTGTAGTTGTTTCAGTTGTGCTCTCAGTTGTTGTGGCTGGTAGTTGTTTCAGTTGTGCTCTCAGTTGTTGTGGCTGGTGTAGTTGTTTCAGTTGTGCTCTCAGCTGTTGTGGCTGATGTTGTTTCAGTTGTTCTCTCAATTGTTGTGGCTGGTGTAGTTGTTTCAGTTGTGCTCTCAGTTGTTGTGGCTGGTGTAGTTGTTTCAGTTGTTCTCTCATTTGTTGTGGCTGGTGTAGTTGTTTCAGTTGTGCTCTCAGTTGTTGTGGCTGATGTAGTTGTTTCAGTTGTGCTCTCAGTTGTTGTGGCTGGTGTCGTTGTTTCAGTTGTGCTCTCAGTTGTTGTGGCTGGTGTAGTTGTTTCAGTTGTGCTCTCAGTTGTTGTGGCTGATGTAGTTTCAGTTGTGCTCTCAGTTGTTGTGGCTGGCGTAGTTGTTTCAGTTGTGCTCTCAGTTGTTATGGCTGGTGTAGTTCCAGTTGTGCTCTCAGTTGTTATGGCTGCGTAGTTGTTTCAGATGTGCCTCAGTTGTTGTGGCTTGTGTGTTGTTTCAGTTGTGCTCTCAGTTGTTGAGGATGGTGTAGTTGTTTCAGATGTGCTCTCAGTTGTTGTGGCTTGTGTAGTTGTTTCCAGTTGTGCTCTCAGTTGTTGTGGCTGGTGTAGTTGTTTCAGTTGTGCTCTCAGTTGTTGTGGCTGGTGTAGTTGTTTCAGTTGTGCTCTCAGTTGTTGTGGCTGTGCTCTCAGTGTTGTGGCTGATGTAGTTTCAGTTGTGCTCTCAGTTGTTATGGCTGGTGTGTAGTTTCAGTTGTGCTCTCAGTTGTTGTGGCTGGTGTAGTTGTTTCAGCTGTTCTCTCAGTTGTTGTGGCTGGCGTAGTTGTTTCCCAGTTGTACTCCTCAGTTGTTGTGGCTGGTGTGGTTAGTTTCAGTTGTGCTCTCAGTTGTTATGGCTGGTGTCGTTGTTTCAGTTGTGCTCTCAGTTGTTGTGGCTGGTGCAGTTGTTTCAGTTGTCTCTCTCAGTGTAGTTGTTTGTTGGCTGGTGTAGTTGTTTCAGTTGTTCTCTCAGTTGTTGTGGCTAGTGTAGTTGTTTCCAGTTGTGCTCTCAGTTGTTGTGGCTGCTGTAGTTGATTCAGTTGTGCTCTCAGTTGTTGAGGCTGGTGTAGTTGTTTCAGTTGTGCTCTCAGCTGTTGTGGCTGGTGTAGTTGTTTCAGTTGTGCTCTCAGTTGTTGTGGCTAGCGTAGTTGTTTCAGTTGTGCTCTCAGTTGTTGTGGCTGGTGTAGTTGTTTCAGTTGTTCTCTCAGCTGTTGTGGCTGGTGTAGTTGTTTCAGTTGTGCTCTCAGTTGTTGTGGCTGATGTAGTTTCAGTTGTTCTCTCAGTTGTTGTGGTTGGTGTCGTTGTTTGAGTTGTGCTCTCAGTTGTTGAGGGTGGTGTAGTTGTTTCAGATGTGCTCTCAGCTGTTGTGGCTGATGTAGTTCCAGTTGTGCTCTCAGTTGTTATGGCTGGTGTAGTTTCAGATGTGCTCTCAGTTGATGGTGGCTTTCAGTGTGCTCTCAGTGGTTGTGTAGTTGTTTCAGTTGTGCTCCTCAAGTTGTTGTGGCTAGTGTGTAGTTGTTTCCAGTTGTGCTCTCAGTTGTTGTGGCTGGTGTAGTTGTTTCAGTTGTGCTCTCAGCTGTTGTGGCTGGTGTAGTTTCAGATGTGATCTCAGTTGTTATGGCTGGTGTTCTGTTGTTTCAGTTGTGCTCTCAGTTGTTATGGCTGGTGTCGTTGTTTCAGATGTGCTCTCAGTTGTTGTGGCAGATGTGCTCTCAGTTGTTTTCCAGTTGTCAGCTCCTCAGCTGTTGTGGCTGATGTAGTTGTTTCAGTTGTGCTCTCAGTTGTTATGGCTGGTGTCGTTGTTTCCAGTTGTGCTCTCAGTTGTTGAGGATGGTGTAGTTGTTTCAGATGTGCTCTCAGTTGTTGTGGCTAGCGTAGTTGTTTCAGTTATCCTCTCAGTTGTTGTGGCTGGTGTAGTTGTTTCAGTTGTTCTCTCAGTTGTTGTGGCTGGTGTAGTTGTTTCAGTTGTGCTCTCAGTTGTTGTGGCTGATGTATTTCAGTTGTTTCTCAGTTGTTGTGGCTGGTCTCAGTTGTTGTGGCTGGTGTAGTTGTTTCAGTTGTCCTCTCAGCTGTTGTGGCTGATGTAGTTTCAGTTGTGCTCTCAGTTGTTGTGGCTGGTGTAGTTGTTTCAGTTGTGCTCTCAGTTGTTGTGGCTGGTGTAGTTGTTTCAGTTGTGCTCTCAGTTGTTGTGGCTGGTGCAGTTGTTTCAGTTGTGCTCTCTCAGTTGTTGTTGTGCTGTCAGTTGTTTGGCTGATGTAGTTCAGTGCTCTCAGTTGTTGTGGCTGGTGTAGTTGTTTTCAGTTGTGCTCTTAGTTGTTGTGGCTGGTGTTGTTAGATGTGTTTCAGTTGTGCTCTCAGTTGTTGTGGCTGGTGTCGTTGTTTCAGTTGTGCTCTCAGTTGTTGTGGCTGTGTAGTTGTTTCAGTTGTGCTCTCCAGTTGTTGTGGCTGTATGTAGTTGTTTCAGTTATACTCTCAGTTGTTGTGGCTGGTGTAGTTTTTCAGTTGTGCTCTCAGTTGTTGTGGCTGGAAGTAGTTGTTTCAGTTGTGCTCTCAGTTGTGGCTGAATGTTGTTTCAGTTGTTCTCTCAGTTGTTGTGTAGCGTAGTTGTTTCAGTTTCAGTTGTTGTGGCTTGGTGTGATCCAGTGTTGTTCTCTCAGTTGTTCAGTGGTATAGGTTCAGCCAGCCTCCAGTTGTTGTGGCTGGTGTGGTTGTTTCAGTTGTGCTCTCAGCTGTTGTGGCTGGTGTAGTTGTTTCAGTTGTGCTCTCAGTTGTTGTGGCTGATGCAATGTTACAGTTGTTCTCTCAGTTGTTGTGGCTGGTGTCGTTGTTTCAGTTGTGCTCTCAGTTGTTGTGGCTGGTGTAGTTGTTTCAGTTGTTCTCTCTCATTTGTTGTGGCTGGTGTAGTTGTTTCAGTTGTGCTCTCAGTTGTTGTGGCTGATGTAGTTGTTTCAGTTGTTCTC